>CAHIKZ030003780.1:1330000-1337500 GCA_903632075.3 Acanthosepion pharaonis
TGAAAGCGCCCATGCTGTCTTTGACTCAGGAAGAAACATCAGTGGTGTAATTTTCAATTGGGAGGTTGCTATCATCCCTAGGGAGTCACGAAGAAAATACCGGAATGAGTCTCAATCAGCAGAGTGCTCTGCGTTAACAATATGGATGAAAGCGGTCATAACGGATTTGACCCACGAAGAAACCACAGTGACGCAATTTTTAATTGGGCAGTTGAAGATAATAGACCAGGAATGAGTTTCAATCAGCATGCTGGTAAGGAGTTTCTGTTTAATGGATGTTTGGAAGGAGATATTAATAGCTACCACAGAGTGATCTGAGTTACCAAGAGGGCAGTATTGTGAAGCTCGGCAAGAGTGAAGAAAGGAGGTAAGAAATAGACCCAGAAGAGAAGCCTGTTACTGGGATTGGATAGGAAAACAAGTAGAGATGAAGAGAATGTGCCTTTTTCTATACTGTCAGCTACTGCGTCTAATATACTGTAGTTGTGGGAAGAAGGGGCCATCAAGGCAAAAGAGATAGCTGACAGAGTTTAGTAGAAAAAGACGGAAGAGTAGACAGCAGCCTAGAGAAAATTCTTGGAAGATTATCCCGGATGTAAACAACAAAGCCATGCATTTGAATGCTGAAATCTTTTCGGTAGAGAAGGTAGTCTGGAATCGAGTTTTGATTAGTAGCAATGGGAGAATTCAAGTTAGTTTCACGAAAGGCAAACACATCTGGCGACCTGTTCAGGGGGAGGGGGAGATTCTACGCTGCAGATATCACGAATGTTGGAGAAAAAAAGATTGCGGAGGGGTAGATGTTTTTTTAGCTGGTTTAGTTTTAATTCTTTTTGCTTTAATTTCCATGAGATATTTTGCAAAGAGGGGAAAAAGAAAACAATAATTATCACTATCTGTCTTCAGTGGCAACTACATCCGCGTCCTGGGTAAGACGATAAACTACATCCAATAACAATGCCTCTAATCAGGAGGTTTTGAGGAGCATGGAACCACCTTTTATTTGCTGGAGTGCTGAGGTCCACCCTGACCCGGGTGGTAGCACCTGTTAGGATCCCAGCTATGGGTAAGTAGTTGACTCCCAAACTGGGGTTAAAACACTATGAAAGTGTAAAAATAGGTTTTAATACCAGCAATATATTTTTGCAAAAGGTTTTAACCAACAATGAATTTTTGAAGGAAAAAATTATTACCAGCAATAAAAATCTTATCGGGATTAAATAACTTATTGTGGCTGATATGCCGTAAAACAAAATAAACTAAGCCAAGCAAAATGATTTTGTTACAAAGAATACATTTTTTATTCATATATATATATATATATATATATATATATATATATATATATATATATATATATAATCACAAACTCTGCGGAACTTCAAAACCTTACATTACGAAACCTTTCACTTTAACTGTGTTTCCTTGGTATTTTGAAGAAATAAATTTGATTTCTTTAATTCACAAAGGCTTGGAGATATTTTAAACTGAATTTAAAACAAAAAAATCTAAATTCAAAAAATTTGTGTGTTACTCAACATAAATTAATCTTTTTTTTCAGTTATTTTAAAATTTGAATTTGTAACCGTTTTCTCTTCATCCGGATACAAATCTCAATGCTGGATGTTCAAGCACCGGATGAAAGATGTTCAATCTCGTGATCATTTCTGATTATAAAAAGTATATTTCCGGGTAGAGCAAGTGTAGCCCGAATTAGAGAGGGTTTCAGACACACGGACGGAAGGACAGAATTTCCGGTTTATTTATTTAGATCGATTATTTATTTTGGTGATGAGAACAAAAATTAATGGTACATTTTTATTTTTTTCATTTCTACTTGTTGATTTTTAGCAAACTTTGATCTTCAAAATTTAAATTCAATGTCAATCGTTATCTTCTATCTCCTTGATTCCTCTTCTTTTATTGTTCTCGATCTTTAATTGTAGTTTTATCATATTTTCTTGCAGTCAGTAAGCCCCTTGCATATTTACAGTGTTGCTTGTGATGAAACGATTTAAAAACAATTTGTTATTGTCCCGGACTGACAGAATGTCGAAAAAATATAGGGTATGTTTATTTCTTCTTCATGTATGAATTCGATAGTGATTGCAATACTATTCGCTTAATGTTTGGTAAATATTGTGTGGGGAGATATTAATGAAACGTCATCTAAGTCGGTTTTTTATATAGTTAAAATAAACGATATTCCAGTAACCTGGATCGATTTTAAATGTAGATTACGTTTAAGCGTCTAATGATTTTTTCTTTGTCTTTCAGATTTAACAACTTAAGTCTTTGGCAATTTCAACCATTGAAAGATTAACAATCAAGCAACGTGTTAAAGTTTTAGCCTATTACGAAAATGGACGTTCAAACAGAATTTGAATGAGAAGTTCCCAGTTCTCGAAACAGCAAAGTCAATTGGCCACCACGATCTTGCGACTTAACGCCTTTAGATTTCTTCCTTTGGGGTCATCTCAAAAGTAAGGTCTATGCCAACAAGCCAACAACAATTCAACAGCTGAAGGATGAGATAAGGCGTATTGGTGAGATCGAGGAGCAACTATGTAGAAACGTCATCAAAAATGTTAACCATCGAGTGGAGGTCTGCCGCCTAAGCCTTGGCGGACATTTGGGAGATATTATTTTTCACACATAATTGCCATGACTTAAATAATATAATCCAATAGAGAAATAAATAATTTTTTACCAATAACACTGATTTATTTAATGCTGACTTTGATACGTCTTAATGAAACACATTTTATATTTAACTGAACCAGAGTTTGAACATTCTAAAAACAGACATACAAAATCACTGTTTATGTGTCAAATTTTGGAGAAAGAAGATTTTCTTTAGATGTAGTGATGAGGTTTCATAGGATATTTAAGCATTTTTGACAAGTACGTTTATGTATAAAGTTTTGACCTCTAGACTGTTTTACGTCCTTGAATTAGATTACTGAAGTGTTTAATATGCGATAGTTCATTGAACCAAGGAAAGAAAGTATTTTATAGTTTTACTGCATAATTTGTAGGGGCGTGTTAATGCTGGGACGTGATGGGTTTGATTGGCAAGTTGGTGGTTATACGTTTTGGATAAGCTGTAGTGTGATGGTGTTGGGGTGTTGGCAAGTACTTCGGTTCATGTCTGGTTTAATTTTACAGTCATCTTCTAACCGATTTGTTCAATTATTCTAACACACACACACACACACACACACACATACACACACACACATATATATATATGTGTGTGTGTGTATATATATATATATATATATATATATATATATATATATGGGTGTGTGTGTATGTGTGTGTGTGCGCGCGAAAAGTTGGAGTTTGGAACTGGGCAAAAAGAACAGAGGCAAGTAATATTTTAATATTTTGATGTTGAACCAGTGCTAGTGTTCATATCTATCTATCTATCTATCTATCTATCTATCTCAGTCTCTTCATATCTATCTATCTATCTATCTCGGGCTGTTCATATCTATCTATCTATCTATCTATCTATCTATCTATCTATCTATCTATCTATCTATCTATCTGTTGTGGTAGGATCCACCTAATTTACATAGTGGAGTACCGACCCTATAAATATGGTTGGTACCGGAAAGACGGGGGAGGAAGAAGAGATCCAATCCAGAGACTCTGCCCGACTGCAACTAAGTCGACCCATTCTACAGGAACGGTCTTCCCAAGAATATACCAAACTATCTGTAAATATTGTGTACACGTTCTTGTGTCAATACATTTTGTTTAAGTACATTTTGTGTTGTATTATTATTATTCCATGCTTTATTCAAGTTTCAACACTATCTATCTCAGCTTTTTCATATCTATATATGTATCTATCATATTCTGTTCATATCTATCTCATTCTGTTCATATCTATCTCATTCTGTTCATATCTATTAATCTATCCCAGTCTTTTCATATCTATCTATCTATCTATCTATCTATCTATCTATCTATCTATCTATTTCGTTCTCTTCATATCTATCTATCAATCTACGTCAATCTGTTCATTCCTGTCTATATATCTATCTATCTAGCTCAGCTTTTTCATATCTATGTATCTATCACATTCTGTTCATGTCTATCTCATTCTGTTCATATCTATTAATCTATCTCAGTCTTTTCATATCTATCTATCTCATTCTGTTCATATCAATCTATCGATCTACATCATTCTATCTATCTATCTATTTATACTTATAAAGCTCTTTAGGTATCAGTCTGGATTTCTCTTGATAATAACAGCCATCAGTTCAAACCTCATATTTATCCTTCACCGATTTTGTGGCGTTGAAACGATTGACTTGAAATCTCTTTCCATAATTCTGACACTCTACAAAGGGCAGCAGCCAAACAATCGATAGGCGATCGATTTTTGCGGCAATCTATTTCGCCTCTCTATCCAGCGACTCATCTGGCAAACGGAAACGCGGCCACCCCATCAAATCCGTTCTGTCTTTCATTCACGAATGTTGCCCGGGCCCCTCGTTCTTATTCTTCATTACGTCAGTCGTTTATCTCACGTGATCGGATGTCAGAGGGAAACTGAACGAATAAATTTGGGCGTCACGACTGAACGAAAACGAAAAAAAAGAAAATGATACAACCTGTGAAGGATGAATAAGGGAGGGAAAGCGAATACAGAAAGTGATACTGGCAGTATGTACGAAAGAGATTGAAAAGAGAGAAAGAAAGAAAAAAAGGAAGGCGGGGTGAGTGTAAAGAAAGAGAGAAAGGAATAAATGAAATAAAGGTTGAAGGAAAGAAAAATAGAAAGAAGGATGCAATGAAAGGAAGGAAGGAAGAAAGGAAGGAAAAGAGAAAAGAGCAAACAAGAAAAGAAGGAAGGGTGAGAGTAAAGAAAGAGTGGAGGAAAGAAGGAAGAAAAGAAAGAAAGAAAGAAAGGAAGGAAGAAAGAAAGAAAGAAAAAAGAAGGAAGGAAGGAAGGAAAACACAAACAAAGAAGAAAAGAGGGAAGGACTAAAGTAAGAAAAGAAGTGAGGAAAGAAGGAAGAAGAAAAGAAGGAAGAAAAGAAAGAAAAGAAGAAAGGAAGGAATGAAGAAAGAAAGAAAGAAAGAAAAGAAGGAAAGAAAAAAGAAAGGCGAACAGAGGGAAGGACGAATGTAAGGAAAATAGGGAGGAAAGAAAGAAGAAAAGAAGGAAGGAAGGAAGGAAGGAAAGAAGGAAGAAAAGAAAGGAAAAAAGAGGGAAGGACGAATGTAAGGAAAAAAGGGAGGAAAGAAGGAAGGAAAAGAAGGAAGAAAGAAAGAAAGAAAGAAAGAAAAAGGAAGGAAGGAAAGAAAGAAAGGACGGACGAAAGAAAGAAAGAAGAAAGAAAGAAGGAAGGAAAGAAGGAAGGAAAGAATGAAAAGAAGGAAGGAAGAAAAAAGAAAGAAGGAAAGAAGGAAGGAAGGAAAAAAGAAACAAGGAAGAAAAGAGGGAAAGACGAAAGAAAGGAAAGAAGGAAGGAAGAAAAAAAGAAAGAAGAAAAGAAAGAAAGGAAGGAAGGAAGGAAGAAACAAAGAAGGAAGGAAGGAAGGAAGGAAGGAAGGAAAAAGAATGGAGGAAAGAAGGAAGGAAAAGAAGAAAAGAAAGAAAGAAAAGAAGGAAGGAACAGAAGGATGGAAGGAAGGAAGGAAAAAAAGAAACAAAGAAGAAAAGTGGGAAGGACGAAAGAAAGAAAGAAGGAAGGAAAAAAAGAAGGAAAGAAGAGAAGAATGAAAGAAAAGGAAGAAAGGAAAAAGGAAGGAAGGGAGGAATGAAGAAAAGAAGAAAAGAAAGAAAGAAAAGAAGGAAGGAAGAAAAGAAAGAAAGAAGAAAAAGAAAGAAAGAAAAAGGAAGAAAGGAAGGAAGGAAAAAGGAAGGGAGGAATGACGGAAGAAACGAAGAAAAGAAAGAAAGAAAAGAAGGAAGGAAGAAAAGAAAGAAAGAAGTAAAGAAAGAAAGAAAAAAGGAAGAAAGGAAGAAAGGAAGAAAAAGGAAGGAAGAAAGGACGGAAGAAAAAGATGAAAAGAGTGAAGAATGAAAGTAAGGAAAGAAGGGAGGAAAGAAGGAAGGAAAGAAGGAAGGAAAGAATGTAAAGAAGGAAAGATGAAAAGAGAAGAAAGAAGAAAGGAAGGAAGGAAAACAGAAACAAAGAGGGAAGGACGAATGTAAGGAAAGAAGGGAGGAAAGAAGGAAGAAAAGAAGAAAAGAAAGAAAGAAAAGAAGGAAGGAAGGAAGAAAGGAAGGAAGGAAGGAAAACAGAAACAAAGAAGAAAAGAGGGAAGGACGAATGTAAGGAAAGAAGGGAGGAAAGAAGGAAGAAGGAAGAAAAGAAGTAAGGAAAGAAAGAAAAGAAGGAAGGAAGGATGGAATGAAGGAAAGAAGGAAGGAAGGAAAGAAGTAAGAAAAAAAAGAAGAAAAGAAGGAAGGATGGCTGCGCAGAAAAAATGAAGCAAGTAAAAACAATATCCAAAGAATAAAAGAAATTTTTTTTTTTTTTTTATAAAAAAGGAATTTCTGAAAAGAAAGACAAAAAGAAAATATTTCAGAATTCAAAATTACCGAAAGAAAGAAAAATCGTTTAAAAAAGAAAGGAAAGGTAATAGCAACTAAAAAGAGGAAAAATAAGAAAGAAAGAAAGAAAGAAAGAAAAAAAGAAAAAATAAGGAAAGAACAAGAATAAGAAAGATGGGAAAAAAAAGAAAAAAACGAAAGAAAAGAAAGCAAATAAAAAATAAGAATAGAAAGAAAGAAAAAAAGAAAAAAAAAAGAAAGAAAAAAGAACGGATAGGAACAAAAGTTTAAAACCCAAAAAAAGGTCAATAACAGATAAAAGAAGAAAAAAATAAGAAAGAAAAGAAGAAAGAAAGAAAGAAAAAAGATAGAAAGAAAGAAAGAATGAATGAAAGATAATAGGAAATAAAAAGAGGGGAAAAACAAGGTTGAGCATCAAATGTCAAAAACCCAAACTTCAAGCAACGGAAAACTTTTTCAATGATTTTTTCCCCATTGATGTGTCAGGCATCTTTATTTCTTGAGAAAAAATTCCAATTTCATTCTCCTAACTTTGCTTCAGAAAAATATTCATGTCGAAGAGACTTGAAATGTAGGTACAGCGTCTGATTAAGTGAAAGATGTCTTTGCGCAAAATCTCCTGCAATTTGCTTCTTTTTCACGTGCTGCCATGCAAAATTGACAAATAGAAAATGAAAAAAAAACAAAAACAGAACAGGTTTTGGTGTACAGATGAATTTTCTTTCTCAGCCTCACACAACATCGATTCGTTAAGAATTACTTCCTCGATCTTGATTTCTTGCTCGATTTAAACCTTCCGACTAGAAAAACACGAGAATGTTGATTACTAACAACGAGTTAGAAAGTTTCTGAGATTTACTCAAATCCACCTGACATAGAATACAAATATCTTTACTCACATCAGTGAGCTATTTATTAACCGTTAATAAATAGCTCATTCTAAAAAACATCTTTCG
>CAHIKZ030003780.1:1340000-1420000 GCA_903632075.3 Acanthosepion pharaonis
ATTCAACACGCATTAATACACAAAAACACACTGAAAATGAAATAGATAGATAGATAGATAGATAGATAGATAGATAGATAGATAGATAGATAGATAAAAGCATTATAGATCCTTATGCAATAAGACTGTCTCCCAAAACGATGCACAGTTTATTTATTTCTTTGCCGTGAATTCTTGACTATGTTTAACAAAATTATTTTACGCTAGAAATATTTATTAAAAACTCCGCAAATCCTTCAGGAGATTTTAGGCACATCTCTTAAGAATATAATCGGAACCTGCTTTAATCCTGAACCTTTCTTTTTAATACTGCCTCGCATTTCAGAATGAAAAATTGAATGTTATTCGTTTCTGAGAAAAATTCTGCCTCTATTTGGTAAATTAAAAGAAAATATTTTGGCATAAGCTTTTATAACAAAAGAGGAATTAATAAGAAAAAAATCGAATAACAAAAAAGAAATGAATGGAAATAAAAAATAAAACTATTTAGTTGTTATAAATATGTTTATTAGAGTAAGAAACAGAGGAATAAATAAAGCCTAATGAATGATACTAATTAATGTTTTTATATATGAAAATAAAAAATAGATATTAATAGGCTTTTGCTGGTGGTGTTTAAGACATATCAACGCTTCTTTGAATTGTTAAAGCCGAAATTTGTTTTTATTTTTATTAGACCACCACCATTATTATTATTATTTTTATTTTCTTTGATTTCTGGCGTTTACACATTTCTTTCCGGGTCCCGCCCATGGACCTTAGGTTAGAAATGGCGTCATGACACTTTCCACTGACAAAAAAAAAAAAATAAATTACATAGATAAAGCCCTTCGTAAGGTTGTACTTGTCAGAACAATTTTTTGTATCTCCTTGAGGCATGGACTTCCAGGAATCCCTTCAAATAATCTAATGCAATCTTTTCCAAGCAGTCCTAGGGCTCCAACTACAACAGGGATTGTTGATGTTCCCATATGCCACATTTTCGAGATTTCTATTTCAAGGTCCTTGTATTTTGACAACTTTTTGAATATCTTTAAAGATACATTGCAGTCAGCAGGGACTGCCATGTCAATAAGGAGGCACCGTTTTTGTTTGTGGTCTTTAATAACAATATCTGGCTGGTTTGCCTTGATTGTTCTGTCAGTGTGTATTGTGTAGTCCCATAGAATTGTAACAGGTCCTATCTCCGTAACCGGGTCTGAGTGGTGTTCATACCAGTTTCTTTCAGTTTCCTTCCCGTAGAAGTTGCAGATTTTCCAGTGCAGATATTGGCCCACTCTGTCATGTCGGGTTTTATATTCAGTGGGTGCCAACACCGTGCAACCTGATACAAGATGATCAATCGTTTCTGGATATTTATCACAGAATCTGCATTTTGGGCTGACACAATATTTTATATATGTCCTTGATAATTCTAGTTAGCAAGCATTGGTCATGCGCAGCAAGGATAAAACCTTCAGTTTCCGCTTTCAACCCTGCACTACGTAGCCACTGATGGGTACGGGTTTTGTCTACGTCAGCTTGTTTGATACGGGCAGAGTATTGGCCATGAAGCGGTTTATCTTGCCATCGCTTCTGTATCTGGTCGGTTGCATTCGTCTTTGCTGTCTTTTTTAGGTATTTTGCAGTTTCAGCCGGTGTATTGTGCTGTAGTTGCATCTCTACGCCCATTATTATTATTATTATTATTATTATTATTATTATTATTTCCTTTGATGTCTGGTGTGTACACATTTCTTTCCGGGTCCCGCCCAGAAACCTAATATATAGTTAGAAATGGCATCATGACATTTTCCACTGCCCATTTAAAACAAAAACACACAACATATTTTACATAGATGTTAACCTTTGTAAGGTGTAAGCTTTACTCGGGAGAACAATTTTTTGTATTTCTTTGGCATGGACCTCCAGGAATCCCTTCAATTAGTCTACTGGAATCTTTTCCAACCAGTCCGAGGGCTCCAACTACAACGGTGATTATTGAGGTTCCCATGTGTCACATTTTTTGGAAATTTCGATTTCAAAGTCCTTGTATTTTGACAGCTTTTTTTAATATCTTCAAAGATACATTGCAGTCAGCAGGGACTGCCATATCAATAAGGAGGCACTGTTTTTGTTTGCTTTCTCTAATAACAAAATGTCTGGGCGGTTGGCTTTGATTTTTCTGTTCTGTCTGTGTTTATCATTATTATTATTATTCATTTGGTTTTTGGTGTATACACATTTATTTACGGATCCTGCTCAGAGACCTCTCGTATTAAATCTACAACTTCAAATGACTATGCAAAACTTGTAGCGTGCGGGATTTGATTGGTTTTTACGGATTATAAATCTTTTGCAGGTTTATTTAAAGTCAGGAAAATCATTTTGCGATTGTAAGAATTTATTTATTTTTTACGAGAGAATAAAGAATTCCTAACCCAATGCTGGGGAGAGAAAAAGCGGTTTGGTTTGGTTTGGTTTGGTTGTCAGATATGGCATCATGACATTTTTCACTGAGCAGTTTAAAAAATTCACACATATTTTACATAGATAACGCTCTTCATAGGATGTGGGCAGCACTTGTGAGTACAAGTTTTTGTATTTCTTTAAGGCATGGGCTTCTTCCACTTCTTCTTCTTCTTCTTCTTCTTCTTGTTATTATTGTTATTATTATTAACAGTTAAAAGAAGAGATTTAAGAAAAGAAAAAGAAAAGTAAAAACAAAGTCATTGTTTGACAATGCTAAACAATATTTCAACGGAATATCTGTCCTAATTAAGTTATATTTAAACGACTTTTTTCAAATATAAAATATAGAAATCTACAAAAGATTTTAAGTCTTTGTACAAACGTTGCTTGTCTATCATATATTACTGACTGAATACAATAATTGTGACACAAGGCCGAAATAAGTTGGATATGGATCAAAGCTGGTCGTCACTACCTTATACCTTACTAATCAAGTCCAAGACCCGCTCATTCGTTACAATTTACTCATAAGTATTTCTCCGTCACCATTGACTCCTACATGCACCAAAATACGTCAAACACACAGAGCATCTACTAAAAAACATGAAATGTGAGTAACATGATGGGGATTGTTCTCATCTTGAAATTTTCTGTTAGTTGATTTGTTAGAGTAATTGATCAAACAGTTCAGTATAAATCTTATGGAAGTTTCATTTTATTAATTTCCCCTCGGGTGGAATGTTAGTAATTTACATATGTAATTATCTTCATCGATTTTACGGGATGAATATTCATAATAATTTTTATTATTAAATCGTGTTCATCTCTTAACTGTTGAAAAATATTGGATGAGTTCCAACAATCATTTTGTTTAATAATAATAGTAATAATAAAAATAATAAACAATTTAAACAATTTTTTTCAAGTATAAAATATAGAAATCTACAAAAAATGATAAATCTTTGTACAAATGTTGCTTGTCTACGATTTATTACTGAGTGATTACAGTAATTGTGGTACAAGGCCGACAAAAGGGGGAAGATGGGTCAAAGCTGGTCGACATTATTTTATACCTAACTAATCAGATTCACGACCCGTTCATTCATTACAATTTATTCATTCATCATAAGAATTTCTCCGTCACCTTTCGTTCCAACATACATCAAAATAACTCACACACACAGGACCCCTACCGAAAAGCACCCAATGACTTAAAATTTCAATATTTACATTTATATAAAATTAATTGTTTTTCCCGCAAGATGCTATTTTTTTCAACCAGAAATAAAAGCTGTTGGACAGTTATTTTTAAGCTTTCTTTTTTTTAATAATAATAGTAACAAACAATTTAAACAGTTTTTATTTTCAAGTATAAAATATAGAAATCTACAAAAGATTTTAAGTCTTTGTACAAACGTTGCTTGTCTATCATATATTACTGACTGAATAGAATAATTGTGACACAAGGCCGAAATAAGTTGGATATGGATCAAGGCTGGTCGACATTATCTTATACCTTACTAATCAAGTCCACGACCCGCTCATTCGTTACAATTTACTCATAAGATTCATAAGTATTTCTCCGTCACCATTCGCTCCTATATACAACAAAACACTAAACATACACACAGGGCACCTACTAAAAATAACCATGATGTAAAAATTTTAATATGTACAATTGTGTATAGAAAAATGTATATAAAAAATCTATCAATTTTATGAAATGATGGGTGGGGGTGATGACCCTAAAAACAAAATGATAGAGAAAGATGTTAGTAAGACGAGTCCACACCTCAAAAAGTAAGAGTTGCCGAGGTATTCTGTCTTCCGACAAAATCAAGAGGTTCTCTCCCTAAGAGAGAGGAAAGGATAAAAAAACTTAAAAAAAAACTGACACAGTCGAGATAAAAAGAGCAGGCCAAAACAACCTAGGGAGTTTGGGAATCTCGACTTAGATCAAACGAAAAAGCCGGGTACGGGCCGGGTACGGGCCGGGTACGGGCCGGGTACGAAGAATTAAGTTTAGAGACAATGGAAAAATATGATAGGTAACAGGTGGGAAGTTTATCTAAGGATATACAGGCAATCCATTAATACGAGAACCCAGACGGTTCCAGAATTGAGGGTAGGGCCACACAAAATGATGATCAGAAAATGCTTTTTTTTTTGAGATAATTAAGATTTTTGTTGTCAAGCTCCGAGCGAAGGGAAAAAGTGAAATATTTTTATTAGTTCACGTTAACGCCACTCAGTCTAAGAAATCCCTTTCTTAGATCCAATTAACGATAGAATGTTTGACAAATACCACGTGTAAAAGAAGCCGGGATCGTCATTTCGGTCACATACGAAAAGGACGATTTAAATTTTTGTTTCTTTAAGCAAGGTGTTTCTTCCCCCAGAACAAAGCCACGGATTGTCCACGCCCGATTAGAGACGTCACGAAGGAAGGAGGAAAGATACCGACTAGAGTTTCATTGGCCGAAGGCGGTCACATGATACATGAGGGAGGAGGAGAGACACCCGACCAGGACCCCATTGGCCGAGAGCGGTCACATGATGTGCGAGGGAGGAGGAAAGATGCCCGACCAGGACCCCATTGGTCGAGAGCGGTCACCTGACATACGAAGGACCAGGGGAAGCGGGTATACGCCCCCCCCAAGCCACAGTAAGGAAGTAGGAGTGAAAGTAAGTTACCGAAAATGGAAAGTCCCTAATCAGAAATAATACGTCTTTAGAATTATCAAGAAAACCCTGGCGCCGACAGACCCACCCCAGTTTTTGACTGCCTCAATAAAAGCGGGACCCCAACCGACAGAAATCAGTTGCAGCTGCGCCGCGGACGGCGAGGGAGTTTGAGCGCGGGCTGCGGGCCCGGTTCATTCGCCCCTTTGCGGGCAAGAAAGGCCGGTCCGTTTGGCCTAAGAAGAGAAATTCGTCCAACCCAAGTCGAAGTGAATAAGCTCGTCCAACCGAAGCCGAAGAGAAGAAGTTAATTCGCGCACTGACAGCGGAGATGAGTGAACAAAAATTCAGACTCTGAAGAGAGAGTTAGTTGCAGTTGCGCCGCGGACGGCGAGGGAGTTTGAGTGCGGGCGGCGGGCCCGGTTTATTCGCCCCCTTGCGGGCAAGAGAAGCCGAAGTGAAGCAGCCCGTTTGGCCTAAGTGGAGAAGTTGGAATCAAACCGAAGTGAAGAAATTCGTCCAACCCAAGCCGAAGTGAATAAGCTCGTCCAACCGAAGCCGAAGAGAAGAAGCCAATTCGCGCACTGACGGCGGTGATGAGCGAACAGTAATTCAGACTCCGAAGAGAAGAAGTTAATTCGGGCACTGACGGCGGAGATGAGTGAACAATAATTCAGACTCTGAAGAGAAGAGTTTTTAGTTGCAGCCACGGACGGCGAGAGAAATCAGCCGTGAACGACAGGTAGAGATCAGCGCCCAGTGTCGAAACCAAACCACACCCCGAAATGCAAATTTCTAGAGAGCAGGCAACTCGAAGCCTTAAAGTTGTATGGTAGAAGCTTGGTGCCACGGTTCACAGAACAGGTCGGGAGGTAAGAATAATCTTGTGTACCAAGCAGTTAGATATAAAGAGTTGTTACCTTTTTCTTCAACATTTTTGACCTTGTGAGTTTTTATTTTTCTTGTGTGTTATCACCCCCGTTGGACTCAGCTTGCATACGGCCCAATCCCTGTTTGATCCCGTCTGTCTAAGATCTAATCACAACGTGGGTAGGCAGAACGGAGATCAGTGCAGTTACCCTGGTAACCAGGCGTTGGAAGCGGGTTGGGAACGACGAGGCTGGTATTCATCTAACCAAAGGGTTAGAACGTCACACTTGGAGCAGCGAGGAGCGAACAGCTGGCGTCGCGAACGGGATCGAACGACACAGTCGACGCTGCGCCCAGGGGGGACGACGTCACAACTGGTGCCGTGACCAAAGGATCAACCCTGAGACAGCCACGTCACGTCACATCGATCGACCGCCGTTGCTGAGAAATTTCAAATAGGACTCAAAACGACCCGGGACCGAAAGGAACGAGAACAGAATCGTCTGTAAGGTAGGACACTTTATTTTATTTCCCAACCTCGATTGTTGCTGCGTAGATTGTCTTTCTCTTTAAATATGTCGGACTATGATTCAGATAGAGCAGTGGGGGATGAAGAGGGAGTAAGACAAGGGTTGTCAGCTGACCTAAGAAGGCTGTTAGGTGGACCGAGGGTCCCAGCATTTGACGGCAGCGGGAAAGAATTTAAAACTGGCTGGCAATCCTGGAGAAGAGCCGAGTTATTTACGAACTTTCAGACAACGAAACCCTGTATTTGGCATACGATGCCACAAAAGGAAAGCGTCTGAATTCGTGAAGGTGCTCTTGGAGAGTCAACCCCACTTATCTTGGGAAAGGTTAAAGGGACTATTGACCAAGGAATTCGCCGACGAGGGCACGGCTATAGAGGCCATGAGGGCCCTCCTAAAACTGACACAGCTGCGGGACGAAACCCCGGGAGAATTGGGGACCCGAGCAGGGAAGCTGTCATCATTGGCCTTCCCGGAATTGGTCAGAGACAATGCGGGTATGCAGGCCCAACTAGCGGACCTGTATGTGGAGGCGCTAAGTGACGAGCGTGTTCGTCACGACGTGTTGAAAGAGTGACCGCTGAGACTGTCGGCAGCAATAGAGCTGGCCAAGGAGAGCCAGGGCGTATGGGAAAAGGTGAAGAGGTGTGGGAGGAAACAGATACTAGGTCAGGAGGCGGGAAGAAGGGGGGTAGGCGGAAGATCCCCCGCGTGGAATCAGAAGGTTAAAGTAGAAGTAGATCAGGCTGAAGTATGGGAAGAAGACCCCAATAGAAAGGCATGGTCGACCAGGCATGGCTTTTATAAGCCCACGCCGGGTCGATACGGGCTGGTCTGCTGGACCTGTGGGCACGAGGACCACAGGGCGGCGGAATGTCCGACGAAGTGGGGGTTGCCCCCAGACTTTGATCAGGACAGATGCACCAGATGTGGTAAGAAAGGACACCTGGCCAAGTGGTGCGGGCTGAGGAAAGGTGCCCCACCGATATTAACAAAGAAGGCTGAGCCCAAGAAGAGCCAGCGGGCCACCCCGGAATTAAGAGGGAGGGTGGCCCAGTTAAAAAGAAGAGAAATAAAAGCTTGGACCAGTGGTCGGGCGAACCGCTTGGATAGAGGGCGGGTCCCCCCGGGAGTAGACACAAGGCCAACCCAGTTGAAAAGGAAAAGAGCAAAATGTTGGACATGTGGTCGGGCGGGCCCCTTTGCGGCAAGCTGTCCGACAAGAAGGTGTTGGTTTTGCAGGAGGCCAGGACACCTGAAGAGAAGCTGTATCCTTAGAAACAGCCGCGGAAGACTGGGAGAAGTCCGGACGGGGTCGCCCAGGTGCAGGGGGCGCAGGACTCCACCTCATGAGAAAAATGAAGGTGATTTATTACTACCGGCGCCTATGGCTGGGTTAACCCAAGGGTGGGGACCCAGGAAGAGGAAAGCTCAAGTGTTCTCTTCGCTAACGCAAGAGAAAGAACTATCCTGTAGAGCGGAGATAGGGGGTAGGGCGATGAGAGCTCTGGTGGACACAGGAGCATCTGTGTCATTGATGAGAGAGGAAACATACAGGCGGGTGAAATGGAAGAGAAGGTTACGGGAAGCGGACATAGAAGTCACGCAAGCAGATGGAGCCCTCCTGAAGATAAAAGGGATGGTGAGGCTCCCGGTGAGGATTGGGAAAGTAAGGAGCACCCAAAATTTTTACGTAACCCCCGACCTGTGTACGGAGGCAATCTTGGGAGAAGATTGGCTCCGGAGCCAGAGGGCCCAGATTGAGTTTAACCCCACTGTGTTGGTGGTAAATGGCGAGAGAACGCCATTGGGATGCCCACCAGAGGAAGAGATAACAATAGTGGTGGAGGAAGGTGTAAAGCTACCCACTAGGACGGCTGTGTCGGGAAAGGGTAGGTTAATGTCAGGAAAAAGGGTATGGAGAGGACCTCTACAGTTGGTCCCTGTAGAAGGAAAGGGCCTAGAAGAGAGCGAGGTAACCCTGTGCGAAACGGTGGTGGAGGCAGCCGAATTGGTGCCCATTATGATGGTGAACCAGGCCCAAAAGACTATAAAGGTTAGGAGAGGGAGGAGATAGGGAGAGCGCTTCCCCACGGACTCTGAATTGGGTGAGATTCGAGGAGAAACGAAGGAAACTTGTGGAGCAAACAGAAGGAATCGTAGACGAAGATATATTAGCACCGGATCAATTTAGAACCAGAGTGGGGGGGTCTGTTGAGGGACAATCGAGATGTGGTAGTCCAGTCAGACAAGGAACTAGGCCAGACCCACACAGTCAAAATGAAAATCGACACCGGAGACCACCCCCTGTGAAATTAAAACCCTACCGGACACCTATACATAAAAGACCCCTTTGTAGAAGAGGCAGTAGAGGAGATGTTGGAAGCGGGGATGATCGAAAGATCGATCTCCCCTTGGAGCTTCCTAATAGTAATAGTGGGTAAGAAAGATGGCGGGCACCGTTTCTGTGTAGATTTTAGAAAACTAAATTCTATATCGAAGCCGTTAGCGGTGCCATTGCCACTGATAGATGACATATTGGCATTATTAGGGAAGGCAAAGTACTTCTCTACGTTGGACTTGAGGTCCGGGTATTGGCAGGTAGCCCTTGATGAGGCTGACAAGGAGAAGGCCGCATTTACGTGTCACCTAGGACTGTTCCAGTTCAGGGTGATGCCATTCGGTTTAGCTAATGCCCCGGGAATCTTCCAACAGCTAATGTCGATGGTGTTAGGAGGATACGAGAGCTTTGCCATGGCGTATTTGGACGATATCTTAATATTTTCGGAAACAGTGGAACAACACTTTTTTCCATTTAAGACAAGTGTTGGGAAGGTTAAGAAAACACGGCTTAAAATTAAAATTGTCAAAGTGTCAGTTTCTGAAGGAAGAGACTAGGTATTTATGATTTGTCATAAACGGAGACGGTATTAAACCCGACATGGATAAGGTAAAGGTCATAAGGGAAATGCCAGAGCCTAAGACAGTGAGACAGGTAAGAGGTTTTATAGGAGCTATAGGCTACTACCGACGTTTCATCCCGGCATTTTCAAGAATTGCCATAACACTAGTAGCCCTGACGAAGAAATACGCTAGGTTCAGGTGGACAGAGGACTGTCAACGGGCATTTGATTCATTAAAGGAACAGTTGACAACCGTCCCACTGCTGACGTATCCAGACCTCAGCAAGCCCATGGTGCTATACACGGATGCCAGTGAGCAGTGTGTGGGGCAGTACTTACCCAGCCGTGTCCCGATAAGGAAGGACCAGTGCCAGGCATACCAGAGGAAGTACCGATATACTTCCTCTCCCATAAGCTCTCAGAGACACAACAGAGATGGCCAGTAATAGAAAGGGAAGCATATGCCATCATGTATGTTCTCCAAAAACTGGACTACTATTTGAATGGGGCGGTCTTTACTATAAAAACAGACCACAAACCTCTGCAGTACCTATTAGCAGGCAGAGTGGCCAAATAATAAGAAAATTCAACAGTGGGCACTTAAGTTAAGTGGCTACCACTGTAAGATAGAGTATTTGGCAGGAAAGGAAAACACGTGCGCAGATTTACTCTCAAGAATACCGAAACAACTGGAAGAAAGATCTGTAAAAGTAGAGCAGGGAGTAGATGATAAAGCCTATAGAATAGGAATAATTAATTCTAATAAGCTAAAAGATCGCCCTATGTTAGAATCGGACGAAGAAGGGGACGCCCAGATAATAACCGATCCCTACTGAACAGAAGGAATTGAGAAGGAGCAGGCAGACAGTGAAATAGCTGCTCTGAGAGAAAAGGTGAAGGCAGGAGAGACCACCAAGTATGCCATAATAGAGGAAAGGCTGTATTATCTCTCAGGCAGGGATGAAGCCCAAGTTGTATGTGCCCAAAAGTTTAAGACCAGAGATATTGGAACAGTGCCACGAGAAGTTGGGTCACATGGGAATTGATAGGACATGTGATCTTATAGGAAGAAAGTACTATTGGCCCAAACTGTACGGAGAGGTCACTAACTATGTTCGGAGCTGTGTAGTGTGCCAGTCGCAGAGCAGAAGGCAGGAAATGGCACCTTTGGAGGAAACGGACGTACCAAACTTCCCCTTCGAGAAGGTGAGTATGGATGTATCAGGAGCATATGGGGAAACTGCACAAGGAAATAACTATATAGTGAGTTTTGTCGATTGGCTAGCAAATTGGCCTGAAGCATTTGCAGTACCAGACAAGAAGGCCAGAACTGTGGCCGGGTTGATAATAAGTGAAATCTTCCCTAGGTACGGCGCCCCTGTGCAATTGGTAACAGATAATGGCACGGAGAATGTGAACAGCATAATGAGAGAAGTTCTGACAGGTTTGAATATAGAGCACGTAAAAACATCTCCATATCACCCCCAAGGAAATGCTAAAGTGGAAAGGTTTCATAGAACCTTGGGAGATGTATTGGCCAAGCTGGTCAGGGAGAACACTGGAAATTGGGACTTGTATTTGACGCAGGCTCTGGCGGCCGTGAGGTTTACGATAAACGAAACCTCCAGATTTTCTCCTTACTTTTTGTTGTTTGGCAGAAACGTGGTCCTGCCTGTGGATAACCTACTGAAGCCCCGAAGAAAGTATATGGGAGAAGATCATCATCAACTATTGCTGGAACAACAACATAAGATATTTGTACAGGCCAGAAGAAGAATAAAGAGGGCCCAGAAGAAAAGAAATGTGAGGGTGAATGCTGAAAGAAAGGTAGTAGAATTGAAGGTTGGAGACCCTGTCTACTATAAAATCCACCAGAGAGAGGGACAACTGGACCAGAGATGGGAACCGTACTACCGGATAGTAGAGCAGACGGGTCCAGTATCATATGTAATATGGGATCAAGTGGCAGGACGAGCGAGGAGGGTTCAACGCAATGATCTGAAGAAGGCTGAAATAGCTAACCTGGAAATGAGCGAGCCGAGGCCTAAGAAGACAAGGACAAGGAAGGTAACTCTGGTTGAACCAGAAGAAATGGAGACGGAAGAAGATTCCGAAGAAGATGAGGAGATAGGTCGACTTGGCCAGATAGACGAAGCAATCCGAGTGACGGATTTGGAACCCTCAGCGGGGATTAGCGATGTTCAGTCGTCGACTGAATCGGTGCAGAGAAGACTCCGTGAGGTCGCCATCGCACCCCCATGTCCAAAGAAAAGGAAGAGAAAAACGAGGAGATCCAATCAAGCAGTCGAGGGCTCTAAAAAGAGGCACCTTGAACAGGACGAAGGGCCCAGCGAGTGGGAGGAGGAGGATCAAATACCCCTTTCCCAGCTCAAGGAAAGGATAAAGAACAGGAGAGATTTAGACATAGAGTCGAGAGGTATTAAAGACATTCAAGGCGAAGACTCTAAACAGAAAGAAGAATCAGGGGATGAAGAAGAGGACAAAACACCTCCTGGACGGGAGTTAAACACAGAGAGAAGGTTAGAGTTTGAACAGGAATCACCTCGGAAGATGAGATCAAGGAGGGTGAAGAACCCCAAATCTCAGTAGAACAAGAGGGCTGTGCAGAATAGAAGCATTCAGTGTCGATAGATAACGACACTGGCTCATCCAAAAACCTGCTGGCTGACTGCGGTGGATGTGGATGGAGGGGATGGAGTCGCGGGCTGCACCTCACAGGGGACGGAAGAAGATTATTGGCATTGTTGATTGGCCATCAGTGGTGTCATGAAGTACGACCTTTGGAGTGAGCGCCACGCACACCTGACCAGACCATTCTGTCTGCTAGAGGTTAGGTAGAGGAGGAAGAGCTGAACTTAGTAAGAAATTATGAAATAATTGAGTGATGAGTCGAGCGAGACTGAGTGGTTGTGAAGAATAACAAGAGAATTTTGTTACCTTTCAGGAATGATCAAGATGAAAGGGTTGATGATGACGATGATGGTGGTAGCCACGCTGATGGTGACGATGGCGGAAGCTGGGAAGCGCAGCCGAAACACCATTTTTAAAAAAACGAGCGAAGTAATAATAACCAGGTCTAAGTGGTTGGTCACATTCGTGATAGATTTGAACCCGTATGAGTCGCTAGTAAATAAGTTAGGAAACGAGCTAACGCAACTGGATGCAGCCCGGTTGAAAGTAGGACAAGATTATCCCAAGCAAAAAGGGTATCTTAGTTTATTGCACTCCCTAGAATCAGAAGCCACTATGATAGAGGCTCAATGGAGGGACATGCACGACTACCTGCAGGGAATAGAGTTACTGCAGACGCGGGAAAGGAGATCAGTAGTTCCGATTGTGGGAAAGGCATTGAGTGTCCTGTTTGGAACAGTGACTGAAGATGACGTTAAATTCATAAGAAGGAAACTGGGTGGAGGTAAACCAGAGGACGCTTGCCCATGTGGCAAGGGAGAGTGTGACAATATTAAATGTGACTAGGTTAGAAGTGGCCAAAAATAGAGCCAGAATCAATTGGTTAATAGACAACCTGGCAAGGTTGAGACAAGAGGTAATTAATAATACAGAAACTGTAATGATTGAATTACAGGAAATGAGCGGATTCATGCAAAAATATTTCCAGCTGATGACAATTACGAATAAGGTACGACAAACTAGTCAGTCGTTGACGACCTTGCTGGAACATGTGAGGGCGCAATTAGACATGCTGTCATTAGGACACCTCTCCCCAAGCATAGTAAACCCGGGTCACCTAAGGGAAGCGCTACTCGGAATACAGGCCGAGTTACCCCACCATTTAAGGCTGCCAGTGGACCCCACCAAAGAATTGTGGAAGTACTATAATGCACTAGGATGTGTGACCTTGTTAGAAAATAGGCGACTACTGGTTGTGATATCTGTTCCGTTGTTAGATAGCGAGAGTACATTCGAGATATACCAGGTTATAAACTTACCCATTCCCTACCCCAGAAGAGATCAAGGTTTGGGAATGATAGCAAGGTACAAGGTGGAAGCAGACTACATAGCTTTAAATTCCGGGAGAACGAAATTCATGTTGCTATCAGCTGAAGAAGCTGGAAGGTGTAGAGATGATGCCCTAGGGACTTGTACCTCGTTAAGCCCTATCTATAAAACTGGTAACCGCAGAATGTGCCTACTAGAATTGTTTGAAGGGAAGGGGAAGGAATCAAAAAAGAACCTGCCAAGTGGAGGTATTAACAAACACGGCATTACCACAAGCTATCAATGTTTCAGACAGGGTGTGGGCAGTAGCCACACAGAAACCTATCAGCTTGTCTAGGGTATGTGGGGGAGAGTCCACAAGGACATTAAGAATAAGGCCACCGTTATCCCTGTTAAAGCTACCCATGGGATGTTCGGCGGTTGGGATATCCATTTCCCTACCCCCCTATTACCAGGAAGAAGAAAGATATGAAGAGAAAGATTCAATCATAGAGATGATTGGTAGAGGCTTAGTCAATTGTACAGAATAGTGGGAGCCGATAGTGAAGGGATTCTCTAATGTTACCTTAAATAAAATGCCATTATTAATGAAGCCGATAGAAAAGATCGATATGGATCAATTGAGAGACAAGTTAAGTGCGTTGGGAAACGAAGGTGTGGCTTGGGAAGACCATGAGCAGATCGCGATAAGTTGGTCAATAGTGATGGGTACATTCCTAGTTATAGCCGTCGGGTGTGTATTAATATGGAAGGTTAAGAGTAAGAGATTAGCGAACGACAATCTAATGAGCATGCAGCAACTCGAGAGAGGGAGATGCCGAGCAGTGTTCCTTACTCAGACAGGACTGGCAAAGAAATTGCTGAAGGACCAACGGAGGAGGCTGGCGTGAGACCACCACGTGCGGCGGAAAAACCTCCCACAGCAGAGAGGAAAACATTGACCAAGAAGAACAAACCATAGTAACCACATCTGCACCCACAGACACACGCACATATTACTTTTGCATGTAAAAAAAAAAAAAAAAAATGAAAAGAACATTACATTTGCATGTAGAACAAAAGAAGATGAAAAGAACATTACATTGCATGTAGAACAAAAGAAGACGAAAAGAACATTACTTTTGCATGTAGAACAAAAGAAGATGAAAGAACATTACATTTGCATGTAAAACAGAAGAAGATGAAAAGAACATTACAATTGCATGTAGAACAGAAAAAGATGAAAAGGAACACAACATTTGCATGTAGAACAAAAGAAGTTAAAAGAGAATATTACACTGCATGTAAGAAAGTAGTATAGAATTGCATGAGACAAATGCATGGTGCATGTTAAATGATGTATTTGGGTTTAGGTGTCATTTACGAGTAAATGACAAATCGGTTAGGGGAGGATTGTGGCACCATGCATAATTAGAAAACTGAAAAGAGATATTCATAAATATATGATTTGTTTTTTCGGTTTGTTAACCATTTGATAATTATTTAGAGCTGAAAAATATTTGGGTTTTGAGAATAATTCTTTAATTGCGTTCAAGCGATCTGGGAGAAAGAAAGAAAAGAAGAGGAAGAGGAAAGAAAGGAGAAAAATAAATAATACGAAACCAGATCGTAAGCGAAAACACACACGCTCGACTGGCACATATCAGATGTCAAAAATATCAGGTCAAGCACCTGACCTACTTCCGTGTCCGCGGAGGATGGAAGTTTGTTATCAATTTGGTTGAAGAAATAAGTTTAGAGACAATGGAAAAAATATGATAGGTAACAGGTGGGAAGTTTATCTAAGGATATACAGGCAATCCATTAATACGAGAACCCAGACGGTTCCAGAATTGAGGTTAGGGCCACACAAGATGATGATCAGAAAATGCTTTTTTTTGAGATAATTAAGATTTTGTTGTCAAGCTCCGAGCGAAGGGAAAAAGTGAAATATTTTTATTAGTTCACGTTAACGCCACCCAGTCTAAGAAATCCCTTTCTTAGATCGTATCCAATTAGCGATAGAATGTTTGACAAATACCGCGTGTAAAAGAAGCCGGGATCGTCATTTCGGTCACATACGAAAAGGACGATTTAAATTTTTGTTTCTTTAAGCAAGGTGTTTCTTCCCCCAGAACAAAGCCACGGATTGTCCACGCCCGATTAGAGACGTCACGAAGGAAGGAGGAAAGATACCGACCAGAGTTTCATTGGCCGAAGGCGGTCACATGATACATGAGGGAGGAGGAGAGACACCCGACCAGGACCCCATTGGCCGAGAGCGGTCACCTGACATACGAAGGACCAGGAGAAGCGGGTATACGCCCCCCCACCCCGAGCCACAGTAAGGAAGTAGGAGTGAAAGTAAGTTACCGAAAATGGAAAGTCCCTAACCAGAAATAATACGTCTTTAGAATTATCAAGAAAACCCTGGCGCCGACAGACCCACCCCAGTTTTTGACTGCCTCAATAAAAGCGGGACCCCAACCGACAGAAATCAGTTGCAGCTGCGCCGCGGACGGCGAGGGAGTTTGAGCGCGGGCTGCGGGCCCGGTTCATTCGCCCGTTTGGAGAAATTCGTCCAACCCAAGTCGAAGTGAATAAGCTCGTCCAACCGAAGCCGAAGAGAAGAAGTTAGTTCGCGCACTGACAGCGGAGATGAGTGAACAATAATTCAGACTCTGAAGAGAGAGTTAGTTGCAGTTGGGCCGCGGACGGCGAGGGAGTTTGAGCGCGGGCGGCGGGCCCGGTTCATTCGCCCCCTTGCGGGCAAGAGAAGCCGAAGTGAAGCAGCCCGTTTGGCCTAAGTGGAGAAGTTGGAATCAAACCGAAGTGAAGAAATTCGTCCAACCCAAGCCGAAGAGAAGAAGCCAATTTGCGCACTGACGGCGGTGATGAGCGAACAGTAATTCAGACTCCGAAGAGAAGAAGTTAATTCGGGCACTGACGGCGGAGATGAGTGAACAATAATTCAGACTCTGAAGAGAAGAGTTTTTAGTTGCAGCCACGGACGGCGAGAGAAATCAGCCGTGAACGACAGGTAGAGATCAGCGCCTAGTGTCGAAACCAAACCACACCCCGAAATGCAAATTTCTAGAGAGCAGGCAACTAGAAGCCTTAAAGTTGTATGGTAGAAGCTTGGTGCCACGGTCCACAGAACAGGTCGGGAGGTAGGAATAATCTTGTGTACCAAGCAGTTAGATATAAAGAGTTGTTACCTTTTTCTTCAACATTTTTGACCTTGTGAGTTTTTATTTTTCTTGTGTTACCATGTGCATACCATCCCCGTTGGACTCACGTAGGCAGGGAGTCCAGTGCAGTTTACCCTGGTAACCAGGCGTTGGAAGCGGGTTGGGAACGACCCATTCATCCCAATGGGTTAGAACGTTTCGCGAACGGGATCCGACACAGTCTGTGCGACCAGGGGGGACGACGTCAACCCGTTTGCGAACCAGGCTCGACACCTTTCTGTCAATACCAACCGATTTCTATTAGTTTTATTCTTCATCCTGAGGTGATTCTCAAAGGATCTGATCTGATCCTGATGAGAATAGCGATCACATTGCAAGATTTCCTCCATCCGCGTCGTCCAAAATCACCATACTAGCCGTGATCAATGAACGCTAGTTTTTTGGTATCGATTCGAGCCGTCAACTAGCAGACATAGTCCTAGAGAAGGATCACCCCAGGACAATAGTAGAAATCATGCGAAGCCAAGGTCACGCCGATGACGGCCAGGAAAATGCGCAAAGATCCATTTGAATGCTAGGTCTTTGAGAAATGACCTATTTCAAACCAATCGCCACGTAAGAGAAAACTTGTTGAGATAATCCTCCGCCGTCGCCGATAAATCGAACCGGTAGGAGAGCGGATCCGTCGCAAACCCTGCCACTAATTCCCGATACAAGACTCTCATAGCTCGAGAAAGGTCACTGGACTGAGGAATGACTCTCAAGACCGATCGATACTAGAGGGAAAATCCAGCTGATCCCTGAGCCTACGATGGCACTCAACCCTAGAAGTAGAAGGAGTGATGCTAAGGCGAAGGAATGCGGCATCACCCCCCCCTTTAAGATTGAATTTTTTGTCAACACGTGGCGTAGGAAAGCCAATCTTCTGGCGTGTCGTTGACCCGCCAAGTGTGGCATTCCAAACCCTCCATGACACGGACGTCGGGCACAGACATCTCTGTCGACGAGATGCTTGCGACCACCGCACAAGAGGAAGGAGAACAAGCGCTCGATCGCCTTCTTACGTTCCTTACAGAGAGGAAGTACAGCCAGCCGGTAAAGGATGAGAAGAAAGACGCAAGCGTCACACGCCTAAGACCTACCCTTCAAAGACAACCGCCTTCAGCGCCAAATCTCGACCAACACGCAGATTTTTGCCTGTACTTATGACTAATATTTCTTTAGCTGGAGTCCAGGTCCGAACCACACTCCGAGAATGCGAAGGGGCCCGTCAGTCTAACCAAAGGGCCCCGGGAGATCGGCCACATTCCAGACACCTAACCGAAGACTCGTCGCGAGTAATCTTCGCCTTGATGATCTTTTCATAACGTTCAACTGCCTTCGCCACCACCTCAATGTCGCTGCGGAACGACACAAAAATGGATACGTCATCGGCGTACACGGGAATCCTGGCTCGAGCCCTACCAGGGACAGCGATTTCACGTAGGGCCTGAGTGCACGCCCTGTCCCTCAGCCGGCGAAGTAGATGATCCAACGCTAAAGTGTAAAGTAGGGCGACAGGAGCTACCACCCCGGATCAGGGTGGACCTAAGAACACCAGCAGTTAAGAGGTGATTCCATGCTCCTCAAAACTTCCTGGCCAGAGGCCTTGCTGTTGGATGTAGTTTGACGAACCGACCGAGACAGCGCAAAAGCAAGCGACCACTTTCCGTTTTTCTGCACCACAGCACTTGATGGCCGATACAAGAGGCAAATCATTTGTCTCTTCTATGCCATTTCGTTTCTTTCATCTTTCTTTATCTTCTATAAAACTTCCATTTTTTTGTCTTCCTTTCTGTTCTTACATGTGTTTTGCATGAAATCTACAACTTCAAATGAATATGCAGAACTTTTAGCATGCTGGGATTGATTGTTTTTTTACGGATTATAAATCTTTTGCAGTTTATTTAAAGACAAGGAATCTTTTTACGATTGTAATAATTTATTTTTTAAGAGACAATAAAGAATTCCCAACACAGGTTTTGCTAAATAACCTAATACTGGGGAGAGAAAAGCGGTTTGGTTTATTTTACGACATATCAAACTCAATGGGTTATTTAATGCCGACAAGATTTTTATTGCTAGTGATATTTTTTCCAGAAAGAAGTATTTCTGGTAATAATTTTCCTTCAAAAATGTATTCCTGGTAATATTTATTTTCTTTAAAAAAATTATTGCTGGTACTAAAACCTATTTTTACACTTTCATAGTGTTTTGACCTCAATTTGGGCGTTCACTATTTACCCATAGTTAGATCCGTAACAGGAGCTACCACCCCGTATCAGGGTGGACATAAGAACACCAGCAGTTAAGAGGGGGTTCTATGCTCCTCAAAACTTCCTGACCAGAAGGCCTTGCTGTTGGATGTAGTTTATTGTCTTACCCAGGACGTGGATGTAGAACGGCGAGAAAAGTGGATTCATACTTTTCTCTATAATTTCGGAAGGAAAGAAAGAAAAAAGAAAAAAAGAAAAAGAAAAGAAAAAGAAAAAAGGACAAAAGAAAGAAAGACAACATATCTTCAACAGCATCAGTAACAGAAAGAAAAACTTCTGTGAATGCAGTCAAGCATGGCAAGTACAAGTTGCAGCAGAAACGCCCAACAGCAGACAGGACAGTTCTAAGACTTCCAACTTCTCTACAGAGTATTGTACAACGGGACAATAGCCGGTTTCGTAAATTTGGTGACATAAGTTTGCTTGTTTTAATCGTTGGAAACATGGCGAACAACAATTTGACCAGTACTAAAATAAGATCTAGACGAGATATCCCGAAACATGGGTAGTAGAACGACAACAATCTAACCTCATAGTTTAAATAAAGGGTTTAATTCGATATTTCCTGTTACCCTATCGACATAAACGCGAAGAAGGCCGGAGCAAACAGCGGCTGAAATGCTGTGATAACAACAAAAATAATAAGGTCAATGGAACGCATGTTAATGATTTAAATAATGATAACTCCTAATCCTATAAATTCAGACAGAAATCTTCTTTATATTTAAGTCTAAACGTAATCATTGGTCGAGTCTAAACTTGAATCTGTTGGGGGAAATTAATTTTCTTTATACTTGAGACTATAGATGAATTTTTTCTCGGGCTTATAGACAAATATTGGTCGTGTTTAATCTTAAGTCTATAGATAAACTTCAGTTGGCTTTATACTTAAGGCTATAGATAAAATAAGTCCGTTTTATAGTAAAGTCTGTAGTTCCTGATCTTCATTAACGATCTTCCCGATGTCATCAGTTCCCAAGTAGGCATCTACGCGGGCGACACTACTATTTACATCTATCTTAATAGTAAATCTAGTATTGCTGACAAAACTAACCTGGCCATTGGTCTCGAAAAGAACCTCCAATCTGGGGTTGACAGGGGCAGGAAATGGCTTGTAAACTTCAATGTCTCCAAAACGAAACTGTTCTCATCTACCCACCATAGAGAACACTCCCTGCCTTCCATCAGATTGGCTGAAACCCAACTCCGCTATGAGGGGGAACAAATATATAGATTCAATAGCTTCAACTACCGTAAGAAAAGTTAGTTCTTTGAATTTAAGTAATCTCCTCTAATCCAAGGTATCGATTTACAGAGAAGATTTAACTCTCAAGACTTGGAGACTAGAAGTACACTGAATTCAAAACCATAAAGAAGACGTCACGAGATTTCTTCACCCTATTTGGAGAAATGGAAAGAACTGAGGTAATCAAATCCATAGAGCTGCTGGTGTTTGCTATGGAGAAAGGTTTCGTTTAGATTGGTTTGGTTTATTTTGTTTAACGACATGGATTATTTAATGCTGACATTTTTAGGATAGATTCGTATTAATAGAATATATATTCTTTGGTTTAGATTGGTTTGGTTTATTTTGTTTTACGGTATATCAACCTCAATGGGTTATTTAATGCCAACAACATTTTTAGGATAGATTCGTATGAATAGAATATGTATTCTTTGGTTTAGATTGGCTTGGTTTATTTTGTTTTACGGTATATCAACTTCAATGGGTTATTTAATACCGAGAAATAATTTTATTGCTGATATTTTGTTTCGTCAAAAATCTGTTTCTGGTAATATATTTCCTTCAAAATTGTATTGCTGGTAATAATATTTTTCAAAAAAGTATTCCTGGTATTAGTTAACTATTTGCCTATAGCTGAGACCCTAACAGGTGCTACCACCTCCGGTCAGGGTGGAATACGGATAAAGGCGATGAATAGATAAGAAAATCGACTCCAGTGATAACCAGACGGCCACATCATGTTGTAACACCAGTTCCCCTACGATCACCGAAGTAAAACAACGTCAAGCCTGGCCAGTACCTAGCTGAGTGACCGATTGCTAATACCAGATGCTTGGATGTGCAGGTGGTGTAATGAGTAACAGCTTCGAATTCTTAATCGGATAACTGAATTCGAATTGCTGTTTGTTATATTCACTTAAGCGCAAAGACCCTTGGAAAAGATATGAATCCAACCCTTCTTCAGCAAATTATGGATTAATTAATGAAACTTTTATCTCTAAACAATTATTATCCCCTTTAAAAAATAATTCTTAAAATCTATACGTCATATATATTTGCAGATTTTCAAATAAAGAAATCTGCGCTTTATCGGGACCTCTATATCCCGAAGGGCCAACACATAAAATCTTTAAAAAAAAAAAAATGAAACAAATTAAATTGTAGCAATATCAATATAGAACGTTACACATAAAAGATATATCCAAAAATCTATGCTCTACTTTGTAGACCCGTCCTGGGTATGACGATAAACTACATCCGCGTCTAGGGTAAGACGATAAACTACGTCCAACAGCAAAGCCTCTGATAAACTACGTCCAACAGTACCCGGGTTTTAATTGCTGGTGTTCCCAGGTCCACCCTGATCCAGGGTTGTAGCACCTGTTAGGGTCCCAGCTATGAGCAAATAGGTAACCCAGAAACAGAGGTAAAATGTATTATAATAGTGTAAAAAAATAGTTTTAAATACCAGAAATACTTTGTAAAAAATTATTACCGGAAATAAATTTTTGAAGAAAAAAATATATTACCAGCTATACGTTTTTGAAAAGAAAATATTACCAGGAATACATGTTTTAAAATAACATTACCAACTATACATTTTTGAGGAAAAAATATTAACAGAAATAGATTTTTGTGAAAACAAAAATATTACCAGAAAAAAAAAGTTATCGGCATTAAATGAACCAATGAGGTTGATATGCCGTAAACCAAACCGAACCAAAACAAACTACCCTGTAGACTTTTTCAAATAGAAGCAACATTGTGAGCCTATCGTTACTTTATAGATATAGACATGGTAAATGTTCCGATGAGATCCATTCTCAAGTTCAACCAATTGAGAGATCTTTGAAAATAAAACACACCTCAAAGAAATCAAATCCCAAATGTAAAAAGAAAAAAAAACTTCCCCAAGAAGTTCTTTGTAATATATAATTCCTCGTGGGTGCATCCTTGATGCAACCCGAATACTGGTAGTATTCGAATAAATGATTAAGAATTAAACTTTGTATCCAACATTAGCTAAAATGGCTTTGTCTGTTTTATTGTAATTGTCTGCTTCTTATTTATGTGAATTGGGCTAAATAAACCCTAAATAACATTAACAATAAAAGCGAGATAAACTACGCTCAACTGAAGAAGAATTAAGGGTCTGTTTATCGCACATTCGACAAACATTAAAGAAATCGCGAATAACACAAACTTCACACTAAATAAGCTTCACAAATAGTTGAATAGAAACATTGAAATAAAGTAAGTTCCTATTTTCATGCGCACTTTTTAAAATATATGTTTTTTTTTTCAAAGAATTTACATGTATACCCTTAAGAAATTTTTCTAAGTGTGCCGTCATATTTTCATTTGCTCCTAGATGTGTCTTTCCTTGAAAAGGCCGAGAAACACTTTTTTAGGGTTGGAAAGGCGTTATAAAGAATTCTTACACTTGTCTATCCTCCTTATCCTCATAATCTTCACTTCTTACCATCTCTTCTTTTATATGCATCATGTACCTTATTTATCATAACTATTTTAACAGTAACGCTCTACCCTGAATGGCTAGCGAGGCTTGTATTTGGAGAACGTTCGAGTTAAAAGTCATAAGAATCCAGAACTTCTGTGAGATAATAAATATAGTGATGTAAGGAAGAATTTTAAGATCCAGTCCAATTCCTCTGTTCAAAGAGGACCTGACAGGTTTTAGATATTGCGACACTAGCGGACAAGATGGAGTCGACAGTGAATGAACAACTTGAAACTTGCGACACTTCGTCCAAAAAGAAAGAGAGAGAGAGAGAGAAATTGGAACATGAAGATGAAGATTGTGCCAATAACTGCTGACGCACGTGGAACTTTTCCAAAACCCGAGAAACGAGATTGTGGCGAAAATGGAAAGAACTGAGCTTATCTAAACCATAGAATTGCTAGTGCTTGCAGTGAGATGAAGAAAGGTAATGAATAGGTAAGAAAATTGACTCCAGCGATAACCAGACGGCCACACCACGTTGTAACACAGGTTCCCGTACAATCACCGAAGTAAAGCAACGTCGACCCTGGTCAGTGACCGATTGCTACTATTAGTTTATGAAAGCTTAGATATTCAGGTGCCGTAATGAATAACATCTTAATCAGTGAAACGAGTTCTAATTCTGGTTTGTTATATTCACTTACGCGCAAGGAGCCTTGGGAAAGGCATGAACCACATCTTCTTCAATTAGAGGACTTTTTTCGATAAACAATTATTATCTCCTCTAAAAAATAATTCTTACAGTCTAAATATATTTTATGGCTTTAAATAACCTGCAAAGTGTTGATAAACCGTAAAAGAAAAAGGTAGGTTGAATAAGTCTATTGAAATAACAGATTATATACAGAGTAAGAGTGTTATTAATCAGCAGATAGAAGTGACCGTCCAAAATTAACCTGAAACATATTTAACAGCCACACACCACGAGGGATGTATGTGGCACAAGGCCGAGTTTACCGTGGGTTCGCCAAAAAAATTCACTTCGAACCCGCATAAACGAATTCAGGGCCTGTCTACCTCCCCGGACGAAACTTTGACCTTCGACAAAGCCTCGTCCGGGTTCGACAGAAGTCGCACACAGTCCGAAACTGCGTCTCGACTGCTATATTTAACAGTCCCACCCACCCACGAGAGATGTATTTGGCACAAGGCCGAGTTAACCGTGGGTTTCTCCGAGCCCGTAGACTCTGCCAAAAATATTCTCTTCGAACCCGAATAAACGGGTTCAGGGCCTATCTACCTCCCCGGATGAAACTTTGTCCTTCGGCAAAGCCTCGTTCGGGTTTCCTCTCTGTCAAAGCAGAGAGTTCGACAGAAATCGCACACAGTCAGAGACTGCGGGTCGACTGCCGATATTTAACAGTCCCCACTACGAGGAATGTATGTGGCACAAGGTCGAGTTTAACGTGGGTTTCTCCGAGCAACAACAACGACAAAAGGGAGGGGAGGAGAATAATAATAATAATAATAATAATAATAATAATAATACAGCATATTCAATTGAAGGAGAAAATAAAAAAGTATACTGCAGGCGTGTGCGTCTGGTGCTAGAAAGAGAGAAATACAGAAACACACGCAATAAATTTAGATTTTGTTACAAAGATTCGGGGATTGAAACAGGAAGTTTAAAAATACCTAGGAACATTAAAAGAATCGCAAAAAATACCTACCAGGAACCGGTTCCACACTAAATAAACTGCACGACTAGTTGAATAGAAACATTGAAATAAGTAAGTTCATATTCGCGTGCGTATTTCTTTAAAATGTATAGTTTTATTTCGTAAGATTTAAATGCTTACCCTTTAGAAATTTTGCAAAGTCTGCCGTGATATTTTCATTTGCTCCTAGGTGTACCGTTGCTTAAAAACATTGAGAAACACTGTTCTAGCGAATAAAAAACGTTATAAAGAATTATATTCTATTTCATCCATAACGTCTGGGGAAAATTGATTTATGCCTTTTCTCGATTGTATATAATGCGAAGTGTAGCTTCAGTCGGATTCGAACCCGGTCCACCGTTTCCTTTTCAGTCCCTATCTACTTTACCACCCGCATGTCTCATACAGATACCCCCGCAAAAACCAGTAGATAAAATATTGAAAGACGATTTGCTGAAGAAAATCAGGGATTATCTCTTTAGGAATTCTAAATCCATGAAGAAAAGACGCCGATAGCAAAATGCCAAATCTCTACATCCGCAAAGCCGATTTCTTTGAGAAGATTTTAAATCCACGTCTGATGTTTTCGATAAGGATTATTTTTATTATTAATCTTTGTTTTGTTTTTTTTTTCAAAAGAGTATTTCCATATTTTTTTTAAATTAAAAAACTTCCCGGCCGAAATATTCCTTGGTCTTCTTCGCGTGTTAATTTTAAAAGAGAATTAATCTTTTAGTGCGTTTCAATTTAACAAACACAATTAATAAGGTGGTGAAAATAATTTCCGGTCATTCGAGTTATTCTCGATCAAGTCAGGTTAAAAAAAAATATAAGATTAAAAAAACTTTTAATGTTATTTATCATACATTAACCTTTGATATGAGCTGGTTGAAAGAAATGAGAAAAAAAAGCAAAAGAAAAAAACCCACACCAACGTGAAGTTATCGGCTGAAACGAGATTACAAAAAAATGGAGACGATTTTATTCTGATCCTTTGCTGGAATAATGGCAATAACTCATCTTACAGCGCTCAGTGCCAACTTTCCTGCTTTCATAATATTTTACGCGGTCTTGAGAGGAAAGTCTTATTTTGTATTCTGCATAACTCTTTCCCCGGAGGTGCAACATCGCAATTCTGTCGCCACTTAATCGCTATTTCCATGGCTAATGTCCAGAAAAGCCCCATTCTTTACAGCTAGAATAAGACATGTTAAATGTACAGAGTCGAAACACCGTCATTTTCCCATGTTCTAAAGATAAGAACCTTCGACCCAGAAAGCTTTTTTTCTAAGAACTGCTACTTTGTGCGTGTTTTCCTGAACACTACAATCTTAAACTCTTTAAGTCAAGGGCTAATCGTTATCTCAATCACTTATCCTCATAATTTACTTTTTAAGTGTTTTTTTTTTTTTTAATATCGCCTTCATTCCTATTACACATCCCATTTATCATTAGCATTTTAACTTTAATGCTCTACCGTGAATGTCTCTCAAGCCTTGTACTGGGTGAAACTTAGTATAAGAAATTCAACAACATAAGGATAATATCTATTTGTAACTTACATTTGTCTGTCTGTCTATCTATCCATCCCAGTCTGTTTCTATCTATCTATCTATCTATCTATCTATCTATCTATCTATCTATCCCAGTCTGTTCAAATCTATCCATCTATCTATCTATCCCAGTCTGTTCATATCTATCCATCTATCTATCTATGTATTTTGGCTTCCATTGAATGAAGGATTTAGATCATAGCCAGGACTATACTTCGAACCTCGTGGACTGGTGCTACACAATCACAAACAAAGAACTGTAGCAAATAACAGAAACCACATCTTTTGAGGACGTTTAACAAGACCAGCACAGAAACTGGATAGTTTATGTAAGACAAATAGAAAATAATAATATAATGAAGACGACACTGTCCACCATTTCAGAAAGTGAGAGTAAGAAAAAAGAGGGGTATTTGTGGAAAGGATGAAGAGAAGGGCGGGTATCAAGATGAAGGCATCAGAAGATGTCGATTGACATTACATTTGAGTATTTGATGATTATAACTATCAGGGAAGCAAGTAAGAGGAAGGGAGTTCCACTGCTGGGAAGGGCGATAGAAGAAGCTGCTGGAGTAGAAGAGGCAGTTACATTTATCTGTTTGGACAGTGAAAGGGTGGGACCGAGATGCCAACCTAGTAGCACGCTTAAATTCATGCAGTTGGGGTACCAGTCAAAGTAGCTCGTCGGAGCTGATACCATGAAAGTATTTGTAGAAAAGACAGAGGGAAGCCACAGTCGGTGAGAAAGTGACTGTAGACGAGATGCCAGATCAGGACCTATCACATTGTATATCGGTCTCTGGATTTTGTCGAGGACTTAGGGATGAATAGCGGGGGCACCAGACCATATATGGCAACAGTATTTAATGCAAGGACGAATGGTTGATTTGTAGATTTGAACGATGGACTCAGTTATTTCCCTGAAAAAATCTTTTTAAGAGTTAGATATTCTTAGTCTCGTCGGATCAAGACTTTCAAATGAATATCATACATGGCGCCAAACCTGTTGAGATATATGTAAATGGCCAGCTGTATACAATCACTTCCTAGTATTAATGGTTAAAATGGATTTCAGTGTGTGAAGCCTGTGGGTCTTGGGAAAAACTGCACTTCTTCAGAACTTGTCAACTGGCGCTAAAGAAGGAGTTGTTCCAAATAATGGAAGCCACATCACTTGAGGACTTTCAACAGCAACAACAGCTAAAACGATTATCACATATAACTCAAAGCGAAAATAATGACAATCATAATGTTGACTTTCGATATTATTTCAAATAACCAATTAAGAAGGAAAACTCGATCAATACTAGAAAGAGCTATAACAGCCACTGGGCTTGAAAAACGTATTTTCCTGAAAAACTATTTTAATAATAATATTTTATAAATTACAACAAAAAGTAACACTAGCCGTTCGGTCAATGAATACGGAATGTTTGCTTATAAGGAAAATGTTCACGGTGAAGTAATGGATAGAGGCTCGGATTGAGAAATCGGGGAGCCGAGTTCGATTCCATTTGGATCTATGACATTCACTTACGTGCTAATACTCTTGGGAAATGTATGAATCCTCTTCTTCTCCCCCTACCCCAACTAGTTATCTAAGACAGCCCGGTTTCTATAGCCTTAAATGGCAACTGATTTACGACAGAAAGAAATGGCAACCTACTGCGGGAAAAATATTCCTCGTCAGTCATATATCGAAATATACATGGTCGCCTAAACGTGTGTCAGGCATAGCGCATAATGGACTGATCTGTCTTATATATATATATATATATATATATATGTGTGTGTGTGTGTGTGTGTGTGTGTGTAAATAAAAAGAAAGAACAGTAAGATATATAATCTGGTGTTCTTATAGATATTTTTATTTTTACAAAATAGTGCTAAATGTAAATTTACAGAGCATTAACATTATAAATTAATTGATTTAAAATGTGTTTTTTCTGCTACACATTTCTAACCATGTTTCAAAAATGGAAGCTAAAATATTCGAATTTAATTTTGTAATTAAATTAAACAGAAATATAAATTTTAAAAAATTGTGACCTAGTAATATACAAACTTATACTTGATGTGAAAATAATTCTACATACTGTAAGGGATTCTAATACATTTACTTGTTCTAAAAAGTGATATAGTATATTAAAAATTAAAAGTGAAAATATTTTTCAAATCGTAGTTAAATAAAACGTATTCTAACCTAAACACCCCCCAAAAATCTTTAAAAATAGAAAAAAAAATACCGTAAAATTTTGCCGTTAACAATAAACTTTTAAAAAATCCAGACGACATGCATTTAACGGATGTCAAAATTCATTGAAAATACATCCCTACCCCCAAAACGTAACTAATAACTGATACATCAAAATACAGCGATAATGAACACGCAAACACCCTTTGTCTGGATAAATGGATTTCTTTGTATCATTGGAAACGTGAATTATGATTTTTGCTGTGCCTTTAAAAACCCAGTAATTTTAAAAGTTACTCAAAATTCGCTTGAGGATGACTAATGTCTTTAATTTAATTATAAAATCTTGCAAACAGCAATTACAAAATTAAATTCGAAGCTTTTAGCTTCCATTTTTGAAACATGGTTAGAACTGTAGCGAAAAAAAACATATTTTAAATCAATTAATTTATATATATATATATATATATATATATATATATATATATATATATATATATATATATATATATATATGTAAGGCATATCACGTGGAGAAATTATTGGTAGCAATACATTTTTGAAGAAAAAAAAAAATATTAGCAGCAATACATTTTTGAAAAAAAAAATAATAACAACAATATATTTTTGAAGAAAAAAATACTAGTAGCAATACATTTTTGAAGGAAAAAAATAATTAGTAGCAATACATTTTTGAAGGAAAAAAATATTAGTAGCAATACATTTTTGAAAAAAATATTACAAGCAATAAAATCGTGTCGGCATTAAATAATCCATTGAGGTTGATATGCCGTAAAACAAACCAAACCAAACCAAACCACAGATTTCCTGAATTTTTATGTGCTTGGCAAGCTCATTTGAGCTGATATAGCAAGTTCGATTCCTACAATTCCGACCTTGTTCCATACTTCTTCTTCTTCTTCTTCTTCTTTGTGACTTGTCTTTCCTGGATGCAAGCGATCATGGCTCTCCACATATTTCTGTATTTTGTCTTTTATTCTATATCGCCTAATCTCTATTCTGCCAAGAATTTACATTTACGATTGTTACGCCGCATTCCTATGACTCCCTGGCCTTCAATACGTCCTGTGAGTGTCATATTTTCTAAGCACTCCTTCCTCATTTTGTATGCTAGGAATTTCAACTGCCACTTTCTGATGCTACCTAGAAGGTTTCTTTTTGTTTCCATTTCTCTAAAACTTCGTCGCTGCTCAGTTGCTCAGAATCCCCAGAATCCTTCTGTAGAATCACATTTCCGATGCCTCGATTGTCTTCGTCATCTGTGAGGAGATGGTCGAAGCTGATTGATTCATTGTTCATTCCTCTATTTCTTTTTTCTCGTTTTCTTCTTACCGTCCGACATTTTATTTGAATTCCGTCATTATTTTTCTTATTCCTATTCTTTTGTTTTAGTTTCCTTTTCTTTTCTTCATTTGATTCCTCTTGCCATTTCTTCCTCTTTTCACCCTTTTTTTTCTCTTTTTATTCAGATCTGATACGATCTCAAAGTTAAGAAATATGGCGTCTGCAATCGCGCAACAAAAGAACAACAAAAATAAGTCTCTTGAATTAAGATGCGCCCGAGAATATCAAACAAGTAACTTTGATAGAAAAATATTCATTCACAAAAATTTCATTAACTGAATCCTTTCCCCAACTCAGTGACCCCAGCTAGAGATCTAGTTACAATAAATTTCCTTAAATATTCAGCATTCTTCTCAGTAGCGTTGCTATTTTTAAAATAACGCCTTTGTATCGTTTCGCTTCTTCGTCTCTTTGCACAAGGTTCTCTGAAACCATTTCTGGAACAACAGTGATTATTTAAAATTGTCGCTTTGCTCTCAATTCGAGAGATTTTCAAGCAACGAGCAGCTATTTCATTTATCATAATCATCTGTCTATATTTCTTAGATGAGCTATAGTAACTAATTATATTTACATTGTTTGAACTGTTGTCCTCAACTTTATTGTCACAACGTTTCGGCCATTGTACGCTACGGTCTTCTTCAGAGCCTGTCTATATTTCTTAGATGAGTTATTGTAACTATTTACATTATCTACATTGTTTGAACTGTTGTCATCATCTTTATTATCACGAGGTTTCGACCATTGTGCGCTCTGGTCTTCTTCAGAACCTGTCTATATTTCTTAGATGAGGTATTGTAATTATTTACATTATCTACATTGTTTGAACTGTTGTCATCATCTTTATTATCACGTGGTTTCGACCATTGTGCGCTCCGGCCTTCTTCAGAACCTGTCTACATTTCTTAGATGAGGTATTGTAACTATTTACATTATTTCAACGGTTGTCCTCATCTTTGTTGTCTGTCTATATTTCTTAGATGAGGTATTGTATCTATTTACACTATTTACATTGTTTGGGAGGAGGCACGGTGGAGTAATGGATTACGGCTCGGATTGAGGAAAGGTATTAATCCTATTCTTCTCCACCCAGGCCGGGTTCCAGTCTTGGATGACAACTGGTCTACGGCAGAAGGTATTGGCAACCTACTGCGAGAAAAAATCTGCCTCGTCAGATAGATGAAAGATACATGATCACCTAAATGTGTATCAAGCATTGGAATATAACTGACTGACTGACATTGTTCGGATTGTTGTCCTCATCTTTTTTGTCGAATTCACGACGTTTCAGCCGTTGTAAACTCTGGCCTTCTTCAGGATCTGTCTATATTTCTGAGATGAGGTATTGTAAATATTTACACTATTTGCATTGTTCAGACTGTTGTCCTCATCTTTATTGTCATATTCACAACGCTTTGACCGTTGTAATCTCCGGTCTTCTTCAGGGGATGATATACGTTGGAATTTCGAACTGAACCCTTTATTTAGTCCAGGGGGGTAGATTGTTCTTATTCCACATAAAACCGAGATATCTGAAGGCACTGCACGCCGAATTAGAAGAATCTAATCTCTTGGACTAAATAAAGGTTTCGATTCGAAATTTCTAGTGTAAATACATTCATAAACCTTATCATGATTATAATTCTTTCCCTCTATACAGACGAAATCACTATTCAGACTAACTAAACAGAATTTCAAGTTTTCATAAACTCGAACAGGGTTTGCTTATAGACTCAAGTATAAACACGACTAATATTAATTATCTGCCTCAAGTATAAACCTGATAAATATTTACTTTATTTTCTTTCTTTCTTTCATTCAATTTTCCTATCTTTCATCTTTTCCTTATTGATTCTTATCTTATTTTGTTCTTTCGTTCTTATCTTCTGAGCGCTTTTCTTCTTTTCTTTATTTAATTCTAGACTTTCCGTCTATCCCGTCATTCCTTGCTATCTTCCGACCTTACATTCTTTCTTTCTTCCTCATCTTCTTTCCTGTTAACCTTTCATACTACTCGCCTTCCTTTTTTTATTTATTTCTTCTTTATCTGTAATTTTCTTCATTGATTCTATTTAATAAAGACTTGAACGCAAGTGGAAAATACATGCAAAGGAAAAAGATTAATAAAAAGGAATATCTTATGTACGATACAAAGAGAATATCGAATGAAATCATGTACATATGATAAAGCACGTATATATGGTATTGCCTGCTTCTGGGTAATTGCTTAACTAGAAATCTGATCTACAAGGCTATAATAAGTAGCGAGATCATGATTATAAATCTTTCTCTCTATATATATATGAAATCATTATTCAGGCCAACTAAAGAGAATTTCAAGTATTCATAAACTCAGACAAAGTTTGCTTATAGGCTCAAGTATAAAAACGACCAATATTAATCGACTGACTCAAGTATAAACCCGATCAATGTTTACCTGCAGATTCAGTATGAACACTAAAAATGCATACCTATTGACTCAAATATAAACTCGATTAATGTTTAAATAGACTCAAGTATGAGCACAACCAAGTCCTGCCTATTGACTCAAGTAGAAATCCGATTATTGTTTACTTGTGGACTCATATATCAAATTTTTAATTATTTCGACTTTAAATAACACAAAGGTTGATGCCAATTCTAACTGTTAATATAACTTCTGAAACGGAAAACATCAAGGTCCGGATTAGTTGTCACTTGTTCCCAAATGTGTTCATTTACTTTATCTTTGTTTTCATTTTGGTTAAGTGTGTAACTGTTTTAAACATCATATCTCACAGACATATCGCTGGTCATAAAACACTAAACACTTCAGGCCGAGATAAAATTTCTCAGCATCCTCTACAAAATGTCGCTGTCTAAATAATAGTGTTAGAATATTTTAACAAACTGTGGATGATAGTCTCCAAAGCTCAATTGGAACAATACATTCGATTCGAGGCTAAAGATATTAAGAAAAATGGTCGATTCCTTGCATCTGATTTCTCTTGCCATTCTCTAATTTCACAAGAATCAGATCAGGCCAAATATGGCGTACCGCTGCCAAATCCTCTTTTTAGCTGTGATATAGCTCAAAAGTGTTTACGCAGCCTTGTGGGTGATGAATTATTTTTCACCCTACAACCTCATTCGCACAGACGATACGTTCCAAGTCACTCGTTACTATATCACTATTGTCATGGCAAATCTTCAAACGAGCAACACTTTTTAGTTCCACTAGTCCAGACTTTCACATCTAGAACGCCCAAAGTCTACTCATCCTCATTCCTGATAACTACGATAGATTACGACTGGCATAAAATTTGAAGTGGTTAACACTTCAAACCTTGGGTCAGTCGTTATCTATCCATTATTTGTTACGATGTTCAACCTGTACAGGGCACAAGAGCCACTCTAGGCAGGGAGTTAAAGAGTAAGAGATACGGTTTATGCGGATATGTGGGGAAAATAATAGTTGACACTACACTTGAACAGGTTAAGATTGTATTAGCCGAGGGAGCATTATCTTGGGAGTCGATTCCACAAAGCAGCCGTTCGTAGGAAGGAAGTGTACGAGTGGAACTTACAGCTCACCAGTGGAATAGGAAAGGAATGATGGTGAAGATTATAACTGGTGCAACTAAGGAATGTAGTTCATCTGAACAATTTATAATATTTCAACAGCAAAGAAGACGCGATGACGTTTTTAAACTATGTCGAGACTGGAAAGTGAATACTAGGCAGCTCCTGTCCATATGTTAACAGTTTTCCATTTTCGACCTGATCTGGCTCTTGTATGCGAGTGAAGATTTTCTATGCCAGTCTATGGTCATCAGGAGTTATGCCGGAGCCCATACTGTTCTATCATCAGCATTAATATTCGCAAATGATCGGAGTATATTCTTGGGCACATCACTTATGTAAAGTAGGAAGAAGTTTGAAACGAAAAGCGGGCCTATTTCTAATAACACTGAGGAGATTGATAGGTTTATGTTGTAACAAGATGAGCGATCATTCACATTCTTGAAGACAAGGGATATACATGACACAGTTCACAGACTTTGACAGCATTCCTGCAGCAAAAGACTGGTACTTACTAGAGCGGTACAAAAATCCGAACATTCTACCAGCTTCTGTAGTCATTGATCTTTACGTCTAGGTTGAATTTAAGTTCCAAACGACGCTCAAGTTACTGGGCCAACCTGATAGAACCCCCTTTCATGGCAATAAGTGAAAATTTAAGGTGACTTAACATAATATACATTTTTTAGTTCCTCTTTATACGCCCTTACAATAATCTTATTCGATACCGCTCTACCTTGAGGTGCTCTTGGAACGCATTGCATGAAGAATAGTATTAGATATCTTTTAAAAAATATAAATGTTTGTCTTTTTTAAGACCAAGCTACGGTTTCCTTATCTGTCCATTTCTGTAGTTTATCCCATAATGTACATGTCTGGTTTTCAATTCTCCATTTTGTGATTTCTATAAATAAACAAACAACTTCAACAAAGACTGGCGGTAAAATTTCAATTAATATAAATACTGCTTCTAATATAGCGACGACAGTAGCTATTATTGTTCCAGTCAAAAAGTGACTGCGAGTTGTGAACAGACAATGGAAGATAAAAATAGTGATATTGATCCGATAGGGCCTGGAGTTATTTTTTCCTAACATCCATTTTAATTCGCTTGTTTTTGGATTCAATGAAAATGACTTCAGTGTTTGGTATTGATTCTGTTTCCTTATATCATACTCTGACCAACCCCTACCAAACAGGATTGCTTTTTTTTCCCCCTCTTAAATGTGCATTCCTGACAAGTGCCAATACAAGCCTTCTTTGCATTTCATTCGTTGTTTTTTGTTTTTTTTTTCCTTCGTTTTTCTTGAATTCCGTTTTTTCTTTACTTAGTTTTCTTCATTTTTTTCTATCCCGTCTTCTTTGTTTCCTTCGTTCTTTCCTTTCATCCTGTCCTTCCTTCCTTCCGTCCTTCCTTCCTTCTTTCCGTCCTTCCTTCCTTCATTCATTTCTTCCTTCATTCGTTCATTCTTTCCTTCCTTCTTTCCTTCCGTCTTTCCTTTCTTCCTTCCTTCCTTCCTTCATTCATTCATTCCTTCCTTCTGTCCTTCCTTCCTTCCGTATTTCCTTCCTTACTTCCTTCATTCATTAGTTCATTCTTTCCTTCCTTTCATCCTGTCCTTCCTTCCTTCAGTCCTTCCTTCCTTCCTTCCGTCGTTCCTTCCTTCCTTCCTTCCCTCCTTCCTTCCGTCCTTCCTTCCTTCCTTCCTTCCTTCCACTCTTCTTTTCATTCTTACTCCCACCTTTCCTTTATTCATTTGCTGTCTTTCTTTCTTTTTTCGTTATTCTTATTTTCTTCACTTCTTCTTTCCTTCCTAACTTTTTCCCTTCCTATAATTTTTCTTTCATTCATTTTTCTATTTCTTTATTTTTCCTTCATTCTTATCTTTATTCATTTCTTCTTTGCATCCTGTCTGCCATTTTACCTTTTTCTTTCTTCCTTCTTTCATTTACTTCATTCCTATTTTCTCCTCCTTTTCCTCATTTTCTTTCCAATGTATCTTCCTTTTTACCAATGTTTTTTTCTTCTTTCATTTTTGTCTTTCTTTCTTCTTTCTTTTATTCCGATTTTATTTTTTCTTCATTTCTTCTTTCCACCCCTTCTTAACCTTTTCTTTCTTCCCTTATTCATCCATTCATATGGTTTTATTCAATTTTCTTCTTTTCTTTTTATATTCCTTTCTTCCTTTCTTTCTTTCAATTTTCCTATCTTTCATCTTTTTTATTCTTATCTTATTTCTTTCTTTTGTTCTTATCTTGCTTGCGCCTTTCTTTTTTCTTTGTTTAATTCTATACTTCATTTCTTTCTTCCCTACTTCTCTCCGTCCATCCCATCTTTCTTCTCTCTTATCGTCATTCCTTGCTATCTTCCGACCTTACATTCTTTCTTTCTTCCTCATCTTCTTCTTTCCTGTTAACCTTTCATACTACTCGTCTTCCATCTTTTATTTATTTCTTCTTTGTCTAAAATTTTCTCCATTGATTCTATTTAATAAAGACTTGAACGCAAGTGGAAAATACACGCAACGGAAAAAGAACGGTAAAAAGAGGAGTCTTGTGTACGATGCAAAGAGAATATCGAATAAAACCATGTACATATGATAAAGCACGTATATATGATATTGCCTGCTCCCGGGTAATTGCTTAACTAGAAATCTGATCTACAAGGCTATAATAAGTAGAGAGCGCGAATAAAAAAAAAGAACACTGGGACCACAGAGACTGCGTGTAAATCAAGATATTGCAATCACAGATTACGCATGAACAATGAAACGTACAGAAATTATATGACTTTGCAGGTAGAATAAGGGAAAGTGTGAGCTAGATTTCATAGTTGAATGGTAGATTTCGGGTACCAAGCGCCTGTTTTGCATTATGGGTAATAGATGTAAATTGTTTAAGGGAGAAAAACTGACGAACTTGCAAGGCATGGGTTGATGTTACAAATCAAGAGGCAAATGTTAATCTGCATCTATAGGAATAGTGTTGATGTGGGATAAATTTAAAGCTGCTACCTACCTGCCTGGATTCCTTAATACACATATTCTAGCTTCTTGAATAGCGTAAGTTGTATAGTATTTCTATGTCCATGTTGAATATGATCTTTTTTTCAATCCACCTCTTCGTGCTCCCCATGTTTCGGGAAACGATTTCTTTTTCGTCAACCTCTGCCTATTCCCCTTGTTTCATATGCCATTAGCCGCATAATGTGACGAAAGACATGACTTACCTCAGAACTCGAAACGAGCGCGAACGTGTCTTGCCTGCAAAGTGATGACAAAAAGAAATATGGCCGCTATTGAAGACGCAATTTATACGCGCCTATCTCGTCCAAAACGAGACGATATTTGCACACATGCAAATTTTGGCCGTATTGGAATAGCATAAAAAGCGGGGTGCCAGCATCACGACAGAAGGGAAGTCATTCGGCGGACAGCGTGCAATAGAATTGGACGTACGGATTGACAGACGGACAAAGAGGAAGTCGAAGTATGCGCGGCTGAGCTGGTGTCTGTTTCACAACTGTCCAGTGTAACGGCTGAGAAAGGGAGCCACGCAATCCATTTCCTTTTTGACCCCCTCCTCATCACCATTTTTCCTACATATAATAGACCCCTAATTACAGATTTGATCTTCCTGTCCTTTTCAATCACCTGAAGATTGATCGATGGTCGACAAATAAAAAGCACGTGCAAATGAAACATTAAGTCACCGGAAAGCCAAATTTACATATCGCTTCTTTATATATACACTAGCAGCAATACCCATCTGGTCGATCAGAAAAAGCGTTCAATTAGAAAGGAGCAAAAACAGTATCATGTTTAGATGTAACAGAGTCTATCTTTTTAAATTTCTTTAAAGTACTTTCATTAAAAAATATTTTGAATTAATGCAGTTACTGATATAACAGAAGTACATTATTTAGTTTATTCAGACTATTGTCCTCATCTTTGTCGTCATATTTACTACAGCGTTTCGGCCGTTGTACGCTCCAGCCTTCTTCAGGTGGTTGGAATGTCGAACTGAACCCTTTATTTCGCTCACAGGGGTAGACTGGATAAAGGCGTTGGTTAGATCCAGTGATAGGACCCAAAGAGTGTGAGTTCAATACCTGATTAAAGCAATGGAGAACTTTCAGAGGGGAATTAACATGAGATAACTGATAACTGACGTCCATTAGACATGTCACGTGGAACTAGAACAGTTTACCGCAGTGAGCGAAATAAAGGGTTCAGTTCAACCACCTGAATAAGGCCGGAGCATTCAACGGCCGAAACGTTGTAATAAATATGGCGACAAAGATAAGGACTATAGTCCGAATAATACAAATAGTGTACATAATACCTCATCTCAGAAATATAGACAGATAACAGAAGTAGTCTGTATTTATTCAATCCAAGTTAGATGAGGACATAAAGGGGTAAAACAGGCAACATAAAGAATGTATAAGAATGTATGAACATACAAATGTCTTAAAATAATTGTCTGACTTTGTCCATTTCATAATGTGTGACGTCATTTGTTTACATTTGAATACGCCATGAGCAGATATGAATATACGTGAGAGATTCATGGATGATTGAAGTTTAACAGGAGTAAATTCGACCTTGCTAATCGAATGCTCCTCTGTCGCCGAATCGGGTAAAAGGCACGTCAGGCTATATGACGGTTCCGTATAAGATACAGGTTCGCATCCTGTCGAGGACGAATATTTTCTATGAAAATTTCTCGGACATTCAGGCCGGTAAATGTTGTTTAATACTGTTTATTATAAACAGAGCATTTACTCAAATATTTGTATCTAAAAAAAGGAATGTATAAACATTATATATATATATATATATTCAATTTTTATATAGATATTATTTATATATTATATATGCATGGTACTTATTGGGAAGCGCTCAATATCAGTGATAGAGCTAACATATTTAATTGGATTGATGTGTGTTTGTGCAGAGAGCGTGAAATCCAGGTACACAAACTCAAATCAATCCAACTATATATATATATATATATATATATATATATATATCGTACTATAATGGAGAAAGTGTAGGTTACAGACAACCGGCCACGTTAAACAATTTAGTTGGGCGAGTTTTTCAGTAAAAAAACTTATTTACTAATTCCACATGCTGTACAACACATATATATACCCTGCTATAAATACATACACACGCGCACACACACTCAAACATACACCCACACACACATATATATACACACATACACACACACATATATATGTGTGTGTGTGTATGTGTATGTGTATGTGTGTGTGTGTGTATGTTTGTTTGAGTGTGTGTGCGCGTCCGTGTGTGTTCGTGTGTATGTGTTTATAATAAAGAGAAAGAAAATTAAAATATATAATCCGGTGTTCTTATTAATTATTTTTATTTTTTCAAAACAGTGCTCAATGTAAAATTAAATGGTCCATGTCCTTTGTGCATGCATGCGAAACTATGCATTATTAGATTCATAAAAAATAAAAATCTACTTAACCAAAGAAATGAAATAGCTATTCTTTGCTGACAAATAAATGTTTGAAAAAAAATACATATCTATATTTGATATTTAATAATAATTTTTAAATAATTTAAGTAATTCTATTACATTTATTTGTTTTAAAAGAAATATAGTCTATTAGTAATTAGAATTAGGAATAATATTTTAAAATTGTAGTTCAATACGACATACACAACAAGAAATAATTTTATTTTTAGAAATAAAATCCTTATGTATACAATTACAAATTTAATGACTAAACAAAAAGTGCCGAAAGACTTTTTGTCGTAGGTAATGACCAGACGACATGCGATGAACGGATGTCATCATTCGTTGAACAGGCACACCTACCCTACATTAATCCCTTTTCGATACAATAATTGTCCATGAAAATTAATACCCTACCACCCCTTGTCAAAATGATTAAATTTCCCCGTATCCTTAAAAACTAATATTATGAATGTATGTGCTTATAAAACTCAGTAAATTTCAAAATATGTTATTCCAAAATTCGCTTGAAAATGAAACAGCACTAGGGACTAATTCTATACTTGAATTTGAAGTTTTTAGTTTCTGTTTTTTGAAACATGGTAATTCCTGTGTAGCGATGGAACATATATATATATATATATATATATATATATATATATATATATATATATATATATATATATATATCATCCATTTACACCATTAAGGATGGGTAAATTATTCGAAATATCAAGCTGTGCCCAAAATCCGTTAAGAGGAAAATGTTAAAGCAAAAATTTAATCAAATGTGGTTGCATCAGTTGGAGGACCGTTGTTCTTTGGAAGTTATTAAGTAATAAGTTAAGATCTATATTCTTAAATAAGTTTGAAGCTGCTTCTATGTCTAAATTTTAATAGATTTATTCCATTGGTTGTTTACTTACAGATTTTTGTGAATCTATTATTTAGATGTTTTTATTCTAAGTTTAAATAGTTTTGTCTTTAAATCTCCCATTACTTGATAATATAAAACCTTTATTGTTGAAATACAATTTATTGTCAATCATAATAAAACATATTTGCGGTTGGTATAACTTGGTATCCCCTAGCAGGAACCAAAATTCATTTTTATCGAACTGAAATCTTTGGCATTAAATAAACTCCCATCCCGGTCCATCTCTCCTTAGAGAGATACCTCACGCCCTCCCTTTTGTCACCAATCCAGGCTCCTTATCTAAAAGGGGGTCTCCCCGACTGCTATCTAAACTAAATTCAAAACCCCTGATTCCGAGACAGTCAGTCTAGGTCTGAAGAAGACTGGCTGAAATAGACTATCCGACATGAGGTAATGATACACAGTTTTTAAACGTGACTGTGGACTTACCACTACGCCCCCATTTAAAATCTGTTTATCATTTAAAAAACAAAAAATGATATTAAATAAAGACGATTTGTTATATTATTATTATTATTATTATTATTATTATTATTATTATTATCTAACTCCTACTAAGCTAGGATGCGTGACGTCCAATTTTTATAGAGGGATTAAGCTAAAGATTACCATTAGCCAGCAAGGTAAATTGGTCATAAAAGGCTTACCATTAAGGAAACATTATGTAGGAAATATAGGAAATCATTATTAAATATATGGTAAAACCCTTCAGGAAGAGAAATTCACATTAGTTAGAAGTGAACTTGTAAATTGATTTTGAAAAGGAAACGCAATGTTCAATTTTTGCATGATTACTCAACATCCAACCGGTGGATATATATATATATATATATATATATATATATATATATATATATATATAAATTTAAATGTGTCAATATCTGCTAACTCACTCATGTCTTCTCTCTCCCCCTCACTTTGTTTATTTCCATATGTTTAATACGGCCCGTCAAAAATGTGTAAATTTTCTTTTCATTTTTTGTTTCGAAGTAAAGCCTGATGATCTGCAGTCCTTTAAAAGGGCTGTGGTGAAATAATTTATTACATGGAACCTTAAAGTGGTCTGTTTTTATTTAAATTATTTGCTCTGAATTTACATTGTGCTCTCTGGATTTTATCCTCCTTAGGTTTACCCATACGGATTACCTAGTTTTTCATAAACTAAATATATATATATATATATATGTGTGTGTGTGTGTGTGTGTGTGTGTGTGTGTGTATATATATATATATATATATATATATATATATATATATAACATCATGGAAAAACTTAACGTATCATCGTGTTTTCGATGATGCGTTTTTCCTTTGATGCATATCATATTGCTCTGCATGCTATACATTGAGCTCTCTTTATGGATCAATCATTTAATATTTTATATTAAAAAGATCGACTTGGATTATCCTTTCCCCTTACGGATTTGATATTATTATCTATCTATGGATTTATCTATTTATTATAATTTTTTTCATATAGACAAAAACAATTTACTCACTACAAAGATGCAACCTTGTTTCAGTGCATTTAGTTGCACCTCGACTGGTGAGAATTTAAATGGTTATGAACAATTCTGTTTGTAAGCAGGCCGCTCGTGGAACGTTACTTCCTTTTTTTCTATTTGTCTGAAAAAAATTAAGAGGGTACGTTTAAGAATAAACAAAAGGGTGACAGAGTGAGACAATAGTGTTTGTTGATAGCAGTTTGGTGAAGGAAAGTTGAAGTGTTAAGGTGATGGATCGACTTATAAAATTTAAATCGACAGCAACGATCAAGGGTTTAGGCACGGCCTTTCCAAGCCTCCAAATAATGAGGGGGTGAGGAAGGAAGGATGGGAGAGAGAGTAAGACAATGAAAGAGGAAGGAGGGGTACGTTTTGGTGATGGCCGTAGTAGTAACTAGAAACTCTTTAGGTAACTTTAAAACAAAGCCAGAGCTGAATTGTACATATTTAGGCTGGAGAAACTTCTACTCGTTTTTTAATCAATGAATGTATTTCATAAATTCATAAATTAAAAAGTGGAGATTTTTTTCTTGGTATGTTGAATACATAAGTTTTCGTTTTAGTTTTAGTTCAGAATGTAAGATATAACTAGAAACTTTTATCAGCAAATTGTGATTTATTGCCAGACTGTATAACTTGTAGAATAAGTATGGATATAAATCAATTTATCTGATACTATTTCTAGTATTATATATATACCAAAAACATTTTAAGAATCATGATCTAAGATAGATTAGTAGAAAGGTATATAAGAGGCTTGAAAGTATATCAAAGTAGGTGAGTTATAATTTTAAACGTTTAGGATAATGATTTTGAAAGTTTAGTAAGATTGTCATGTTAGATCTTTAATATGCCTACAAAAACGGTGGTTTCAAATCTTTAATTTAATGTTGTTCAAAAGCTTAATAATATATATTTTTCCTGCAAACATAACATAACAAAACATAAAAAACAAGATTCGTTCAGAGATTTGCAAGTTCTGTCTTGTTTTAGGATTTTCCCATTTAACCTTAGGTGCTTTGCTTCAGTTTCCAAATGTATTTAGAAATTGACGTCATGTTGCATTTGATTATATTACTAAAAGCGGATATGTGATTGTAATACCGATCCTTAAAATGTCTTCGAGTGGATCCCTCATACAATTTAATATCCTTGGGGTTCTCATTTGATGAGATGGAGCACATATATACAATGGATATTGTTAGGCACCTATTTGATAATGAACATTGATCGGGGATTATACAATTACTTAGCTCGTTTACCTGAGGTATAAACACAAAATGCGCCTGAGTAAGAGTCTGCAATAGGGATTGTCTAGCCGCCCTAGTAGACGGCTATACATTCGCCAGCAGAAGCACATCTGTTACTTGAAATGTATTCTTCATTTATGAGTAGATGTTTTAACATATAGGAAATTAGATATTACATACGAATTTCAACACACTTTCCTTTGTTTCTAACTATATATTCCTAACTCTTAATACGTTACTTAGTTTCTGGAATTTCGATACAACTTCGAATGTTTCTGCCCTCAAGGACACATGGCCCGGTGGGTAAGAGCGTTGCGTGAATCCAGTGAATTAACCCAAAGGAGGTGAGCAAAACCTTAGAGAGTTAAGTTAAAAGGGGATAGCTGTTAATGAGACATCCGAAAGAGGCATGGCACGTGGAACTAGAAAAATCTAACCCGGTGGACGAAATAAAGGGTTCAGTTTGAAATTTCAATCACCTGTAGGAGGCCGGAGCATAAAACGACCGAAACGTTTTGAAAATGGCAACAAAGATGTGGACAACAGTTCGAACAACGTAAGAAGTGTAAATAATCATGAGTTAGTCATTTCTTCTTGCTTTCCTTTAATGTCTTGCATAAGAATCGTTTCAGTTGTATTTGTGTCTATCATCAACATCACGATTTCGCGTATCTTATGCTGATAGGATTATATACTCGAAATTAAATCCTGGTAGGAATCCTTGTTCTCTTAGAATCGTCGTATAAGTTGATATAAGTCAGATGAGAAAAAACATTTCGCGCTCTGCTAACTGCTTCATTCCCTCGCGTATTTACTTACTTCCCAATCGCCGGCTTATGTTACATCTTCATTATCTCTCTTTCTGTCTATTCTAATATTTTCTGCTTCAATTAGGTCCATATAGGATTGATTATTATATACAGTCCCGTCTTGGATATAACAATAAACTATATCCGCGTCCAGGGTAAGAAAATAAACTACACCCGCGTCCTGGGTAAGACGATAAACCACATCCGCGTCCTATGTAAGACAATAAACTTCATCCACGTCCCGGGAAAGACGATAAACTACATCCGCCTCCCGGGTAAGACAATAAACTACATTGACGTCCTGGGTAAGACAATAAACGACATCCGCGTCCTGGGTAAGACGATAAACTACATCCGCCTCCCGGGTAAGACGATAAACTACATCGACGTCCTGGGTAAGACAATAAACTACATCCGCGTCCTGGTTAAAACGATAAACTACATCCGACAACAAGGCCTTTGATCAGGAGGTTTTGAGAAACATGGAACCACATCTTAATTGCTGGTGTTCTCAGGTCCACACTGACCCCGGGTGGTAACAAAAAAAAAAATATTACTAGCAATACATTTTTGAAAAAATATTACCAACAATATATTTTTTGAAAAAAAATATTACCAGCAATAAAAATCTTGTCGGCATTAAATAACCCATTAACTTTGATATGCCGTAAAACAAAACAAACCAAACCAAACCTTATATAATGTAGGACTAATATCCTCATCTTTTCTTTTCTTTCCTTTTTTTTTTTTTTTTTGTTGTTGTTGTCACAACCTTTAAACCTTCCTGCTATCTTAAGGTATCTTTTGATCCGGGTAACCATTATAAAATTGCTAACTGAACACTTTATTCCATCAACGGCGGTAGATTGTCACCTTTACATTCGACCAGTTTTGTAAGTATTGCTCGGAGTGTTTCCAGTGTGTCTGTGTCAGAGTCTACACTAATTCATTCGCGATTGAATTCAATGTTTCCTTAACTCATTTGGCTCCAAGAAAAGAGTTAATGAGAGTGAATATACTAAAAGAATAATAAAAGGGCAAGATTCAAGTAGACACATGACGATTGACGTTACATTAATTTTTTTTTTTTTTTTGGAAGATGAGAGTTGAAAGAAGAGCAAGAAGCCGGAAGCGAGAAGAGTGAGATAAGAAGCTATTAGCACCGATCTTACGGCTAAAACTAGCCATTCCCCGAGTTAAATATTGAGACCTAACGGCCAATCTAGTATTTCGCTTAAATTCGTAACGTTAAGGTACCAACAAGAAGAGCTCATCCGAAAAATTACTATGAAAATATTTATAGAAAAGGCACAGGGAAGTGGCACTACGAAGGTGGGGTGTGTTTCAATCCGGAATAGTAGGTCAGGATCTATAACGTTGTACATTGAATTTTGTCTAGATAAATAGCAGAAGCATCAGAACAGACGTGGCAGTAAATATTTAATGCATAGATGAATGGTGAAGATAGATTCTGGTGAGAAAATTTGTTAAGTTGGACATTGTCAATCGACTTTACTAGCAGCAGATGATGCAATTGATTCAATGTAATCAGCCCACTTCCTGTCAGTGGATAACGTTAGCCTGAGGAGTAATGATTTACTTTCCTGTGGGTTAACGAAAAGGTTCTCTGAGACGATTAAAATAAATCAGTTTCGTTTTGGAGTCGTTAAGATTAAAGGGCATTTTTGAGATCGGCGACCAATTTGATTGCCTATAAGACTTACTATTAAGACTGGAGTAAATACGACAAATCGTCAATCCTATCTATCTATCTATCTCTCTCTCTCTCTCTCTCTATATATATATATATATATATATATATATATATATATATATATGTCTGTGTGTGTGTGTGTGTGTGTGTGTGTGTGTATCTCAGTCTATTCACTTCTGTCTATGTATCTCAGTCTCTTCATATCTATCTATCTGTTAAGGACTGTTCAAATCTATCTATCTATCTATCTATCTATCTATCTATCTATCTATCTATCTATTAAGGACTGTTCAAATATATCTATCTATCTATCTATCTATCTATCTATCTCAGTTTATTCATATGTCGATCTATCTATTTCAGTCTGTTCGTACGTTTGTATCTGTCTTTTTGTTCATATCTATCTATCTATCTATCGCAGTCTCTTCATCTATCTATCTATCTATCTATCTATCTATCTATCTATCTATCTATATTCATATGTCTTTATTTCAGTCTGTTCGTACGTTTGTATTTATGTGTTTTTGTTCATATCTATCTATATTTTATCTATTTATCCCAGTCTGTTACTATCTATCTATCTATCTATCTATCTATCTATCTATCTATCTATCTATCTATCTATCTATCTATCTATCTATCTCAGTCTGTTCGTATCCATGTCTATATACCCCAAAATTCATGAAACCGTCATTTTAACACTTTTAGCTATTTCCTCGCGGTTTATACACTAATTTTTGTTAACACTTTTCCCAACTGCATTGTCATTTCATTGTAGCCTGGCTGCGCTGGCTGGTTCCGGAGAGAAAACTGGAAATTACTGAAAATATGTGGCTATAAAAAATACTGACAGCGATTTCTCATGAGCGTAGAGATTTAGGTTTCGACTGGGTACTCTGCCATGAAAACTGAGCTCAATGACATCCCCCCCGCCCAACACACAGTTTCATAAAATACGTCGCTAATACTCGGTAGGCTTGTACGCTTTTATGACTTTTCCCTGGTTTATAAACTGTACGAAATGTTCGTTCGTTTAGAACACAAACCCATTGATTGATTCTTTTTATTCAGTGGCACATCAACATCTCTATGGGTTATTTAATGCCTAAATCTAAATATTTCCTACTAAAATACAAATATTTTGTACATAATTATATACATTCAAGGTAAACGTGTTCTTTACATATACAGTTGAGGTCAAAATGTTCAAACCGGCATTATTTTCGTCAGAAAAGTAGGTGTAATTTTTTATCAAAGTTGTTTTATATTCTATAATTTTTACAGACAATAAATTCGATATCAATTGTTATTGCCTGAGATTTTGGTTTAATTTGAGAGGATAATACAAAAGTTATGGATGATTGTGATTTACTGCAAAACCCGTTTTGAACATTTTGGCCGCAACTGTATATAGTTTGTAGATGATAAAACGTGTTGTTGGTTTTTTTTTAACTTGTTTTACTATATTTTTATTTTATTTTTTAAATTTGTTTTGTTACATTTTTTTATTTTTTAAATTGTTTTATTACATTTTTTTATCTTTTTTAACTTGTTTTACAACATTTTTTATTTTTTAAATTGTTTTATTACATTTTTTATTTTTTTAACTTGTTTTACTATATATTTTTACTTTCAATTATTGATGGTTATTTTGCTCTAAAAAAGAATATATGGATGATGATTTTTTATATAAAAACCAATTGCATGTATTTTACTATAAAAGAAGTTTTGATGTTTGTTTAGAGGTTCACTACTTGCCCATAAGTGGAATCTTAACTGTTGCACCCACCCTCGTCAGGATGGACCTGGGAACAAAAAGAATTAAGAGATGTTTTCGTGATCCCCAATCTCCCGATCAGAGGCCTTGCTGCCGGACGTACTTTATCGTCATACCCAGGGTTGGATTAAAGCCGACATTTCACATCGTCAGGAAAACGTTAAGGGCACATAACCTTTTCGGATGGCCTTTCAAAGAAAGTTCTTCAAGAAACCGTGGTGGGACGTAGAAGGAGATGAAGAAGAAAAAGTGGAATGTCAATATCGACGAAGGGATGGGGAAACCATTCGCAGAGACCCAGGCTCTGGCCCACAGTCGCCACAGATGGAGGAGGGGACAGCTCAGCACACCGGCGCCCAACAACTTCTTCTGGTGTTAAGGGCAAAAAAGAAGGAATGAAAAGAATTAGGTAGTCCATATAGTATTTTCCTCATTCGGTAATAGAATTGATCATGATGATGATGATGATGATGGTGATTCTGCTTCTTTTTCTTCTTCTTCTTCTTCTTCTTCTTATTATTATTATTATTATTATTATTATTTAAGCCCGTACATAACCGTCATTTTTCTATTCATTTACGTGCTTGGCAAGATCATTTTATATCCTTCTTCGGTAATGTAGTAAGTTCGATTCTTACTGCGTATCCTACAATTGCAACCTTGTGACAGACTTATTTTCCAACATGTAGGATGTAGCCGATTATGGCAATCTACAACATCTTAGCCTGTGTAGCCCTTAGTAAAGTTTACTGTTCGCTCACCTAAACTCTGTTCCGCCATCCATTTACTCAAGCTCGCTAGGTGGGTTATGAGTTGTTTTACTCTGTCCCCACTTGTTTTCAATCTGTCGTGTGAGTATCAAATTTTCCAAGCCCTCTTTCCTCATTATGTACCCTAGAAATTTCAACCGTCTCTTCCCGTCCAATATATCCCTTAATAAATTTGATCTTTTTCTTATCTCTCCTAAACCTTGTTCCGTCATCCATTTACCCAAGCTCGCTAGGTGGGTTATGCGTTGTTTTCCTCTGTTCCCTCTTGTCTTCAATCTGTCCTGTGAGTATCAAATTTTCCAAGCCCTCTTTCCTCATTATGTGCCCTAGAAATTTCAACCGTCTCTTCCCGTCCAATATAGCCCTTAATAAATTTGATCTTTTTCTTATCTCTCCTAAACCTTGTTCCGTCATCCATTTACCCAAGCTCGCAAGGTGGGTTATGCGTTGTTTTCCTCTGTTCCCTCTTGTCTTCAATCTGTCCTGTGAGTATCAAATTTTCCAAGCCCTCTTTCCTCATTATGTGCCCTAGAAATTTCAACCGTCTCTTCCCGTCCAATATAGCCCTTAATAAATTTGATCTTTTCTTATCTCTCCTAAACATTGTTCCGCCATCCATTTACACAAGCTCGCTAGGTGGGTTATGCGTTGTTTTCCTCTGTTCCTCTTGTCTTCAATCTGTCCTGTGAGTATCAAATTTTCCAAGCCCTCTTTCCTCATTATGTGCCCTAGAAATTTCAACCGTCCCTTCCCGTCCAATATATCCCTTAATAAATTTGATCTTTTTTCTTATCTCTCCTAAACCTTGTTCCGCCATCCATTTACCCAAGCTCGCTAGGTGGGTTATGCGTTGATTTCCTCTGTTTCCTCTTGTCTTCAATCTGTCCTGTGAGTATCAAATTTTCCAAGCCCTCTTTCCTCATTATGTGCCCTAGAAATTTCAACCGTCTCTTCCCGTCCAATATAGCCCTTAATAAATTTGATCTTTTCTTATCTCTCCTAAACCTTGTTCCGTCATCCATTTACCCAAGCTCGCTAGGTGGGTTATGCGTTGTTTTCCTCTTTCCCTCTTGTCTTCAATCTGTCCTGTGAGTATCAAATTTTCCAAGCCCTCTTTCCTCATTATGTGCCCTAGAAATTTCAACCGTCTCTTCCGTCCAATATAGCCCTTAATAAATTTGATCTTTTTCTTATCTCTCCTAAACCTTGTTCCGCCATCTATTTACCCAAGCTCGCTAGGTGGGTTATGCGTTGTTTTCCTCTGTTCCCTCTTGTCTTCAATCTGTCGTGTGAGTATCAAATTTTCCAAACCCTCTTTCCTCATTATGTGCCCTAGAAATTTCAACCGTCTCTTCCCGTCCAATATAGCCCTTAATAAATTTGATCTTTTTCTTATCTCTCCTAAACCTTGTTCCGCCATCCATTTACCCAAGCTCGCTAGGTGGGTTATGCGTTGTTTTCCTCTGTTCCCTCTTGTCTTCAATCTGTCCTGTGAGTATCAAATTTTCCAAGCCCTCTTTCCTCATTATGTGCCCTAGAAATTTCAACCGTCCCTTCCCGTCCAATATAGCCCTTAATAAATTTGATCTTTTTCTTATCTCTCCTAAACCTTGTTCCGCCATCCATTTACTCAAGCTCGCTAGGTGGGTTATGCGTTGTTTTCCTCTGTTCCCTCTTGTCTTCAATCTGTCCTGTGAGTATCAAATTTTCCAAGCCCTCTTTCCCCATTATGTGCCCTAGAAATTTCAACCGTCTCTTCCCGTCCAATATAGCCCTTTAATAAATTTGATCTTTTTCTTATCTCTCCTAAACCTTGTTCCGCCATCCATTTACTCAAGCTCGCTAGGTGGGTTATGCGTTGTTTTCCTCTGTCCATCTTGTCATCAATCTGTCCTGTGAGTATCAAATTTTCCAAGCCCTCTTTCCTCATTATGTGCCCTAGAAATTTCAACCGTCTCTTCCCGTCCAATATAGCCCTTAATAAATTTGATCTTTTCTTATCTCTCCTAAACCTTGTTCCGCCATCCATTTACCCAAGCTCGCTAGGTGGGTTATGCGTTGTTTTCCTCTGTTCCTCTTGTCTTCAATCTGTCCTGTGAGTATCAAATTTTCCAAGCCCTCTTTCCTCATTATGTGCCCTAGAAATTTCAACCGTCTCTTCCCGTCCAATATATCCCTTAATAAATTTGATCTTTTTTTATCTCTCCTAAACCTTGTTCCGCCATCCATTTACCCAAGCTCGCTAGGTGGGTTATGCGTTGTTTTCCTCTGTCCCTCTTGTCTTCAATCTGTCCTGTGAGTATCAAATTTTCCAAACCCTCTTTCCTCATTATGTGCCCTAGAAATTTCAACCGTCTCTTCCCGTCCAATATAGCCCTTAATAAATTTGATCTTTTTCTTATCTCTCCTAAACCTTGTTCCGCCATCCATTTACCCAAGCTCGCTAGGTGGGTTATGCGTTGTTTTCCTCTGTTCCTCTTGTCTTCAATCTGTCCTGTGAGTATCAAATTTTTCCAACCCTCTTTCCTCATTATGTGCCCTAGAAATTTCAACCGTCTCTTCCCGTCCAATATATCCCTTAATAAATTTGATCTTTTTGTTATCTCTCCTAAACCTTGTTCCGCCATCCATTTACTCAAGCTCGCTAGGTGGGTTATGCGTTGTTTTCCTCTGTTCCCTCTTGTCTTCAATCTGTCCTGTGAGTATCAAATTTTCCAAACCCTCTTTCCTCATTATGTGCCCTAGTAATTTCAACCGTCTCTTCCCGTCCAATATATCCCTTAATAAATTTGATCTTTTTGTTATCTCTCCTAAACCTTGTTCCGCCATCCATTTACTCAAGCTCCCTAGGTGGGTTATGTGTTGTTTTCCTCTGACCCTCTTGTCTTCAATCTGTCCTGTGAGTATCAAATTTTCCAAGCCCTCTTTCCTCATTATGAGACCTAGAAATTTCAATCGTCTCTTTTTGATGCTACGTATAAGTGTCCTTTTTCTTTCAATTTTCTCTAAAACGTCGTCGTTGCTTAAGCAATTGTATTCCCAGCATCCTTCTGTAGAATCACATTTCTGTTGCGTTAAGTCTATGATGATTTGGTTTAGCATTAAACTGCCATATAAGTGTACCGATATTACATAATGGTTCAGTATTTTTTTTTGTTTGTTTCCATTGAAAATTTATATATTCTGTTAAAACACTTCCTAGACATTTTCACTTGCTTAATTTTGATATCGCCAATTTGTTATTCGCATTTTGACCCGACCCTTTTGCTGACCGCCATACATTCTGACTTTTTACAAGTAATTGTTTCGATCTTTCTTTGGATCTTCATCTGCTGCTTATGAAAGAAGATCCTGTTCATTTATTTTCTTTGTCTGCTATCAACACTGCCACCTGCATAACATATTTACAGAGACTTTGGAATCAAGCTACACTATTGCAGTACCGTGGTTAACTTAGGTAAAAAACAGACTTGATATAAGCACATGGCCCACATTATACGGGGTTATCGTCTTCCTACCGATTTGAACTTCTCTAGGTTTATCGATTGGCGTTATGTTGCCCTGTTCAATTTGTCATGCTTGGGCCTCTGTATCGTTATTCTGGCACGAGAACCAGTAAATTGGATGCGCCTGGTGATGGAACGCTGACTGACTTGCATGCTCTGCTTCTCATTCCAAGAATATCAAAATTATTTGGCAGAGGCAACTTTAATATTTCTTTCGTAGCAAGCGTCTGCTGAAGCGTATATATCGAATCGCATCGACATTATTGATTTGGAACTGTTTCTCAATCAGCGCAACGACTTAGCTCTAAACCACATCAAACAGGTGGCTGTGTTTATAACAGACAAAGAAAAGATATAAACAGGAGCTTCGGTTAATTTGTAGTACAAGCACAAAAACCCCACGGTAATGAAAATGTTCCATTATGCTGTGAAATTGCCTGATTATTTCGAAAATGACATTAAAAGTTTGCGCTCTATTACTGTTTAGGAGTTATGGACACTGTAAGTTTGACTTCTTTCGCATCGCGTCGTCAGAACGGCTGCCATTAGTGGTTTTGTTTACATACATTTGCCTCGAGTAGTGATGCGGCACGGAAGCTCACTTGTCTTGATTACTAGCTCGAAGTTTAAAATGAATGCGCAATTATAAATATTGCTGGAAAAATGTAAAAAACGATAAACAAAATCATAATTACGTGCCTGGAAGGATAAAAAAATGATTTTTTTCAACGATGTTTTTTTTTTCTGAAATGTAAAAAAAAAATGTTTTCCTTTTCTTCAACGATTTTTTATTTACTTATTTTTTTTTGGGGGGAAAAGGGTTCACTCATACTATTTTTAAAGCGTTCAATTTTTTTCAATAACAGACTTAAACCAAAATTAATAAAAAAAAGAATTCATTATTTAATAAAGCTGAACCTCTACAAAGAAACGATACTTTTAATTTGTAAAAAGGAATTTATGCCAATTAAAGAAAAACTATTCATTTAAAGCTTCATTTAAAAAAAAAAAAAAAAAAAAAAAAAAGCGTATTTTAAAATAAGTTACGCGAAAATTGCGCAGTAATCAAGACGAGTAAGAAGATACGAAAATCAATAAAAAGGCCGTTGACTAAGTAAGCTTCCGCGCATTACCGCTCAATTCAAACCTACATAACGCCAGTAATGGCGGCCGGACAACGCGAAAGAGATCGAACTTACATCGTCGATGGATCCTAAACGGTAATGGAACGCAAACTTTTAATGTCATTTTCGAAATAATCAGGCAATTTCACAGCATAATGGAACAGTTTCATTACCGTGGAGTTTTTGTGCTTATACTGCAAATTAACCGAAGCTCCTGTTTATATCTTTTCTTTGTCTGTTATAAACACAGCCACCTGCATGACATATTTACATAGAGTTTGATGTGGTTTAGAGCTAAGTCGTTGCGCTGATTGAGAAACAGTGCCAAATCAATAACGATGTCGATACAATTCGATATCATCACTTTAGCAGACGCTTGCTACGAAAGAAATATTAAAGTTGCCTCTGCCAAATAATTTTGATATTCTTGGAATGAGAAGCAGAGCATGCAAGTCAGTCAGCGTTCCATCAACAGGCGCATCCAATTTACTGGTTCTCGCGCCAGAATAACGATACAGAGGCCCAAGCATGACAAATTGAACAGGGCAACATAACGCCAATCGATAAACCTAGAGAAGTTCAAATCGTTGGGAAGACGATAACCCCGTATAATGTGGGTCATGTGCTTATATCAAGTCTGTTTTTTACCTAAGTTAACCACGGTACTGCAATAGTGTAGCTTGATTTCAGTGAAGCCATAACGTAAAAATGATGCTCTCTGGAAAATTCTGTAGTTTCGTTTGTTATCAATTACTGAATGGTCGGCAAACTGTTCATTTGAATCTCATTGAGCATGACCATTAAACATCCCTTTTTCATTGTTTTGCCTCTTTACAATCTGTTTTCCCTGTTCTACTATTCTATTCGTTAAGTAGTTTATTAGCTGTTCCTCCTGCTTCTCTTGCGTTCAGTATAACCTGTGAGCGTTAAAGTCACCGAACCTTCTTTCCTTATCACGTGTCTAAAAACTTCAGCTGTCTAATTCTGATTTTCACCTTCAGTTTCCTTGTGTTCATATTCACGTTAAAACTGTCTCGTGTTTTCTCTCCATTGTCTTCTCAATATTTTTCAATAGATCCACATATCTGTCGCTTCAAGCTTATTTTTGATCTGTGGGGAGATTCTCCAGTATTCATTACCATATAGGAAACTACTTTCTGATTACATATCAATTAAACACACTTTGTATTGTCTAGCGACAGTTATCGATATCTTAATACTTTTCTTAGTTTCTAGAAGGCACCTTTCGTTGATCCTATGCGTGTTCCAAATTCAATGTCATATTTTCCATTATCTTTTACTACACCACCGAGAGAGTTAGATTCCTGCACTTGCTTATATTTTTGACATTCCCGATACGTAGCTCACATCCTGGATTACCTCTTTTGCTGACAACCATGTATTCTTTTCCTTTACAGCTAACGTTTAGTATGTGTGTGTGTGTGTTTTTTTTTCAATTTTTCCTTATTTATCCTATTAAGGCTATTTAATTATTATTTTTCTTCTTCTTCTTCTTCTTCTTCTTCTTCTTATTATTATTATTATTATTATTATTATTATTATACATATGCTGTGTCCGTTTGGGATGTTGGCGGTAATAGTTCTCCACAATTTCCTGAACTTTGTATTTCTTAATATATTTTCTCATTTTTATCTCTCTTAAACCTTGTTCTGCCATCCATTTACTCAAGCTCGCTAGGTGGGTTATGCGTTGTTTTCCTCTTTTCCTCTGTCTTGTCTTCAATCTGTCCAGTGAGTATCAAATTTTCCAAGCCCTCTTTCCTCATTATGTGCTCTAGAAATTTCAACCGTCTCTTGTCCAATATAGCCCTTAATAAATTCGATCTTTTTCTTATCTCTCCTAAACCTTGTTGCCATCCATTTACCCAAGCTCGCTAGGTGGGTTATGCGTTGTTTTCCTCTGTCCTCTTGTCTTCAATCTGTCCTGTGAGTATCAAATTTTCCAAGCCCTCTTTCCTCATTATGTGCTCTAGAAATTTCAACCGTCTCTTCCCGTCCAATATAGCCCTTAATAAATTCGATCTTTTTCTTATCTCTCCTAAACCTTGTTCCGCCATCCATTTACCCAAGCTCGCTAGGTGGGTTATGCGTTGTTTTCCTCTTTTCCTCTGTCTTGTCTTCAATCTGTCCAGTGAGTATCAAATTTTCCAAGCCCTCTTTCCTCATTATGTGCTCTAGAAATTTCAACCGTCTCTTCCCGTCCAATATAGCCCTTAATAAATTCGATCTTTTTCTTATCTCTCCTAAACCTTGTTCCGCCATCCATTTACCCAAGCTCGCTAGGTGGGTTATGCGTTGTTTTCCTCTGTCCCTCTTGTCTTCAATCTGTCCTGTGAGTATCAAATTTTCCAAGCCCTCTTTCCTCATTATGTGCTCTAGAAATTTCAACCGTCTCTTCCCGTCCAATATAGCCCTTAATAAATTCGATCTTTTTCTTATCTCTCCTAAACCTTGTTCCGCCATCCATTTACTCAAGCTCGCTAGGTGGGTTATGCGTTGTTTTCCTCTGTCCCTCTTTCTTGTCTTCAATCTGTCCTGTGAGTATCAAATTTTCCAAGCCCTCTTTCCTCATTATGTGCTCTAGAAATTTCAACCGTCTCTTCCCGTCCAATATAGCCCTTAATAAATTCGATCTTTTTCTTATCTCTCCTAAACCTTGTTCTGCCATCCATTTACTCAAGCTCGCTAGGTGGGTTATGCGTTGTTTTCCTATGTCCCTCTTCTTTTTAATCTGTCCTGTGAGTATCAAATTTTCCAAGCCCTCTTTCCTCATTATGTGCTCTAGAAATTTCAACCGTCTCTTCCCGTCCAATATAGCCGTTAATAAATTCGATCTTTTTCTTATCTCTTCTAAACCTTGTTCTGCCATCCATTTACTCCAAGCTCCTAGGTGGGTTATGCGTTGTTTTTTGTCCCTCTGTTTTTAATCTGTCTTTTAATCTGTATCAAATTTTCCAAGCCCTCTTTCCTCATTATGTGCTCTAGAAATTTCAACCGTCTCTTCCCGTCCAATATAGCCCATAATAAATTCGATCTTTTTTATCTCTCCTAAACCTTGTTCCGCCATCCATTTACTCAAGCTCGCTAGGTGGGTTATGCGTTGTTTTCCTCTGTCCCTCTTGTCTTCAATCTGTCCTGTGAGTATCAAATTTTCCAAGCCCTCTTTCCTCATTATGTGACCTAAAAATTTCAACCGTCTCTTCCGTCCAATATAGCCCTTAATAAATTCGATCTTTTTCTTATCTCTCCTAAATCTTGTCCCGCCATCCATTTACTCAAGCTCGCTAGGTGGGTTATGCGTTGTTTTCCTCTGTCCCTTTGAGTATCAAATTTTCCAAGCCCTCTTTCCTCATTATGTGCCCTAGAAGTTTCAACCGTCTCTTCCCGTCCAATATAGCCCTTAATAAATTCGACCTTTTTGTTATCTCTCCTAAACCTTGTTCCGCCATCCATTTACTCAAGCTCGCTAGGGTGGGTTATGCGTTGTTTTCATCTGTCCCCTCTTGTCTTCAATCTGTCCTGTGAGTATCAAATTTTCCAATCACTCTTTCCTCATTATGTGCCCTAGATATGTCAACAACCTCTTCCTGATGTTATGTATAAATATCTTCATATTCTCTAAAATTTCGTCGTTGCTAACATGATCGCTCCACGTTATTCTCAGCATCCTTCTGTAGAACCACATTTCCATTTCTTCAATAGACTGAATACAGGAAACATGACCGACTACAACAACATTACAAGTCTGTTCATCAATTTGGAAGCTTTAAAGAACACATAAAAATATCAAGTTTAAAAAAAATGTTTATACCCTCACCAGTTGAGTTTCATCCTATTCCGTGGGTAAATACTGCTCTGAATGATTAGTCAATGAACTGGAAAGCAGCCAGCATGCATTCCAGGACTTGGATGTTTTCCAACCCAGATGACTGCGATATATCTGCCAACGTAAATCAATTAGGCGTGGTCACTAACTCTTGCCTGTTGCCCTTGCTGTCGCATTGAATTAAAGTCAGTACAAAACCGTAGATTTCAATTAATGAAATGCACTTTCGTGTGCCAAATTAATTACAAACCTTGGATTTCAAAATAATGAGTATATATTACAACAAGATTCCTCTTCGGAGTTTATATTAGTATTTGTAAAAATTTAGTGTTCTGAGTTCTTAGTAGTATTTGTTGTAAAATATTATCGTATGAGTTTGTAGTAGTATTTGTTGTAAAATTTTAGTGTTCTGAGTTTATAATAATATTTGTTGTAAAATCTTGGTGTTCAAAGATTTTACAAAAAATACTACTAAGTATTTGTTGTAAAATCTTTGTGTTCTGAGTTTATAATAATATTATCGTCTGAGTTTATAGTAGTATTTGTAAAATCTTTGTTTTCTGAGTTCTTAGTAAAATTTGTTGCAAAAATTTAGTGTTCTGAGTTTATAGTATTATTTGTTGTACAATCTTTGTGTTCTGAGTTTATAATATTTGTTGTAAAATGTTTGTGTTCTGAGCTTATAGTTGTATTTGTTGTAAAATTTAATGTTCTGAGTTAATGATAATATTTGTTGTGAAATCTTAATGTTCTGCGTTTATAGTAGTATTTGTTGTAAAATCTTAGTGTTGTGAGTTTATAGTAGTATTTTTAATGAGTAATTTCGGTAGAAACAAAGAAAAACAAAAAAAAATCAATCCTATATGGCAGTGAATGCAAAATGTTTTCCCCCTAGCAAAATTGAGACAACAGAGATGTAGCTCTGCAGAAGGATGCTGAGCATACGACTACAGACGGAGGAGTAACGAGGAAATTTTCAGGAAAATGGAAATAAAATAAACACTTATATTTAGAATAAAAAAGAAATAACTGAAATTACTGGGATGGATAATGAGGAAAGACTGTTTAGAGAATTCGACACTCACAGAACATATTAACGGTAAGATGAATATAGAAAAACAGCGACTAACCTACCTAACAATCTTTGGTAAATCGTTAAAAGAAAAAGGAGTAGAAACGATACTAGAAAATTTCTAAGATATACAAAACATAGGAGGCTATGGAGAGCCATGTTCCCACACATCCGTAGGTGAATGACACATTAATTATAGAAGACTAACACAGTCGATTATGTGACAACCAGTTTCCTCAGTACTAGTACTTATCTCTGTATTTTAGTTTCTAACACTTTGAGTAATTTCTAGTTCCCTCATCTTTTCCTAGACTCTTTCTAGTACTCCAAAGAAAACTGGTATGACTGTTATCTTCGTATTACACAAATTTCCCAGCAGCCTGAAAGGCTCCAAATACTAAATGTAAACGATGTAAATGTAAATAATCATAATACCTCATCTCAAAGATATGGACAGATATTGAAGGCATGGTACGTGGAACTAGAACAATCTACCCCGGTGGACGAAATAAAGGGTTCAGTTCGAAATTCCAATCACCTGAAGAAGGCCGGGGCGTACAACGGCCGAAATGTTGTGAATATAGCAATGAAGATAAGGATAACAGTCCAAACGATGTAAATAATGTAAATAATCATAATACCTCATCTCAAAGTTGATGAAATATAAATAATTATAATATTAATAATGTTGACCATGTCACGTGACGGATGACGCAGTCGGCATCTCCGTTCGTGTTGAGATAAGTTAGCTAATATCAGAGACAGGAAATGAGAGTTTTTTTTGGGGGGGGATTTTTATGAGACAGGTGATTTAGGAACGGAGAGAATGTCTGAGTGACCTGGATTACCAGCCTTAAGCTATTTCTAACTCAGCCTGTAAGATTAAGATTAAGCGCTACTTCTATGAAAACCTATTACCTTATTGTGCGCACATTTTTTGAATGTGATGTAAGTGTCTGGTATATATGCTTATCACTGCAAATCATGTTGGGTCTGTTGGGTCCCAGCTTCACTTTTTTATCATGCAGCTTTCTCATTCATTTTTTATGGGCATCGAATCACCTCTTACTTGCTGTTATTCCCAGGTCCACCTTGACCCTGGGTGGCAGCACCTGTTACGTTTCTAGCTATGGGTTAATCGTAAACATCCAAAACGGGGGTTAAAACTTGAAAATATAAAAATACATTAAAAGGAGTTACCAGCAAAGCATATTCAGAGTAATAAAATATTACCAGCAATATATGTTTGGGGAAAAAAAACTTGCCAAAGCTGACAAGAAAATAAAATGTTGGCATTAAATGACGCGTAACGTGGTGGTATACCATTAAACAAATAAAACCAAATCTCTCAATAATAATAATAATAATAATAAATATAACGCAAATCAAACATGAGGACAATAGTCCGAATAAAAATAATGTAAATAATGCTAACTCCTCATCCCTGAATTTCAGACAGAAGGCAATCTGGTGATAAAAACAACAAAGATGAGGACAATATTCCGAATATAAATAGTGTAAATTATGATAGCTCCTCATCACAGAAATTCAGTCAGAAGGCGATCAGGTGATAAAAACAACAAAGATGAGGACAATAGTCCGAATGTAAATAATGATAACTTCTCATCCCAGGAAATTCAGACAGAAATAATTGTATAATTTAATCTAATGTTCCTCAACGACATTTCTGATGGTATCAGTCCCCAATTCGTTATCTATGCTGATGATATAACTAATTACTCCAATCTTAATCTAATCTTTTCGATATGGTGAAATTGGCAGCTGATCTCAAGGATTGGGCTAAAATCTGCTGTTAATTTTACCGCCTGCAAAATAAAAAATGCTCTCTTTTAATCGTCTGAGAGAACATCTTTTTTTTTGCCTTCCATAATCATGGCTGATGCTAATCTCCAGGAGAGTGACAATGTTGCTCCTTTTCGGGCTAAGCCTAACCGCTGACATTAAGTGGAAAGATTACAGTGAAAAAATTTCGAGGTTCGCTGCAAAGAAAATTGATTCACCTTGTCGTGCGAGACACAGTTTTACTCGCCAGAATTTATCTTGCAGATTTATGAGTCTACCATTCGTTCAGACTTTGAATATTGATCTCACGTATGATCTGATGCTTATGCTATGTATTTCGAGATTCTTCATAAGATGATCTGCAATGCTAGTAATCCTGACCTGGCATCTCGGCTTCAGTCACTTTGCCAGTTCAGTAACGTAGTTTCACTCTGTCTATATTTTTTATAAATATTTTTAGCCCGTAATCCGTAGGTCATAGGGGGCACCATGTGTACTGCAGCCGCGGAAGAAGTGGTGTTTCTTGGGCAAGATAGCCTGACGGAGTACAACCGTCTCCAGGCCGGTTTTGAATTCAGAGTTTTTCCTTATCTCAGACCGGTTGCCACCCAAGGCTATAGAACCCAATCTGTCCTGCTATTTACTTTGTAGGGTCGTAGGGGCATCATGTGTACTGCAGCCGAAGTAGAAGTGGTGTTTCTTGGGCAAGATAGCCTGACGTAGCCCAACCCTTTCCAGGCCGTTTTTGAATTCAGAGGTTTTCCTTCTCTCAGACCGGTTGCCAGCCAATGGTGATAGAACCCAGTCTGACCTGCTATTCACCCACAGCCGGGTGGAGAAGAAGAGGATTCATACTTTTCCCAAGGGTACTAGCACGTAAGTGAATTTAATGGATCCAACTAGAAACTGAACACGGCTCTCCGACTCCTCAATCCGAGCCACTATCCATTACTCCACCGTGCCTCCTTTTAAAAATAAATTCATATTAATTATTCTGGTGAGCTTTCGTCTTTGGTATCTATTACTTTAGGAGCAATACTACATTGGTAGGAACCTTTTACAGTTGAATTGGTTAGATTCAGCCGAAAGTTCTATGCTAATAGTTTCTTCTCTCGCACTTCTCGCTTGTGGAACTTACAGCTTCTTAATATTCAGTCCACTTTGACCTTCAGCAATTTAAATGCAATGTCAATCGTTACCTTCTGTCTTCGTAATTTGTGTTCTTTTATTAATCTCTTTAATAATGCTTTGTTTTTGTCTCCCTTGCGTCTTAGTGGCTTTATTGTCTTTTTTTAGGGAAATGGAAACATGTTTTGGTAAAAGCAGCACATAAACTTACAGACAGGATCCAGTGAAAAATACTTTCTGGTTACCTAATCAACTAAGACGATCTCTACGCGTGACTCACAAATTGCCATAGCTGCCTCATCCTTCAAATTTAACAATATCCAGCCTCTCTACAACTTTCTATATTGCTGCACCACTATGCAAATCTATTCAGTCATTTCAAAATACGTACTTGGTAATGTCAATAAACTACACCCGACAACAAGCCATGTGATCGGGAGCTTTTGAGCAGTGCAGAACCATCTTTTGAATGCTGTTGTTCCCATGTCAACCCTAACCTGATTTTTTAGCACCTGTTAGGGTCCAAGATATCAGCAAATAGTAAACACCCAAAGTGGAGTTAAAACAATTATGAAAGTATAAAGATATATTTTTATAGTAAAAATACCAGTAATACATTTTCATAGTTAAGAAAATTACCAGCAATACATTATTTGTTAAAAAAAATTACTAATGCGCCCAAGAAAATAAAATTTCGACATTCAATGACCCATAAGGTGTTGATATGCCACTAACAAAGAGATAAACAAACATCAAGCCCAAATAGTTATGGTTGAGCAACAGACAATCTAATCTGTGGTACTAAACAGTCTATTGACTGTTACTATAATCGACTGTATTCTATCTTAATTCACTATTGTAAATTTGTACATGGTAACCCTTTCAATGAGTTAAGTTTTGAAGCCGAGGAACTCTTTTTTGTAGAGGCGAATTTACGTCATGCGATCATGCTCTGAACTCTTTAAGATCACAGTCTACAAATAGATACTCTATGCTGAGTGTAAATAATGTAAATAATCATAACTCCTCATCCGAGAAATTCAAATGGAAGGCGATCAGGTGATAATAACAACAACGATGAGGACAATAGTCCGAATGTAAATAGTGTAAATAATGATAACCTCATCCCAGAAATTCAAATGGGAGGCGATCAGGTGATAATAACAACAAAGATGAGGACAAGAGTCCGAATGTAAATAGTGTAAATAATGATAACTTCTCATCCCAGAAATTCAGACAGAAGGTGATCAGGTGATAATAACAACAAAGATGAGGACAATAGTCTGAATATAAAATTCAGACAGAAAAAACAGTAAAATTTAATCGAATTTTTCCCAATGACATTGCTGGTGGTATCAGTACTCAATTTGGTATCGATGCAGGTGACTCAACTAATTACTCCTATCTTATTCTGTTCCAATATATTTCGGCATTAAATGACCCATGAGGAGTTGATATGCCGCTAAACAAACAAGCAATCACCATGCCCGAATGGTTATGGTCGGACAGCTGACAATCTAATCCGTGATAATAAACGTAATATTTGACTGTAATTGTAATTGATTATATCATGTCTTAATTCATCATTGCCAATGTGTATATGGTAATATTTCCAATCGGTTAAGTTTAGAAGCCATGAGCGCCACACCTGACATAGCGTCATTATTATTATTATTATTATTATTATTTAGCAAATGAACAGATGAATTAAATTCAGCTATGCGGATAAATTATATTAACACAAAGTCGAATAGGAAAAGAGAAATTTTTAAAACCAAGAAATTCTAGTGGTTCGCTCTATCAAACCATGTTTACGGTCTAATGACGCTAAAACACCTGTTCTTGTTTGATCATGAAAGTTAAGCAGTATGGAGTCCGGTCAGTAATTATATGTAGTTCCGTTCAGGAACACCGAATACTATAAGTGAAAGCCGGGTAAAAACTACTTGGGTAGGTGGGGTAGCAACTTCATCTCGTAACACCTTAACTTGCTATGGGAACCACATCGGCAACGCCTAGAGTTGTGGCTAAAGGAGAATCTGGGATCTACCAAGGTTAAAAGTTACTGCAAAATCTGTCAAGGGAGGTTGCTATTTCGGCAAAGCTCAATAAAAAAATTAAAAAAAGTTTAAAAAAAGAAACAAAAACATGGCCGTTGGTCAGTCATTTAAGTGTCGTACGTAATACACGCTTCGTCGGCCATGTTGATTCATGACTGACTCGGCAGACGATTTTCCTGCAGTAGGTTTCCGTTTCTTGCTGCCGTAGACTGAACATGGTTATTGGACCCAGTCTATCTTATTATTCGACCGACCGATTTGAAGAAAATGGAATGGATTCGTACCCTTTCCAACGGAATTTGAGCGTAAATGAATATAAAGAACCCGACTGGAATTCGAACTCAGCTCTCCGATTTCTCTATCCGAGCCGATATTCATTAAACCACAAAAGTAATTTAGAATAGGAAGATGGCGTTTGTTTGGGGGTTCACTATTTGTCCATAGGTGGGACCCTAACTGTTGCTAACACTCCGGGTTAGGGAGGACCTGGGAACAAAAGCAGTTAAGAAGATCGCTTTTGTTATGACGACCTTGGCTGATCCGTCTCATGTCATTATTCTTTTGAAAATTAAAAAACCTGTAAACCCAAATGTGTTCGCTTCAAGAAGATCGTAGGATAGGCCAACCAAAACATTATGCAAACAAAAAACACAGCTGAATGTATCAGATCACGATATTCAGTCACCCACCCCCACGAGTGTGTCATGTGGCACAAGGCCTGTTTAACGTGGGCTTTCCGAGCCCGTGGGCTCGGCCAAAAATATGCCCATTGAACCCGTATATACGGGTTCAGGGCCGGTTTTACCTCCCCGAAGGAGACTCCGCCCTTTGGCGGAGCCTCCTTCTGGTTCCTCCCCTCCGTAGAAAGAGAGTTCAACCGAGCAGTCGGTTCAAAAGTGAACGACTGACTCACTTCAGGTCACTTGCACCATTTTCATGGTCAATAATTAAATGCGCGATTGTTTTCACGAGAGGTCATCAGATTCTATGACCATAAGCTTACGTCTTTCTAGACTTCATTAAGTAAAAAAATTCATGTCTAAATATTTGAAGCTAAAAACTTTCAACTAATTACCTTTTTCGTACAGGCCATTTTCTGTCATGTGATCATAGGCTTATCTCTTTAAGATCACATCCTCCAAACATACTCTCTCCTGTCTGAGTGTAAATATTGTAAATAAAGATAAGTCCACATCCCAGAAATTAAAAATGGAAGACGATCAGCTGATAAAAACAACAAAGATGAGGACAATAGTTTGAATATAAATAGTGTAAATAATGTAACTTCTCATACCAGAAATTAAAAATGGATGCGATCAGCTGATAAAAACAACAAAGATGAGGATAATAGTCCGAATGTAGTTTAAATAATGATAACATCTCATCCCTGAAGTTCAAATGGAAGGTGATCTAGTGATAAAAGCAACAAAGATGAGAACAATAGTCCGAATATAAATAGTGTAAATAATGTAACTTCTTATCCAAGAAATTCAAATGGAAGCCGATCAGGTTATAAAAAAAAACAAAGACGAGGATAATAGTCCGAATATAATTAGTGGACATAATTATAAGTTCTCATCCCAGAAATTCAAATGGAAGGCGATCAGGTGTTAAAGACAACAAGGATGAGGATAATAGTGCGAATGTCAATAGTGTAAATAATACATTTTTTAAAGAAATTACTGGTGCTACCACGAAAATTAAATTTCCTCATTAAATGACCCATGTAGGAGTTGATATGCCACTAAACAAACAGATAAACGAACATCAAGCCCAAATAGTTATGGTTGGGGAACTGACAATCTATCTGTGGTACTAAACAGTCTATTGACTGTTACTATAATCGACTGTATTCTATCTTAATTCACTATTGTAAATTTGTACATGGTAACCCTTTCAATGAGTTAAGTTTAGAAGCCGAGGAACTCTTTTTTGTAGAGGCGAATTTACGTCATGCGATCATGCTCTGAACTCTTTAAAATGACATCCTCCAAACATATACTCTCTCCTGTCTGAATGTAAATAGTGTAAAGAAAGGTAAGTCTACATCCCAGAAACTGAGACAGTAAGCAATCACGTGATAAAAACAACAACGATGAGGACGATAGTCTCAATATAAATAGTGTAAATAATGACAACTCCTCATCCTTGAAATTCAGACAGTAAGCGATCAGATAATAAAAACAAGAAAGACGGCGACATTAATCTGATTGTAAATAGTGTAAATAATGAAAATTTCTCATCCCAGAAATTCAGACAGAAATAACTGTAAAATTTAATATAATGTCTCTCAACGACATTCCTGGTGGTATCATTCCTCAATTCGATATTTATGCTGGTTACCCCTATCTTAATGGTAAGTCTAATCGGTTCGATATGGTCAAATTGGTAGTTAATCTCAAAGATTGAGTTAGAATCTGCTGTTATTTTTAATTCGAGTATATTTCGGCATTAAATGACCCATAAGTAGTTGATATACCACTAAACAACCAAATAAACATCATGCCGAATAGGTTTTGGTCGGGCAGCTGATAATCTAATCTGTGGTAGTAAACCGGAAATTGACTGTATTTTAACTAACTGTATCCTATCTTAATCCACCATTGTAAATGTGTACATGCTAGTACTTTCAATCAGTTTAGAAGCCGAGAAACTTTCAACTAATTACCTTTCTCGTTCAGGCCAAATTGCTTTATGCTATCATGCTCTTATCTCTTTAAGATCACATCCCCCAAACATAGTTTCTCCTGAGGCAACGGCATCTCTGCTAATTGCAACATGTAATGATAATGGAGCAAAGGAGAAAACCTGAACGCCTACTTTTATCAATTTAAGGATATTTGTCAACAAAATCCCTTGCCGCTTAATACCGACCCTGCCAAATTTGAAAATGCGAATTCAATGTTAGTCATCAATCCACACTTGGCTGTTGACATAGAAGAGACCACCTTATCTCATCACAGAGGGGGTAAAAAGTACAAGGAGCGGTACGTGCAGCGGGAATACATCACCATATCACCAGAATCATTTGGACATGTTTGTACATGGAATATCTATGAGCAAGTCTGCTACTCATACATTTGACTTTGTAGGAAGTGTCTGCAAATGACATAACAATATTTATATCTCTATCTCTGTTTACGATTAGCAGTATTAACAACATTTACCGGCTTGAATATCCGAGAAATTTCATAAAAAATATATGTCCTCCGATAGGAATCGAACCTGTATTCTACACGAGACCGTCATTAGTCTGACGTGCTATGTCATTCAGCTACAGAGGAAGTGTCTGGTTATAAACGTCAAATTCCTGTTTTAAACTACAAATTTCCTATGATTTATTATCAAAAAGAGCATTTACTTAAATATTTGTATCTATAAAAATAACGTATAAACAGAAACTATATATATATATGTGTGTGTGTGTATGTGTGTGTGTGTGTGTATAAAAGTGAACATTGAAGTCAAGACTCAGAGGCGACAGGCTGTTTCATGCTGGACGCAATCGTCAGCAATTGTTCGCTTTTATATTTATATTTACATACGCTCTATCTCTGATATTGATCACTTTATCCCATAAATATAGCACACCTTAAAACTATATTTCTTCATATATATATATATATATATATATATATATAATCGACTCTCCCGTCGGGATTCGACGTATGAGGGTCAAGCAGATCAGTTTCCAGGAAACCGACAGCCCGACACCGGCACATGAGATTTGATTATAGTGGTGAAGGCCTCGTGCAGGACCATCCACACTTTTCGAAAGGGAAGAATACAGAGACCTGGTGCACCGAATGCCACAAGGTCCCCAAACGACCCTCCGCAGGTTTTGAATTCAGAGTTGTCCTTCTCCTAGACCAGTTGCCATCCAAGGCTATAGAATCCAGTCTGTTCTGCTATTTTACCCATAGCTGGAGGGAGAGGAAGAGGATTCATACCTTTCCCAAGGGTATTAGCACGTAAGTGGATTCGACTGGAATTCGAACTCGGCTCTGCGATTCCTCAACCCAAGCCGCTATCCATTACTCCACCGTGCGTGCGTGCGTATGTATGTATGTATGTATGTATGTATGTATGTATGTGTGTGTGTGCGTATATATGTGTGTGTGTATGTGTGTGTGTACATACTACTGAGGTGTGTGTGTGTTTGTGTGTGTATGTGTTGGATGTATATGGGGGCAGCAAGTTTTCTCTTCAAGTATTTTCATATATAAGGTAAGTGATTTTTTTCTATAATTAGAAGATTAATTTCCGTATGCCACGATGGAAATTATGAAGGAAGACGCAATAAGACAATATATGATATCCGAACAAAAAATTACAAGATATCTTCTTGTTGACCATACAATAATACTTAATAAGGCACATCACAAAAAAGGATTACAAATTTTACAAGTTATTCACATAAAGCAAACAATAATTAATAAAATCATTTATAATTTATGAATACACGGTTTAAATATATTAAGTACTCAGAACATATAATGTTACAGTTACCTAACGTACCAAACAATTAAATTACAAAAGTCAATAAACTTATTAATCATATTTGTAACAGAGGTACAAAGTCATCACAGGCTACGGATTCTTGACAATGACTGAATATGTAATATTTAATAATCTGAAACTAACTAGAGATTTCCTATATAAATTTCACACTAACTTACACAAGGACACATGGCACAGTGGCTAAAGGCGTTGGTTAGATCCAGTGACAGGACCCAAAGAGTGTGAGTTCAATACCCAGTTAAGGCAGTGGAGAACAGGGAGAGGGGAATTAACAGGAGATAACTGATAACTGACATCCATTAGAACTAGTTTTTGGAGCTAGAACAGTCTACCCCAGTGAGTGAAATAAAGGGTTCAGTTCGGCATTCCAACCACCTGAAGAAGCAGAGCGGACAATAGCCGAAACGTTGTGATAAATATGGCAACAAAGATGAGGACAATAGTCCGAATAATGCAAATAGTGTACATAATACCTCATCTCAGAAATATAGACAGATACTGAAGAAGGCCGGAGCGTACAACTGCCGAAACGTTGTGATAAATATGGCAACAAAGATGAGTACAATAGTCCGAATAATGTAAATAGTGTACATAATATCTCATCTTACGTTTATTAACTATTTTCATTTAACATTTTTTATTTTGATTGACAAAAATGAAAAATTCTATCAATGCATTTGTACTTCTTTTTTTAAAATACTAGCAGTAGAGCCCGGCGTTGCCCAGGGATGTAACAGTAAGAGATAGATCAAGTATCGACCATCATAAAGACTGAAAAATAAGATTGACAAAGATTATTGTTTAAGGTTGACGGACACGCATGTCTTAATTAGTTTTTTTTTGTTTTTTTTTTTTTTTTTTTTTTTTACGAATTGGTCAAACCCAAACTCAAACAAAAACATTATTTTCAATTGTTCTGAGTCTACCGATTGAATAGAATTTTATTATAAGAAACACTACCTGCCAAAAAAAAAGTGAAGTTTTGTTGAAATCGGTTGAAAATGTAAGAAATCCGATCCCATATATAAACGAACACACACACACACACACACACACACACACATACACACACACAAACAACCTGGGTTTTATAATAAGTATAACTCGATATGAGTTGTCCCCCTTTCATTTTCGACAGCGATGCCTCTTAATCGTGTTTTCAAATTGATTTCGTTCAAAAACAATTGTGTTTTTCCAATTTTAGGCGCTGTCAGAACCACCGCAAGGTAATTTTACGTAGTCCTGTGAAGTTTTGTTGAAATCGGTTGAAAAATGTAGGAAATCCGATCCAATATATAAACGTACAGACACACACCCACACACACACACACACACACACGCACAACCTGGGTTTTATAATAAGTAGGATGACGCATTTGCTGTGTTTAATTTTGACTATATTTGACTTCACGCCATGTGAATGAGGTGTTATATGAGAATTTAAATATATTTTAAATGGCGTATTCCTAAATTATAAGTAATTTTGTTAATTATTATTTAAAAATAATAACTTACACAGTATATTTCAAACAGCAGTACAACGTTATCACAGGAATTTAAATCTTAACAATATGATTGAAGTCGGTTGAAAATTCGAAATGATTAAACAGACTCCTTACTTTAAAGTGACTTATTGCAACTTCTCGGGCAAACGTTTTCTGATGACATCACGTGAAAACGTTTATACTGAACCAATAATTGGTTTGCTGCTAGGAAATTTGATTCACTGTTTCATGCTAGACAATTTTACCCGCCAGAATCTAATACATTTATAAATCTACCATTCGTTCAGGCATTGAATATTGCTGCCATATCTGGACTTGTTCTTTTATTGTCAGATTTAGAGCTTTTTGATAAAATACAAAAAATTAATTGCAAGATTCCTAACTTGGCATCTCAGCTTCAATCACATTCCATCCGCCGTAACGTAGCTTCCCTGTGTTTCTAGAAATATTTTAATTGTTCTGGTGTGTTTTCATCTACTTTACGAATTTATGCGCAGTACTAGATTTGCGGCCAGGTCTCATCATTTTATAGTTGAAATGGCTAGATGCAACCGTAAGTTCTATGCCAACAGTTTCTTCTCTCGCGCTTATGCAACTTTCTTCGGGCTCCCTGCTTCCCAGCCAACCCTTAAAAATTTTAAATGCAATGTCTTCTTAATCCCTGTTCTTTCCTTATTCGATCTCCTTAATAATGTTTCTTCTTTTTTCATATTCTTTCACACTCGATAACCTCTTGCGTCTTAGTGGCTTTATTGCCTTGCCTTGCTTGGGGCGAAAGACTTTAAAAAAAGACATGAAATGTGGAGTGATCCTTATATACTTTCAATCCTAATATCTTCTCTGTGCCGTGTCCCTTCATGACGTAGGTGATCATGGCTCTCCACAACCACCTTTTTGGCACTTAGCTACTGTTATCTCTTTAACAACCTCTCACCCTCCAATTCACGCAACCTCGCCTGCTGTTTTCCCCTGTACCTTTTTATTTCGATATGTCCTATGAGTGTCACATTTTCCAAGCCCTTCTTCCTCTTTGTGGGTTCAAGAAATTTTAAATCTCCCTTTCTAAGTCACCTTTTTTGTATTCCACTTCCTTAAGGCATCTTCGTTGCTAACATGTAGAATCCATTCTCAGTATCCTCCTGTAGAACTACATTTCCGTTGCCAACAGTTTTCTATTTATCCGTGGTGAGATTGTAGTTGCCATATAAATTGATTGATATCACATAACATTTCAACACTCTTTTCTTTTTTTCTAATCTAAGTTTTCTTTTTTTTTTTATTATTTTGCTTAGCTTTTGGAAGGCATCTTTTGCTATTCAAATGCATGCTAGGATTTCGGTGTCTCATTTTCCAACCTACGTTTAAACGCTCCCCACTTAGTTGATTTTGACAACTTCAATATGTAGATCACATCTTGGGTTTGTTATTTAGCTGACAACTATACGTTCTATCTTCTTGCAATTGATGGTTAGTCCTTTCTTCACGCTCTCCTTTATTACCTTATCTAAGAGGTCCTATAATTTTATTTCTGTGTCTGTCATCAACACAATGTCCCCTCCGTATCTTGCGATTGCGCCAACATATAATAAAACTTTCTAGCTCCAGCTCACTCTAGAAGTTGAATAAATCCGGCGAAACGACACCTACTTGTCTTATGTTTCATTTTCTCTGCATGTGCAGGCGGCGTGCACACTGTATATTCTCCACTGTTCTAACCTTCTTCATAAACAGGTTTAGTTTTATTAATTATTCCAACTCGGAAATTAAAGCGTTAAAAACTAAAATTAACAAACGCATAATATTTAAGTTATTCAGGGTAAATTGGAAGTACTATCAGGATTCAATATTGGCGCTGACAATCTTTAAAATATAAAATTTTCAGATGACACAGTGTTGCTAAAAGAAACGGAAAATAAATTACAGGCACCCCTACAAAAGGTACACTAAAGGAAAGCATGAAGAAAGGACTAACTATCAATTCTAAAAAGACAGTATATATTGTTGTCAGCTAATGGAACAACCCAGGATGTGAGCTATGAATTAGAGATACCAAAATCAAACAAGTAAAAAAAAAAATTAAATAATTGAGAAGTGTTTTAACATAGAACGGAAAATTGCGACAACAAAATCCTAAGGCGTATTGGGATAGCGAAAAATGCCTTCCAAAAATTAAGCAAACTATTAAGAAATAGAAAAATTTCGTTAGAAACAAAGAAAAGAGTAATGAACTTTTATGTAATATAGGTTCTCGTATACGGCAATGAATGTTGAACAATCTCCGTACAAATGAAGAGAAGAGACTTGAAGCAACAGAAATGTATTTCTACAGAAGGATGCTGAGGATACCATGGACCGAACATGTGAGCAACGACGTAGTTTTAGACAAAATGGAAACAAAAAAAAGACACATATACTTAGAATAAGAAAGAGGCAATTGAAAATTCTAGGGTACATAGTGATTGTGATAGATAGATAGATAGATAGATAGATAGATAGATAGATAGATAGATATGGACAAAATGAGATAGATAGATAGATAGATAGATAGATAGATGAAAGGGCAATTTTGGTTTGGGAGATCATTAAAGATATAAGTAAAACATACATCACTTCCTTCACGGGTGTGCCTCCAAACCTCTAGAATACCAGAGCCTGGATGCTGATCTCTTCCCTGACCTAGCTCTAACAGCACCCATTAGAGGGGAAATGGCCGGTCACATTCCATACCTCAAAACCAAACCAGTGGTGTTCTATCTTCACTGAATTTGTAACTCTCGCCATGAACGTACCTTGAGCGCCTATTGGGACATACTCAACTCAGACCTCAAGTGGAACTCGTATCCATCACTAAAGGTGCGGGGAAAAATGATCTGTTCACTGTACCGCTCAGGTAAGTACCTGACTCTTCTACTCTCCTCTACCTTTACAAGAGGGAGATCAGACATGGTTTACTTCTGTCATATATGGCTAGGAATCTCCCAATCTTCACTTTTCAGTTTTGATAGACTCCGAAAGCTTCCTTTTGAGTGGTCAATTATTTTGCCCTCTAGAACGCCTTCTCTACAGCCGAAAAGTCACAAGCATCTGCTCTGTTGCTATTTCCATGGAGAATGTTCAGAGGAACTACACTCTTTAGTTCCACCAATCCTAACCTTCGCAGTTAAAACCCACCATACCACACCCATTGTAACGAACCATCCTCATTACGTTCATATTCCACTGGTGAGATGTAAATTCCACTGAAGCATATTCTTTCCACGTGCCGTTGCTTTGTGGAACCGACTCCCTAAAGGATGCTTCCCCGATCACTATAATCACGTTTAGCGTCAACCCTTATCTTCTCCACATATCCCAATTAACCATGTAACTTTCTTCTCTAACGTTCTATCTCGAGTGACTTTTTCGCCTTGTACATGGTAACCATCATTGTAAAAAATAATGATGTATATATTGAACTACCCACACAGGCGCACACCCCTATTCACATAATTCGCAAGAGGGGTACCTTTTAAATAAAATCGCAGATAAATTATTGCATATCAGAAAGATAATAAAAGGTTGCTTGAGATACGAGATACCCACTTTGAATCCTCATACCTTTTTAAGCAGATTTTGAATAACAGCGCGTTAACAAGTATAAGAAGAAAAATATTCGGTAACACTGATTTCATATTGCCAGATAGTTTGGAAACAGACGACAAGCAATGTCTTTAGATGGTCATGTTTTTGTTGTTTAATTTCTTTGTCAAGGGATTGGTCATTTTACGAACGTTAAGGAGAGAGAGAGAGAGAGACAGAGAGAGAGAGAGACAGAGATTTTAGTTGGGAGTAGAGGAAAAAAGCGCCAATTACGACGAGGAGAGGCAGCAGTAGTTTAATATTGTCAGATCACTTAAATTGGTTCGAGATTGATTTGGAGGAAAGCAAACAGATACAATGGCCTATTATTTGATGAGTGAATTTTCTTGCCTCTGAGTCTGTTTTAAGGCGAAAAGAATAATAAAGAACATGAATTAAGATAGAAGCCTTTGTTCTGATTAACATTGATCATTTTATATTTTGAAGATTGAAAAATGGGAGAAAAGCAAGAAGCAGGGCGATAATGAAAAAAAAAAACCAAAAAACAAAGTGGGCGATAAAAAACAAACAAGTTAATGCTTCGAGGAAGTTATTTAATATATTTAAAAAATGAGACCTTAAGAATTTAATCTAGTAACAATGTTGTTTAAATTGAACAAACCAAATAACTAAGAGGAAAATTTATGCAGAACAACAAGAAACCAGTAAAGATTTAAAAAAAGTCACAAAACATTCTGAAATAACTATTTATTTGTATGGTTTTTTTAAAATACTGTAATGAAAATTGAGATTCCATAGATTTTTCTAGGACTCTCTTCAACTTTATTGTTTTTTAACAGATTTCTTCTTTGGATATTTTAACAATTTAATTTCATTAAATATAAAGTATCTGTTTACCAGAAAACCAATTATCGTAACGATATTCAAATATCAGGTTCGACTGATGTTATTTTAAAAAATTTAATTTTTTATATTAAAAATAAAAAAGACTTTTCTGGAACACGACACAGTGAACCAGTTGCACAAACGTTGGGGATTTAATTATTTGATTAAATAAGTTTCTTTATTGGCGGCAAGGTCTCATATTTTACAGTTAAAATTTAAGATTAACTGACAAGTTCCATGTAACAGTTTCTTCTCTCGCACTTCTCGCGTGTGGAAATCTCTTCCGGCTTCTTGCTTCCTGGTCAAATTTGATCTTCAAAAATTTAAATAAAATATCATTTGTCATATTCTGTCTTCTGCTTCTTTTGTAGTTCTCTCACCTTAATAGTAACTTTTTCTCATATTCTTTATTACTCAGTAACCCCTTGAATCTTAGTGGCTTTGTTGCCTTACTTAGGATGAAATGGTTAAAAGAAAAGAAAAAGAAAATGAAGAACAAACGGGTACATACATTTCTTAAATTATTTTGTGCATTTAGCCAGCAAGTGTTCTTTAAGGTAAATATATATTATTATTATTAAACACAACAGACATTTTGTGTCGATTAATTTTACTGATCGACTTTTCTAAATTACGAAAAATTCTTCTAAGACAAAGAGGACATTCCGTCAGAAATTGTATGAAGTTCTTATAGGTAGAAAAGTACAAGAAATATGGTTCACTCTTTCAACTTTCAATACAAACTTTAGGCAATTTCTGACGGAAGTTACTTCTGACAAGGATTATTCTTAATTTGTAAATCAAATCAGTAAAATTCATAAATTATTTAAATGTGAAAATATTACAACGTGATATTCCCCAAATCTATTTTATCGAACTGTGACTGAGTTATGAGGGAGGTTGAAATATAGAAATAGAGACTTGATATTTGTAAATAGCAACTAAAAAGTAAAAAAAACAGGGATCGATTTGACACCATATTAGTATTACGAGCAGGACCCCAACTTCTAAATTGATGAAAAATCAATATTTTTCGATTCTGATAAATGTTGTAGCTTGAGGAACGTCTAAACTGTAAAAATTATTCCCTAACAAATTTTACCTCCTTTTTTGAAGAGCTGACCAGCCTAAAAATATAAGAATGAAATCTATGATTTGTGAATGTTTGTCTTTACTAATAATGACATTCGGGGAACATTACAGAAGGGTCAAGCTTAAAAGGTAAATAAATAAAATACAGAATTTAATATAAACGTGGAGGTTATTTACATTATTCGGACTATTGTCCTCATCTTTGTCGCCATATTTATCACAACGTTTCGGCCGTTTGTGTAAGATCCGGCGTTCTTCAGGTGGTTGGAATGTCGAACAGAACCGAACCCAATATTTCGCTCACTGGGGTAGACTGTTCTAGTTACACGTGAAATGGATGTCAGTTATCGCCTGTTAATTTCCCTCTCTGAGTTCTCCACTGTCTTAACCGGGTATTGAACTCACACTATTTGGGTCCTGTCACTGGATCTAACTAACACCTTTATCCACTGTGCCATGTGTCCTTGATGACATCTGTATATGAATTTCTGGGTATGTCTTCAGCCATCATTTTTACCAGTGCTTATATCGCAATTTTTGCTGTTATCATTTCATATTTTTACCAGAGCTCATATTGCAACTTTGTTGTTATTATCGCTTTTCTCTGGCACTCCTTATTACTGGTTCCCATATTATATTTATTTCTATGCTTGGTCGGTTCAGGAGAGTTTTTAGGCCTAGCATATGTGCTGATTCCTTAAGTTTGTGAATTTCCCAATGGTGTCCCTTGTCTATGATCTCAACATGATCCCACAGAGGGCGGTGATCTCCCTTCTCTCTCCATAGGTGGTCAGCCAAGCCTGATTTTTCCACTTCCCCTCGTGTTACGGCTTTCTGGTGTTCTTGAAGCCTTACCTTGACGGGGCGGCCTGTCTCTCCTTTATATTTCTTTCCGCAGCTGCATGGGATAGCGTACACACAGTCTTTAGTTGTTCTCCTCTATGGGGGTCTTACTCGGGAGAGATATCTGCGAAGTGTTGTCAAGCTTTTGAAGTTTGTCCTGATGTTATATGTACCGCAGATCCTTTGTATTTTCTCTGGTAACCCCTTCACATAAGGCAGGCAGACTGTTTTCTGAGTGTTGCTGTCCTCCTTTGTACCCGCCTATCTCAGTTTTTGGGAGCTGCTGCCATGTACCCAGGGTAGTTGTTATGTTGTAGGGTGCTACTTATACTAACCAATTCTTTATCTAATGTCGGTGGTTCACCACTTATGACTTTTGCTCGGTGTTGTAAGCAGCGGACGACCCCTTTCTTTACGCTGTATGGATGGTGGGAGTTGAAATTGAGGTACTGTCCGGTGAATGTCGGTTTACGGTATACGGATGTCTTAAACCCATGCTCTGTTCAAGATATTAGAACATCCAGGAATGGGAGTGTGTTCTTACTCTCTTTCTCCATTGTGAACTGTATCGAAGGTCATATTGAGTTCAAGTGGTCTAGTAGAACCTGAACATCTTCCTGATGTGGCCAGAGTATGAAGGTGTCATCTACGTACCTTAACCATTTAGTTGGCTTTAGAGATATAATTTCTAATGTCATTTCCTCAAAGTATTTCATGTATATATTCGCCAGTTTTGGTGATAATGGCGAGCCCATTGCTAAGCCCTCATCTTGTCGATATATGTGTGATCCCATTCCGAAGTGTGTTGTTTGTGTACAGAAAGTCAGCATCTCCATCAGATTACCTATTAGAATACTGGTCCATTCTTCTAGGGATGAGCCAGAAGAGTGCCTCCTCCGTGGGTACCTTGGTGAACAAACTCACCACGTCCAAGCTCACCATCTGGTTGGATAGGATGAGAGCATCTTTGATTATTTCCACGAAGTGGGCGGAGTTTCGGACATATGAAGGAGACTTTCCGATCAATGGGTCAATTATATCTACAAGGAAGCGACTCAAAGGGTGGCACACAAAGCCTTGGAAACTAACAATCGGCCTGAACAGAATACCGTCTTTGTGAATCTTAGGGAGATAGAATATGTGATGTAGCTTTGTGTAACGCTGCGATAACTGCCTATATTACTTAGGTGCGAAGTGATCCTTGTTCTTGATTAGTATATGCGACAGTTGGCGTTCCGTTTTCATAATAGAATCCTTTTTTACTTTGCTGTAGCTACCATTGCTAATGAGGTCTTCCAGTTTTCTTGTATAACCTGATTTGTCCATCCCTACAGTCGCATTACCTTTGTCAGCCGGTAGCATGATGATGTTTTCGTTCCTCTGTAGGGATCCAATCGCCAGACTCTCCTGTTTTGTTACGTTAGACCTGGAGATAACTGATAACTGACATCCATTATACATGGCACGTGGAACTAGAACAGTCTACCCCAGTGAGCGAAATAAAGGGTTCAGTTCGACATTCCAACCACCTGAAGAAGGCCGAAGCGTAGAACGGCCGAAACGTTGTGATAAATATGGCGACAAAGATGAGGACAATAGTCCGAATAATGTAAATAACGTACATAATACCTCATCTCAGAAATATAGACAGATATTAAACGTGGAGGTGCTGAAAAGTTTTAAGTTTAACCCAGTTTCCAAATCACTAAACATTATATTTATTTGTTTTGGGAAGGGCTTCTTGGCTGAGTCGAGAACTTTTCAGCACATTTGGGAAGTAAACATATTTTATTGTGAAAGCAGGTTTTTTTTTTCATTAAACCACAATAAAACGTTCAGAGATATATGAATGAATAAAGTAAAAAATGTATGCTTCTCCACCAAAGTCGTTTATTTTAGTCATCGACTTTTGTAACTGACGAATAATTCTTCAGTGAATTAAGGGGCAGTCAGTGAAGCGACCAGGAGTCACTGAAACGGTCAGGTAGTGAGTGTGTAGCGGTTTGTTTTCCGTGGCCGGAACTTAGTGAAAAGTCAGTCAGAAGAAGTTGGCTTTTCTCGATACAGAAGGATGATATTGCATTTCTTATCATTTCTTTGTTGACATTGATCACGGCCATATTCGAAACGAATCTATGGAACATAGCGAACGCCGGTGTATTCGTATACACCAAGGTTTGGGGGTCATCACAGCTTGTGTATTGAGGTGCAGCCTCAAAATTTAAGAATGAAATCTATGATTTATGAATGCTCGTCTTAACCAATAATGGCATTCAGGGTTAATACAGAAGGGAGAAGCTCAAAGAATAAATAAATAAAATACAGAATAAAATATAAATATATGCTAAATACTTGTATAGAATTTATATTTCATGAACAAACCCAAGGGGGTTCATTATTTATCGGATATCTCGATGATGAAAATGGGCACTCCTGAAATTGGCTGTTTCTTTCATAAACATTGTGAAATTTTATTTTCGAACAATCTTTCTAGATTAGCATTCATTACAGCCTCTCTAGCCATTACATTTATCAGAATAGAAAAATATTGATTATCCTTAACATTTTAGAAGTTGGTCTCTATTCATAATATAAATACGATGTCAAGTTGATCCACCATTCGCGTACAAAGATATCTTTAGTTTATTTTCATGCACATATATCATGGTTGAAACGCGGTGCTTAAGCCACTGATAACTGCGAAATACAAAATCTGCATATATATATATATATATATATATATATATATATATATATATATATATATATATATATATATATATGTATTAAGGCATTTTTTGTTTATACATTCTTTTTATAGATAAACATAAAAATGTCTTAAAATAATTGTCGGACTTTGTGCATTTCATAATGTGTGACGTCTTTGTTTACATTTGGATACGCATCGAGCAGATATGAATGTACGTGAGAAAATCCTGGAGAATTGTACTTTAAAACCAATAAAATCGTCCTTGCTAACCGAACGCTCCTCTGTGGCGAAATCGGTAAAAGCACGTCAGGCTATATGACGGTTCCGTACAGGATACAGGTTCGTTTCCTGTCGGAGGGCGCTTTATTTTCTATGAAAATTTCTCGGACATTTAGACCGGTAAATGTTGTTTATTATAAACAGAGCATTTACTTAAATATTTGTATCTAGAAAAAGTATGTATAAATACTAAAATGTCTTAAAATAATTGTCGAACATTGTCCATTTCATAATATATATATATATATATATATATATATCAAATAGCAATAAAAAGGTTAGACTTATTTTACTTTCCATGATCAAAAAGAAAAGCGAAAAATAAAACAAAAACAGCCGACTGGGATTCGTCGTCACTAAACAGAGCTGGATCGAGGGATTATATATTACAAGAAAATAAAACATAAAAACGATATGTAATATTAATGAAGGCGGAATAGAACTTAAATTTAAATCACGTTAAGTCCAAACAGACACACCTTCTGTTTATACGGGAAGGGGGCTGTAAGAACCGAACGTAAATTGTTTCCAGTACCTTTATCTGCAATCTAGAGAGAACATGATTCAAGATGGTAAACAAGTCAATGCTAAAGTTAGCTGCACAAACTGGGAGTCTCTGTTAGATCTTAACGTGATTTCAATTTACGTTCTATTCCGCCTTCATTAACATTACATATCGTTTTTGTTTCTTTTTATCGCAATATATAATCCCCCGATCCAGCTCTGTTGAGTGAGGGCGAAACCGGTCGGCTGGCTTTGTTTTATTATTTTCCACTTTTTATTTTAATTATATAATGTAAAATAAGCCTAACCGTTTTTTTTTTATTCCTATAATCAAATTCTGTACCCGCAGAAAAATATGATATAAATATATAAGGTGTGGGGCGGCTGGTAAATAAAAGAAATGACAAAGTGATACGCGCAGAATATAACCTTTTCAATCAAAGTCATTCAAGCGAGAATAAATCGCATCGAAAGGCGGGAGCAAATTCGGTCGGGTTAAGAAAATGTACGGAAGCCATGAATGACACTTATTTCATTTACTCTCATAGCATTCTGACATTCTGTCAAATAGATTGACAGAATATGAAACAACAGGAATAAAAAAACAACTTTTATGAGCACCAAGAATTCGTAGAAATACACACTTTTACACTTGACACTTCAGTATCTGTCTACATTTCTAACATGAGATATTATGTACATTATTTGCATTATTTGGACTATTCTCCTCATTTTTGTCGCCATATTTATCACAACATTTCGGCCATTCAGTATCTGTCTATATTTCTGGGATGAGGTATTATGTACACTATTTACATTATTCGGAATATTGCCCTCATCTTCGTCACCATCTTTATTACAACGTTTCGGCCCTTCAGTATCTGTCTATATTTCTGGGATGAGGTATTATGTACATTATTTACATTATTCGGACTATTGTCTTCATCTTTGTCGCCATATTTATTACAACGTTTCGGGCGTTGTCTGCTGCGTCCTTCTTCAGAAACACATGGTACGGTGGATAAAGGCGTTGGTTAGATCCAATGACAGGACCCAAAGAGTGTGAGTTCAATACCCGGTAAAGGCAGTGGATAACTTTCAGAGGGGAATTAACAGGAGATAACTGATAACTGACATCCATTAAACCCCAGCGAGCGAAATAAAGGATTCTGTTCGACATTCCAACCATCTGAAGAAGGCCGACATAGATGAGGACAATATTCCGAATAATGTAAATAAACTTGAGAATTTTTAAGCAGAAACAAAGTACAGATAAATGAAATGATGCCGGACGACCGTTAGTCGGATACTAAAGTATCAGCGACCACAAGTAGATTTCTATGCGTCATTACCTATCATATGAAGTTCCTAACGTTTTGTGCGTCGAACCTATTTTAGGACCGACAAATACAAGCCTCCACTGTGAAATCACTCCATAACAATTTAGTAATCGTGCTTCACTCTTCCTTACAAATGATCTTTTCAAGATCCATAATATTTCAGGGATGCCTTTGATGAACTCGATATATAAAGCGTCGCCATAAATTTTCAACAGGATTCAATTCAGGAAATTAGTTCAGCCACTGAATCAGGACGATATTCTGCAGAAAAATAAACTTTCGCTAATTTGGGGGTCGTTATATTATTGAATTACCCTAGGGCACTTCAAAGTGGTGTAATGGTTAGCAAGCTTGTCTTGCCAGAACAATTACGACTGAGTAGTGTGTTCGATATTCTTCCTACTTTCGGCCTTGTGCCACATCTAAGCTACGTTGGGAAAATCAATACCCAACTCTTGTAAAGTTTCAGCTCTTGCACAAAAAAGAAAAAAGTAAGTTCCCAAATTTCTCTAAGTTATTGTTCTATTCCCGGTTCTTTTAAACCTGGGAATTGCTGCCTGTGAGAAATACTCCCAAGCCATCAGGTTTCTGCATCCGTGTTTTATTGTAGAAATGGTTGTTTTTCGATCATAGGCACATCCATGTTTTCGATGCAAATATCGTATTTAGCTGTTCATTTCCTTTTGCTCTTAAATCATCTTGGACATGTTTTCCTGTAAGCACTAGATTGTCGGAAGGAGATCTCGTAAAGAAACTTTGTCGAGCGACAATTCGATGAAGTTTATTCATGAAGCAAACGCCTACTTCAAAATAATCGACACACTGACACTAACAAAGACGTTTAACGTATTGGCAACGGCATTTGTAATTCAAAAATAAATGTCGGGGCTTAATCATCGTATTTTTAATTGAGAATTACTTTGATCGAACCATGCAAGTCTTAC
>CAHIKZ030003780.1:1425000-1450000 GCA_903632075.3 Acanthosepion pharaonis
ATTCTGCGTTATATGAATTTAATTATTCAAACATACATACACATACATACACATACACCGCATATGTATGCGTTTTACTTAAAATTCCTTATATCGGGCGGCATTTAAGCTAACTCCCGAGGAGGGCTCTTGACTAGGCTTTCGGTTTGTTCAAGAGTTTTAGACTCCCTAAATCTTTGCATATTCTCAGCATTGGAAGCTCTCCTGGCTGCCATTTGATCTGGGTTTTCAGTTGTACGGGGCTTTCTTTTCCTCGACTTGGCTCTTTTGATTGCAATCCTTTGTTGGCGAAAATTTCATTTTCCGAAACATACCCTGCCGTATGCGATAGGCAACAAAAAACTGAATTTTTTTCCTCCTTCATTAGTCATCTACAAATTAATTTATACGTTTATTATTTTATTTCCCAGGATTAAACTTGATAAGACTGGGACTATATATATATATATATATATATACATAATAGTGAATATAGAAGTCAACACTTAGAGGCGACAGTCTGTTTCATGCTATATGCAATCGTCTGACGATTGCGTCTAACATGAAACAGCCTGTTGCCTCTAAGTGTTGACTTCTATGTTCACTTTTATATTTACACACCCTCTCTGATATTGAGCATTTTATCCCATAAATGTAGCACATCTTAAGACCATATTTCTTCATATATATATATATATATATATGTGTGTGTGTGTGTGTGTGTGTGTGTACATATGTTTTTAATATATAAACTTAAAAACTAGCAACAAATTAACAAAAATTTCTTCCTTCTGACTTTTTGAATAACCCAACTTACCTGAGCGCTATGGACTTTCCCTATGTGTATCCTGCTAGTATCAAGTACAAGTCGGCTGAGACAATTATAAAAATCAATGTCGCATAGCGTGGTAGAGAAGGAGAGTGCGTCGGAGCCTGATCAGCTCTGACGGGGTCGACTCAGCGAGGATGGTATGATGTTGCAAGGCCCGAAACTACCCAATGACCTGAGTAATTACATCACTGACGACACCCTCCAGCGCAATAAAAGTGCGTATTTCCGAAGCGAAGATATATATATATATATGACTCATATAAGTATATATATATGACTTATATAAGTATATATATATATATATACGACTCATATAAATATATATATATATATATATATATATATATATATATATATATATATGTCTTCGCAATATCGGAAAGAGTGCGTTTGTTCATAAGTGCAATGTAAACATGTTCACTTCCACGTCCCAAATGATGCTCATGCCATGTTCAAAGATTGCTGTCTCACACTATTTTCTTTAATCATTTTATCCCAAGCAAGGCGATAATGCCCCTAAGACACAAAGTCTTACTGGCAGTTAAAGACAATGAGAAAAAGCTACTTATCAGAAAACAATAAATGCACAAGGTTCTTGATTGATGTTGCATTTAAATTTTAGAAGATCGTAAGCGGCAAGGAAGTAAGAAACTGGAAGAGAGTTTCACAGGTGAGAGGTACGAGAAAAGATTTTATCAGAATAGTACTTACTATTACACGTAGACAAATCAATAGTAAAACGATGAGACCTAGTTGCCAATCTGGTAGCACGTTTAAGTTCCTACGGCTGAGTTATCAAGGAAAAGAGCGATAATTTATTTGTAAAAATTACAAAATGTGGCACAAGGCCAAAAAAGGGAATGGGAAAAAGGATGGTCTTCATTTGTCTTAAATTTAAACTTAGCTCGCCACAATCACTGACCCAAATATATCACAATATTCCTAACACCAAAACAACGCATTCTTCCTTACCTTTCTTACTACGTTCACCATAATACCTCTTTGTCTCTATGAAAATTCTAACTAATCTTCATATATACATTTCATTGTCTGTGGATGGCAGGGATATAAAACAACAATTTCAAAATTCTAAACTCAAATGTGTATATACAAGGAGAAGGGCTGATTAGAACAATTGCTGTCAAAATATTTATAAAGAATACACAAGGGAAGCAATGTCAATATGGTGGAAAAGTAATTAATGTCAAGAGGCCATGTCAGGAGCGATAACATTACACACCAATCTTTGGATTTTTTCGAAGTTCTCGATATATATAGCAGGGATACCAAACAAAATATTTTAACAATATTCAATGCCGAATGGTAGGTTTATAAACGTGCAAGAAGGTTTCTGGAGAGAATTGTCTGGCACTAAAGAGTCAAGCACTTTTATTTCTAGTAGACCTAGCAATTGATTTGATATAATCATAAAACTTCCTGTCAGGGGAAAACGTGAAACCAAGAAGTCTCAATGAGCTACTTTCCTGAATGTTAGGATTCATCATACTGATGGAAGGTAAAAAACATTCTCTGAGGTTACTCAGGGATAGCAGTTTCGTTTTGGGGTGTTAAAATTTACAAGCCATTTTTTGCACTAATTAACCTTTGATTATAGGTCATTTTAGAGATCCGCTGCTAGTATTACTCTGTCGAACTTAATGGGCTTAATATTAAGACAGAAATAAATAGCTTTGAGGATTTGGAGAGCCGAGTTCGAATTTCAGTCGGATCCATTACTGGCTAATACACTTGGGAAACGTATGAATCCTTTCTTCACGCCCTGGCTATGGGTAAATAGAACAGACTGGGTTTCATAACCTTAAGGGGCAACCGGTCTAGATGAAGTAAAAACTCTGAATTCAAAACCGGCCTGGAGAGGGCTGGGTTCCGTCAGGTTATCCTGTATACTGTGGCTGCAGTACACATGGTGCTCCGACTATCACAAAATAAAAAATACATAAATACAGAGTTGGGAACTAATGACTTCAGGAAGGTTATTGATGAAAATAAAAAAAAAACAACTTAGGTTACCCTCGCATTAACATGGAAGGATCTAGAAGAGTAGTCGTTCAAGACGTCCTTCATTAGATCTGTTAAAATTAGATCAAGTCGAATATTCGCCCTCAGCTAACATAGCCCTTCAACTTGCATGCTAAACTCTGTCAAAGACCTTCGAAAAATCGAAAGCAGTAGCCCAACCTCGCAGTTTTTATGTAAAGCTTGATAGACATAATAAGTAATAACATTTAACGCATAGGTTGAACTTGAGGAGCGAAACCCATATTGTTTATCTGAAAGAAGGTCGTGTGAAGTGAGATGATTAACCAATTCAGAATTGATTAGAACATCTAGAGCTTTGCCAAAAAGAAGTAAAATACTAATATGACGATAATTCGAAGACGGAAATTACAGAAGAGAATTTCTAACAAGCTGGACAGCAAAAATCAACAAAGCATTTTTTGTAGATTTCAAAATCTCAGAAGCCTGTTCAGGGGTACATCTCCCTAGGACATTTGCAGGGATACTGTCAATTGGCGATTTAGTTTGGAGATGACAGCTGAAACCATGGATAGAGTTATACGCATATCACTCAGTAGAGTTTTCTGTTTTACGTGGGAAATAAGGCAAGGGTACTTTTGAAAAATCGAGAGTCGTGGTGGAAGAGAATTACCGAGCAAAGAATTCTGTTTTATCAGAAGCAGTTCGTCAGAACAATTGTCATGGAAGTGTCCATGGAATAAGGAGAGACTTTCATCTGAGAGAAAATGGTTGTTGGAAATATTTCACCGCCCACAATAGCGCACAGACACTTTTAAAATTTTAGCATGATCAGGTAATCAGCAAATAAACCACTTCCCCCACCAGGCTTTTTTGATGACGAAAGTGGCTATACAGGCAAGACCTGTAAAACTAAATATAAACTTTATTGCATGGTCAATGTATTTTTTAAATTTTTTTTTTTTGATAATTATTCATCGAATATAAGCCTCAAGATGCACTCAGGATAGAGAGGTAATAGACGAGTTTGTTTATGGGCGTAAGAAAAAGAGGTAATGAATACAGTTTATGAGATTATGTAGGAACGAAAACCGTTAATCCTACACTTGAAGTGCTAAAGGTTATAGTGATCAGAGAAGCATCCACTCAGGAGTCTGTTTCACAAAGTAACGTTTCTTGGAAAGAAACTGTCTGAATGTAACTTACTCCTTATCAGAAATATATAAAGGGAATGAAGACCTTGTGTATATTGTATAGCAGGTTATTTACATTATTCTGACTATTGTCCTCACCTTTGTCGCCATATTTATCACAACGTTTCGGCCGTTGTACGCTCCGACCTACTTCAGGTGGTTGGAATTTCGAACTGAACCCTTTATTTCGCTCACTGGGGTAGACTGTTCTAGTTCCATGTGCCATGTTTAATGGATGTCAGTTGACAGTTATCTCCTGTTAATTCCTCTCTCTAAGTTCTTCACTGTCTTAACCAGGTATTGAACTCACACTCTTTGGGTCCTGTCACTGGATCTAACCAACGCCTTTATCCACTGTGCCATGTGTCCTTGAGGATATCTGGGTATGAATAAATAAATAAAAGGGTTCAGTTCGAAATTCCAACCACCTGAAGAAGGCCGGAGCGTACAACGGCCGAAACGTTGTGATAAATATGGCGACAAAGATGAGGACAATAGTCCGAATAATGTAAATAATGTACATAATACCCCATCTCAGAAATATAGACAGACTTTGTATATCAGGTCTTAGTTGTGAAGGTCTGGTGAAACGAAAACAGCAATAGTGATAAGCTTTCGAAATTGCATCTGTCAGAAAGGATTTGTAGGTTTAAAAAGAAAATTCATCGTCTACAAGACTGTGTAAGCCATTTTGAGCGATCTCGAGGCTGGAAAAATTTGATTGGTCAGTGCCACCTCAGATATAGCCGCAATACACTATATTTTAAAATTATTTTCCTGTCTTCTGATTGGTGTGTTTATATGACTACGAATAATTCAAACAATACATTATCTATCAACTCTGAAATTCTGTGTGCCCTTTACTACCAAGCTAAACTTGACGACAGACATAACTTTTCTTGAATTTTCAAAGCCTTACCGATTATAAGGAAATATAAACTATTCGAAGAAACTTTGCACCAATGTACTAACCCAGTACTTATAAAATCCTATTTATCCTATAAATATTTTATCGCTCTAATTTAATGTAAAATACACGTAAATTAAACCAATGAAAACGCCATCTTTTCCTACCATCGAACAAAAAAACATCTCCCTTCAAATGACTTCGCCACTTTAAATCTACATATTATACTAAACCTTGCACTGAATTTAGCGAAGTTTACGAAACATCTATCGACATGATATACGTAAATATAATTATACATGATATAAATAAATAATGATATATAATAATAATATAATAAACACTATCGTACTCAGTTTATATATGATATTCACTGATAAATATTTAATTTACTATAAAATTGAATAATATTAACAGATTCATTCATGATGCCTTGTAGCGTAGAACCACGTTATTGACACATTTCAAAAGCAATCGTAATGTTGATCAACCAAAGGTAGAATGAATCAAAGACAAATTTAGTTATTAATACATTAAAGAAAACTACTGTATCTCGTACAGATCGGCGTAAGCCATCAAAAATTAAAAACTTAAAGCTACCGGCTGGAAAGAGAATCAGCCTAAGACCGACTGAGCGTTAATCTTCATCACAAAGATTATAATGGTATTGAAGCAAGAATCTTTCTTGAAATTTGTTGCCGTCTATTTTTAAACCAAGAAACATTTTGGTTTTGTCATGAGAAGCAAAATAGCCTGAAAATTCCTCTAAACTGTGTGATGAATGTAAAATTTCAATTCACTAATAGTCCTTTGGACAACACAAATTCCCATTTACTTTTCATCAGTGCATGCTATCTGTTGTGGTAGGATCCACCTAATTTGCATAGTGGAGTACCGACCATATAAATATGGTTGGTACCGGGAAGAGAGGGAGGAATCAAGAGATTCAATCCAGAGACTCTGCCCGACTGCAACTAAGTCAACACATTCTCCAGGAACGGTATTCCCAAGAATATACAAAAGACTATATATAAATATTGTGTACCTTTCTTGTTTCAATACATTTTGTTCTAAGTACATTTTGTGTTGTATTATTATTCCATGCATTAGTCAAGTTTCAACACTATCTGTTCTTTCTGAAGTGCAACTTCAAGTGCTTTCCTTCTAACTTTCGCCTGTACACTCCAACCGTGGAATATAGGGCCACAGCTTCAGTACTTTAGGAATTGCTCCTGGGGTTTCCATAGCAAGTTGATTTTCCAAAACACGATGTTGCTAGTTCTATGCGCAATTCTGAGTTCTGCTTCACCTACAACAGGATTTCCCAGCCATAGTTGCGAGCACCCTTTGGGCGGGGGTGGGGGTCCAAGATAATTTTTTTTTATATATAAGGGTTAGTTTCCTATATATTCATGATGAAAATATCGATTTTTAAAAATCCAAATTTATTTGATTTATTTTCGTATATCGACTGCCGAAGATGACATATTTTCTTTTAATAAGATTTTTCGAATATTCAAGCCGTTAGAGGTAAAAAAAAAATACTGTTTAATAAAATAAACGAAGCGTCTGCTGAAATATTGGTATCCACTGAAAACAACGTTTATAGTTGTAAAAGATGGCGTATAAATAAAAGATTACTTCGTCAGAAATTGTTCTAGACACCCGCACATACACACACACACACAAACACACACACACACATATATATATATATATATACAATAATTGCTATATACATACATATATATAATAATATAATATACATACCTATATATAATTGCTTTAGACATATATATACATACATATAATATGTAAGCAAATATATGGATATAGATCCGACAGTATGAAGAAAAATATACAGAAAAAACAAACAAAAATCTTAATATGCAATTATGCTGTATTAATGTTAATATAAAGTCAACGTCCTGAAGATGGTCTAAAATAGACCGAAACGTCCGACGTTGACTTTGTATTAACATTAATACAGCATAATTGCATATTAAGATTTTTGTTTGTTTTTTCTGTATATTTTTTCATACATATAATATATATATATATATATATATATAATCAGGAAGAAAAACTTAAGGATTCATTTTGGTTATAGTTTATTTCATGAATATCTATATACTCATCTCTTCAGACCGAAATCTCTTAGTAAAATATATTGGATTTTATATATAATACAACAAAAAGGAAAGTGAATCCCATAATGAAGTCATCCAAAAAAAAAGCTAAACAAATTATATAAAGGAAAAATACTTTTTCCAATCATCAATGAAAACTTTATTAACATATCGGATGAAATGGTATTCTTTAATCTTTGGATGAAATTTTCATGTCACACAAAAACTTAATTTAATGTTTAAACAAACATAAACTGAATCTTTAGACCAATAAATACTTCTATTGGAACAAAACAACCATATTACTACACAGCTAGGTTTAAAAGAATTACTTAAGCCGAATCTATTAAAAACCGTTATCATAAAAAATCCGAATGGAATTATAAAAATTCCTTTAATAAAAGCAGCCATACAACTAAAAAATAAAGACAGTATTATTATCCGGCGAGCTGATAAAACTAATACATTCTTTATTTTAAACAAACATGAGTACCACTCAAAATTACAGATTATTTTAGATGATCATAATAAATTTAAAAAGTTAACCAATAAAACCACCTCCCAACTTAAAAACCATATCAATAAACTTATTAGCGCTAACAATGCTGACACATGAGCCTATAAACTTCAAAAGATTATAGGTGACCATCAATCTGATTACCTTCATGGAAATGTAAAAAGATCATCCCCTCCGACCTATCAGTTCACAAATACCTTCACCAGTATATTACCTTTCAAAAAACCTTAATAAATAAATTACTACCTACCTCCCAAATAAATATTGTATTAACTCCATAAACGAATTTGTAAAAATTGTTCATTTTGTAAAACCAATCATCCAAATAATAGCATCTTTGGTCGTACAAAATTTATTTACTAATGTCCCTCTCTTTAAAACAATTGACATCATTATCCATGATGTATACAATCACACTTTCTCTCCCACCCATCAATATCAAATCCACAATTTAAAAAAATTATTATTAGCATGTGTCACTCAAGTACCTTTCCATGACACGCTAGGCAATATTTATACCCAAATAGACGGTAACGCAATGGGATCTACTTTATGCCCCTCTTTTTTTTCTAATTATTATATGACACATTTAGAAAATAAGATACTTAATGACACTAATAAACCCCCTATATATGAAAGATACGTAGATGACATTTTCGTTTTAGCTAAAAAATATTGATCAAATTACACAACTTAAAAACAAATTTGAAAATCCCTCCGTCCTCAAACTTACACTAGAACTTAATATTAATAATTAAATTCTATTCCTTGATGTATTTATTGATTCCAGGACACATAAATTTGATACTTCGCTACATAGGAAACCCACTAGCATTAATGCGTGTCTTCTTAATTATAATAGTGAATGCCCCCAATGAGATAAATTAGCCGTTATAAAAAGAATGTATACCAACCACAATGAAAATAAACCATTCATCAATTTAAACAAAACATATTTTAAAAAAATTAAAAATACAGATAAACAAACCCTACGTCATTAATTGGTTCCAGAGGCTAAAAACGACCTAAGTCGAAAGAACACACTGCAAACCGTAAATACGCACTCCCTTTGGCCTATTAAACTTGATGATATGTACGCACAGTATTCTGAATAAAATAATTTAACCTTGTCTTCCATCGATAGAGCAAACGCTGAGCATTAGCAAACTTGTACTGGGACTTTTCTCCGGAGCCATGGGAAAAATGTATTGAAATCACAATTGAAATGTAATTGAAAGAACATCAACTGCAGAGCACAGATGCAAACAAATCTGAATTAAATATAGGTGTTAGCGAAACCAACAACGAGTGCCGCCTGTCTACAGGAATTTTGAAAAAAAAACATCTGCTGAACATACTTCAGTTTTATACTATTTTATTATTATTTCGTTTTTGATGATAATGTATATATATATATATATATATATATATATATATATATATATATAATTATGGATTTAAAAGGCAGGATGTGTGTGTGTGTGTGTGTAAACAACATTTCTTAGAAAAAAACGGCCATGTAATTTTCGACGGATTTTGATACCAAAATTTACCCACACATGCTCCAAGTTAAAAGAAACCGGGAGATACTTTGCATAAAAACAACTCCAATCGATAGTGGAAAAAATCGATTTTCAAATGTTTCAACACACTAGTTTTCATATGGTTTGTTGACCATTTTCTACTGGCCATGGTATGATGTCAGCTGGCTGCATCACGAATAGGCTGAAGATGCTAATTGGTCAGCGTAAGAGCCAACAGCTGACATGTTAACAGGATGTTAACTAGCATGCAAAATATCTTTGTTTAAATGTCTGCATTCGTCACAAGAGGGAAAAATTAAATCTGCCTTAGATCATGGCACTTTAGTTCAATTGGATCATTCGCTTGCTTAAACTCAACGTTGATTTTGATTCCGCAGAACTGTGTTGGGTGTGATAAAGTATTTGTTGTTAACATGATTTTTCATTCGGTTTTTCCAGTTACGAGTCATTTTTTAAAGCTGATCGTTTTGTGTTCATTTTGTTTAGTTATTTTTCGTAACAGATTTAATATATATATATATATATATAAAAATTTCAAAGTGTGAGATAGGCAAGAAGTAAGGCATGTAGCAACATTTATCGGCGAAGGGAAGGCCCTTTAAAGGCAAGGAAGCAATAAAATATTTTAAGTCAATGATAGCGATTGCCATAAAAATGAGTTACGATTTTTGAATAATTTTATTTCGGGACATGCTGCTAGTATATATATATTCGGATTTTTATATATTATTTGAATTGTTTGCGACGATGATTTGTGTGTGTGTGTGTGTTGTGTGTGTGTGTTTGTTTGTGTGTGAATAATTCATGAATTTGTAAATTGATTGCACGTTTATCGAAATTAAAATAACTGAAAAAACAAAATTCTGATAATAAGTGCGACATTACTGTAATAAATTAAACAATATAGTTCATGCCGGTCTTTGACAGAAAATTTACCAATAAAAAATTCGTTTTCATCATATTTAAACATGAATTAACATTGTAAAAAATTTAAAATCAAACTCAGCGTTGCTATTGCACGCTCCAAAAACAATAACTCATTTCCAATAGCATTTTCGGATACAACAATACATATATTTTCGTTGTCTTTTATTACTAAGAAAAAAACAAGAACAACATCTATTCCATACCTGAAGAGATGTCTGTAGGAACAGACGAAAGATGATAGTAAAAAAATAAGAAAATATCAGAAATTTATAGAAAGAAGGATCTTTTTTTTTTTAACGGATTCGTAGGTTTTTGTATATTATTTGAATTGTTTGCGACGATGGATTTCTCGCCAATTAAATCTTAACTTTTATACATTGTGAATAATTCATGAATTTGTAAATTGAATCACGTTTATCAAATATATATATATATATATATATATATATATATATATATATATATATATATATTTTTATAGAACTGTTGTGTCTGTGTTTAATTTGAAGATTGTATTGTTGTACAAAACTTAATAACTGCTATAAAAGACAAAAAATTATTTTTATTACCACCCATAACAAAATGAAAAAAAAAAAAGGGAAAAACATCTAAGCTAACCGGTTTCGAACGTCGTTTATAAGATTTAAATCGAGGTTAATAAAGATAAAAATCATCAATGGACTTTATTTTAACATTAATAATGCATATTCAGAATTTTGTTTTTTTTCTGTATTTTTCTTTCATACTGTCGGATTTATATCCATATATTTGCTTACATATATATATATATATATACACGTATATATTGATAGACATGAACAGACTGGGATAGATACAAATGAAACGCACGTTACACGTACTGTAATTGATTCATTAACTCAAAGGTATCTACCAATTTTCTATTCCCGTTTGCCGGGGTAAAATTTAACCTCTGAACTAAAACTACTGCAGGCGATTGTGATGAAAATAAGGAAATTATTTCACTTTTGTTTGTATTTCCTTCTGGATAAAGTCTTTTATTGAAAATGACCACCTTTAACCCCAATTATTTCTGGTTGAAGTTGAATAGTAGTGGCTATTTCCTATTTAATTGGATGGTTTCTTGATTCGATTTTAAAGCAAAGAGTTGAAATTAATGAAATTGAAAATGGAAAATAAGCGACATGAAGAAAACAATTTGAAAAGAACAAGCCTTATTCTCTTAGTTTTACTGTATTTTTTTGTTTAGCTTTATTGCTATAGTCAAAATACCTACTGCACGAATAAATCCATGGTCAATATGAATAAATTCAATAAAAGGTTTCTAAATTCAAAATTGTAAATTAAAATCTCCAACGAGCAACAAGTAGTAAACAATGAATTATACACAATTAAAGTATGATTCGGGCTATTTCTCTCTCCCCACCTTTCTCACTCTCTCCCTCTGTCGCTCTCTTTTTCTCTCTCCCTCCCTCTTTCGTTATATATATATATATATATATATATGTGTGTGTGTGTGTGTGTGTGTGTGTGTGTGTGTGTGTGTGTGTGTGTGTGTTGTGGATTCCGTGAATGGAATCCTGCACAAATCAATAAACAACGCCAGAAATGAAGATAGAAAAATAAGTGTATTAAACGTAAGAATACAGACTTGAAGTGAAGATTAGTAGTCCAGGAATGCGGGTTAGTAGAAAAGTCTATGTACAAGTCTCTGTAAGTAAAGCCGTAATCCTCTCTCTCTCTCTCTCTCCCTCTCTCTCCCTCTCTCTCCCTCTCTAGAGAATTCGTTACATTCACGTCGAATTTGTTCACATTACCCTTGCGAAATGTATGAATCCATCTCCCCCACGTATGGGTAAATATTAGGATAGAATGGGTTCCTTAGCTTTGGATCGCAATCGGTCTAGTTGAAGGAAAACTAAACCCCGCGGATGGTGGTTTGAGGACCTTCTGGCATATTGTACACCAGTTCTCTATATTCAGCTCCACCAAAAAGTGTCAAAATCAGATAGATAGATAGATAGATAGATATGAACAAAATCAGATAGATAGATAGATATGAAAAGACTGAGATAGATAGATAAATAGATAGATAGATAGATAGATAGATAGATAGCTATGAAAAGACTGAGATAGATAGATAGATAGATAGATAGATAGATAGATAGATAGGAACAAAATCAGATAGATCGATAGATAGATAGATAGATAGATATGAAAGACTGAGATAGATAGATAGATAGATAGATATGAACAAAATACGATAGATAGATAGATAGATAGATAGATAGATAGATAGATAGATAGATAGATATGAAAAGACTTAGATAGATAGATAGATAGATAGATAGATAGATAGATAGATAGATATGAACAAAATACGATAGATAGATAGATATAAAAAGACTGAGATAGATAGATAGATAGATAGATAGATAGATAGATGGGGGCGACACTCTTTTTCAGACACTTTATTTTTTCAAGTTTTAGGTAGCACAGGAAGTCTGTACTGTTTTAGTGTAATGGCAATAACATTTAAAAACAGTGTCAATACTACAAATGGAAAAGCAGAATTCAAATTAGAAGTATTTTTATTTTTTTACAAATTTTCACATTACACAGGTGACAGTATTTTTCGGACATTACAGAAACAATGCTAATAGTTTATGACAGCACCCTTTTTTTCAATAACTTCTATCAGTCTATCTTCATAATGTTCATACATATTAATAATAACGTCTCTTCGTGTTTCTTGCAGTCTATTTTTAGCATCTTCTATGCGCTGCCACAGTTCAGCCTCTCTGGTTATTTCTGGCCCGTCGTAAACAAGCTCTGCAAGCATTTCCCATATGTTTTCAATTAAATTTAAGTCTGGACTTCTTGCAGACCACATTCCAGAGTAGTTATATTTGCTTCACACATCCAATTTTTCACTGATTTGGCCACATGGATGCTGCAGTTATCTTGCTGCAAAATAAAATTACTTCCATTTCTTTTTCTATGAGTGGTAGGGCTCTCTTTTCCAAAAAGTTCTCTGTAGCTCAAGCTATTTTGACGTCCTTTTAACCACTCGAGCCACAAGTTTCCATTCGGAAATACCATACCCCAAACCATGACTCCTCCTCCTCTCATCTGTCTGTTGTTGAGAATAACAGGTTCACCTTTTCTTGACCATGTACACCACCCGTCAGGTCCATCGAACTTAAAACGTTTTTCATCAATAAATATCACTTTCTTGAAGTCGACATGGTTTGTTAGCCATCTTTTGGCGCTTCTCAGCCTTGCCTCCTTGTGTTTTCTCGTTAGTGTAATTCTTTTCTTGATTTTAGCATACTTAAGTCCAATTCCGTGTAGCTTTATTTGTACAGTTCGAACACTGACGTCAAGTTCACACTTCTCATTTACTTTTTTTGCTGTCATATTTTCTCCAGATGATAACAACCTCGTAACACCCCTCTTCATTCTTCTTTCTTTTCTCTTGGAAATTGTTTTTTTTTTTCATCCTCTCTTCTTCTTCCACTCATAGTCTGTACTTAGCATGTATTCAACTGTTGGCTTCGGTAGCTTCATCTCAGTGGCGATCTTTCAGATGCTGAGCCCGTCTTTTCTCTTCTTTTGGACCAAACTGATGACTTTTTTTGAATGCATTCTTCTTCAGGATTTTAATACGTATTCGCAGTGAATACTAATGATACTCAAATGTAATGGTCAGGGTACAATTTACCTGCAGAAAATTTGCATATTGTAGACGTTCGACGACTAAATCATTAAAAAACCCGGAATTTATGTCATGTCTGAAAAATAGTATCGCCTAAGTTGAAGTAAAAATAAAGAAAACATGAAACCAAAGACAAACCCATCAATCTATGTTCATACCATTAATGGACAGTTACTGCTGAACTACCTACTCATCAACACAAAAGCTCTCGGCAGCACAAAACACCTTTAAGCACACTTTTCAATGTGTCCTAAAAATAGTGTCGGTCCCCTGTAGATAGATATTTCAAACATGTTTCGTTGAATATGATAGACAAGAAAGAAATTGAGGAATTATTAATTTCGTCATTCTAAAATTCTTATATTTTTCCATTAGGTGGGAGTAAAAAGTGCGAAAAATTGGCCATTACAACGCTTTTTCAAGTGGGGGGGGGACTTTTGTTAATTTCTTTTCTTATTTATTTAAGATGTATTTTTTTCGTTGTTTGTATAGTAGTATCGTTTATTCTGAGTTTGGTGCGTTGAACTTGGCTGGAATTCGAGTTGGCCTCTTTCAATAAAAAAACACAAACCTTTCAACACAGGTGAAGGAATGAAAATCAAACACAAAAGCAAAAAATACCAGAATTGCTTTCTTCTTTTTCTCCATATTTATCAGCCTCTGATGAAGCTTTAATAAAAGTGCTTTTATCGATTTTATTAATGCCATTCTAATGAAAAAAGAATATATTCCTTTAAGGAGAAAGAACTTTAACTGCCTAATAATAATAACATTACCAACTATAAACACACGTCAAAAACATTATATCACCAACGTTTATTGAATCTATTCTTAAACAATCTGACGTATATTTATCTAAAACATACACTATGTAAGTAACAATGTACACACATACACACAATTATTATTATTATGTTTAGTTCTACCACAATCGTTCAAGTCAATCGGAGATATAATTAGGAAGAAAAATGAATTCAACACTAATTAAGATGACATTATCAAATAAATTGTTTAAAATGTGAAAAGATTTATAGAGGTGAGACATCCCGTGATCTTAAAGCTCTTATCTATGAACACAAAAGAGATTTACGCTTAGACAACCATTGAAACTCTCTCGGAATACACAGGAACAAAACTGGTCTTAACTTTGATTTTATTAATGCCCCCTAATTAAAAAAAAAAAAAGAATATTATTTTTAAGGCGAAAGTACCTCAAGAACCTAATAATAACAATATTATCAACTACAAACCAACGTCAAAAATATTTTATTACGTCCTCAACTGCTGTGTCCAAGTAAATAGTTGGAGAAATAACAAAACAATGGTTACAGATATATCACATATTAAACAGTAAATGCAATAGAAGAGTATTACACGACTAGTGAGTGTGTGTCAGAAGACCCAATTTTTAATCTACTTGACTGTTTCCCAAGGCCTTCTCTCCTACTAATTTTATAGTAGGCGGAATAGTCCAACATAGACTCTTTAGAGGAAGGGCACCACAACACCAACATTTATTGAATCCATTCTTAAAGCATCTAATGTATGTTTTTTTAAACAAACACTATATAAGTAACAACGTACACACATACACACACACTTACGAATATACATTCATCATTTGATTCCCACATAGACAAGCAATAATTTCTATACGCTTACATATATAAAGAAATGTTTACGGTTTTAAAGTTAGGCTTGGAATGCGCTATTTTTAAAACCTTCGGATGGAACCCTCTATATTTACGCTTGTTTATATACAAGAAATGTGGCACAAGGCCAAAAGGAGAGATGAAGAAATCTGGTCTTCATGCTGTCTAATATTTAGCTTAACTAGTCACAATCACTGCACCAAACAAACTACAAAAAATCTCCACAACAACACATTCTTATTTACCATTCTAAATTGATGCGTTCACCTCTCCTTAAATTCGGAACGACAAAAATTATACTAACGTTGATTTAAATAGTCGAATGAGCGTCAAACATGATTGAAAAATGAATATCAAAGAAAAAAAGGAAAAATACCAAAATGTCTTTCTTCTTTTTATCATTCGCTGATGAAGCTTTAATAAATTTGAAACATGTTTTATTGATAAACGCTACCAAATTATTCCTTATCTTATCATATATATATATATATATATATATATATATATATATATATATGTTATGTTAATATCAAACACTACCTTTTCTTTCCGTGTTTCGATCATATGAGGCTTTAGTATTATATATATATATATATATATATATATATATATATATATAATATTTGCTCTGTTGTTACATTGAGATCTCTGGATTTTAATCCTCTTTGGAATTATCCATAAGGATTACGAAACCCTTCATTACATGACTACTCTATATATACATACACACACACACACACACACACATATATATATATATATATATATATATATATATAATATTTGCTCTGTTGTTACATTGAGCTCTCTAGATTTTAATCCTCTTTGGTATTATCCATAGGGATTACGAAATTATTCATTACCTTACTACTATATATATATATACTATATATATATATATATATATATATATATATATATATATATATATATATATATATATATATATATATATATATATATATTATTGTTAATCAAGAAGAAAAACTTAAGGATTCATTTTGGTTATAATTTATTTCACGAATATCTATATACTCATCTCTTCAGACCGAAATCTCTTAGTACAATATATTGGATTTAAATATAATACAACAAAAAGGAAAGTGAATCCAATAATGAAGTCATCCAAAAAAAGCTAAACAAATTATATAAAGGAAAAATACTTTTTCCAATCATCAATGAAAACTTTATTAACATATCGGATGAAATGGTATTCTTTAATCTTTGGATGAAATTTTCATGTCACACAAAAACTTAATTTAATGTTTAAACAAACATAAACTGAATCTTTAGACCAATAAATACTTCTATTGGAACAAAACAACAATATAACTACACAGCTAGGTTTAAAAGAATTACTTAAGCCGAATCTATTAAAAACCGTTATCATAAAAAATCCGAATGGAATTATAAAAATTCCTTTAATAAAAGTAGCCATACAACTAAAAAATAAAGACAGTATTATTATCCGGCGAGCTGATAAAACTAATACATTCTTTATTTTAAACAAACATGAGTACCACTCAAAATTACAGATTATTTTAGATGATCATAATAAATTTAAAAAGTTAACCAATAAAACCACCTCTCAACTTAAAAACCATATCAATAAACTTATTAGCGCTCACAATGCTGACACATGAGCCTATAAAATTCAAACGATTATAGGTCACTATCATATATATATATATATATATATATATATATATATATATATATATATATATATATATATATATATGCGTGTGTTTGCGACCGGGCGTACCTTTAATGGTCACACCTTGTCGTGGTGGAGAGGCTTGTGTGGTCCATTGTCTCTGAGAACGATGCCGTTGGGAGTTCTAAACTCTTTGTTTGGCTACCCTTGGCGGCAAGGACAAGACAAAGCTCGAGACTAACCCTAACCCCTTAAAAGCCCAATGATTGAACCAGCGAATGAAGAAGACTATGGCCGACTGACATGCTGCATCGAAATTATAACAATCATCGGCAGTCCCTTGCAGTTCAATCGCTGAATGTCTCATTGCATATGTGCCGCAAAATAAGGTCATGAAATCAAGTGTGTCGATTTGAGTGACAGAAAATTTGATCGATATTGTAAACGAATAAAACTCTATTAAGGACATTTTTCTTTAATTTTTATTCTATTCAACATTCCCGTATTTTTTTTTTAAAAAAATATGTATTTTTATAAAATCGATGGCTCGAAATTGGTCAATTTGGTCAGTTGGTCAATTTGGTCAGTTGGTCAATTTGGTCAGTTGGGCAATTTGGTCAGTTGGGCAATTTGGTCAGTTGGGCAATTTTGCATTGACGAATCGGAGTGCCGAGTTCGAATTTCAGTCGAATCCATTACATTCACTTACGTGCTAATACCCCTGGGAAAGGTGTGAATCCTCTTCTACTCTCTCGAGTTATGGGTAAATAGCAGAACAGATCGGGTTGGATGGCAACTGTTCTACCGCAGAAAGAAAGGGCAACCTACTGCGGGAAAAAATTCTGCCTCGTCAGTTATGTATCAAAAGATACATGATCGCCTAAGCGTGTATTACGCATGGTACATAACTGACTCATAAAGTGGTGGGCGCAACCGCGTGAAAATTTTTTTCGCTTAATTTGAAAGAAGACTACACACACACACACACACACACACATATATATATATATATATATATATATATAAATGAACATTAACGTGAACACTCAGAGATAACAGACTGTTTCATGCTGGGCGCAATCGTCAGGCGGCCTGATGACCTCAATGGTCACTTTTATATTTATATTTACATACGCTCTATCTATGATATTGAGCACTTTATCCCATAAATACAGCACACTTTAAAACTATATTTCTTCATATATTCATACAAAGCTGTGCGTTGTTATTCATTACAGTAATTTTTCATTAGGCTTTTAAATGTAAAACGGTTGAAAATGTGCTGAGCGTTCATTAAAACATGAAGAATTAGCCATTATTGAATTTTTTCTCTCTCTAGGTTATAATGTCATAGTCACACACACACATTAAAGCATGAAAAGAAAAACTGTTCCTTTACAGGCATTTCAGAACATTACTGCAGTATTTATAGTTGATTCTGTTCTTCATTATATTGGCGAAGGCTTTGTGCAGAACCAATTTTTGAAGGGGCGAAGACAGAGACCTGGTGCACTACGTGCCACAAGGTCCCCAAACGACCCTCCGTTTTTGAATTCAGAATTTCCTTTTCCCACATTAGTTGCCATCCAAGGCTATAGAACCCAGTCTGTCCTGCTATTTACCTTTCACAAGGGTATTAGCACGTAACTGAATGTAATGGATTCGACTGGAATTCGAACTCAGTTCCGTGCTTCATATATATATATATATATATATATATATATATATATATATATATATATATATATATATATATATATATATATATATATATATCATCTATATATATATATATATATATATATATATATATATATATATATATATATATATATGTAATTTTCATGCTGTTCGCGTTCTCTTGGTGATGATTTTAAATTATGAGTTGTTTATTTAATTAATGTCCTCTAAAATATAATTAATTATTTATAATTTATATCATTCAAATTATTAAGTTCAAAAGGCGAAGAATTAAAAAAATTATTTAAATTTAAATTTTAGAATAAACAATATATCACGGGGGATAACTCTGTTTTTAGTGATTCAAGAAGAATTAGATATATAAAGATATAATTTTTACAGCCTTATATTAATTTAATTGGTATAACTATTGTATTTCAGGCAAGAATGCGCGTGCTAATGGAGAAAAGATATTTTGGTAAACTTTTAAAAGCATTGGTCATTTTGAGATTTAAACTTGATCATACCAGTGACATATGCTTCGATAAGGTGTCATGTGATGCAGACTCACACCTGCTTCTTTTGTTCAGTTAAAGCCGTTTCGTAAGAGTTGGATTGGAGTCGTTCGAGCTGATTAGAAACTTTGGATAACTGCTGTGACTGCTGGGAATTGCCTACTTGCAACAAATCTCTAGATATGCATGCATTTCACCAGAATACCACTTACCCCACAATAATATGGACGGCTATAATGAGGTTGCAAGAGGGGGAGCTGGGGAATCAACTGGCGCTATGTAATGTTCCATAATTAGAATAGATTCTGACTGAGTGTAAACGATGGCCATTCTCCTGTGCATTCTGGAACTGATAAAGCTGTATCTGCCGTTGTTTATTCGCCTACGATAAACACGTGCAACACCTACCGTAATTTCCCATGTATAATACGCATGTTATCCTAAAAATTAGGAGTGCGTATTATGTACAGCTACAATAAAAAATCTTTAAAAAACTACCGATTTCAATTGCGAAATGACTACTCGCCATAAACATATGGCGATTATGACACCATAAGGATCTCAAATACAATTATATGTCACACATTATGAAATGGACAAAGTCCGACAATTATTTTAAGAGATTTTTATGTTTATACATTATTTTTTATAGAAACAAGTATTTTAGTAAATGCTCTGTTTATAATAAACAATATGAAACAACATTTACCGGCAAGAATGTCCGAGAAATTTTCATAGAAAATATTCGTCCTCCGATAGGATACGAACCTGAACCGGAACTGTCATTTAGCTCGACATGCCTTTAACCGATTTAGCCACAGAGGAGCGTTCGGTCAGCAAGGTCGAATTTACTATCTATAAACTTCAATCTTCCATGAATCTCTCACGTACATTCCTATCTGCTCAATGCGTATCAAATGTAAACAAATGACGTCACACATTATGAAATGGACAAAGTCCGACAATTATTTTAAGACATTTTTATTGTCATGGGTCCTTACCTAGATTGACAGAATGAACTCTTCCTAACGCTATGTATAGTACGCCTCTCAAGAGAGGCGAAGACGGTATTGAATCGAGTCGAGCTGATAGTAGTTCACTCCAAACCAGTCTGACAGTCATACTAACACTTTCCACTTCTTGTATTATTTTTCGTGTAATATATTCTTTGTTATTTCTACTCTTGTGTTCCGTGTTGTTCTTCCATGGTCCTAACCTTGGACCATAACAGTGGCGACGAGGATATTGAAGAAACAAATTCTACGCGGAGGATATTAAAAAAATTTTTTTTTTGCTATCGGTCGTCCAAAACAGAGGCGACGGAGATATTGAGAAAAAAAACAAGTTCTACGCGAAGATAAGATTAAAAAACTTTTTGGACACCAACCATAACGGTGATAAAGAAGAAAGGAATATTACCTGTCAACCAGAATAGAATCGAATTCTACGCAGGAAAATTTTTTCACACCAAGTTTCCAGAACAAACAGGCGACAAAAACCTGAAATCTACACCGAGAAAAAAGGAAAAATCGTTACACCAGTACACAACTCTAGCTACAAAGTACATATTGTAAAAAGAAAAAGTAAGGGGAAAAAGTGAATGTTTTTTTCTCTCCTCTTCTCGTGACAACAGATAGCCTGTGTTATTATTAAATTGCAGTATAAGCATGGAAAACTTTAAGGCAACCATATTGGAACTAATGAAAATGCAATTCGAGCAGCAAAAAAAAAAATGAGGAAAAACAGACTAGTTTCGACGAAAAACAATTAGAAATTCAATAGAAAAACGAAGAAAAACAACTCGAACTACAAGAATTACTACTACGGGCAGTAACAAATAAAGGACAAAATTCTAAAAATGAAGCGGCATTCTCGCAAAATGCTATATGGAGCTCAATCGAAGACTTCACTTATGCACCGGACTAAGACAAAACCTTCGCGGCTTACTTCAGAATATATGAAGATTTATATGAGTTTGATTGCGGGAATTGGTCAGACATGAAAAAAGTACGTCTACTACTGAGGAAACTAGGGTCAAGCGAATACACTAAATTCGTAAAGGAAAACGAATGAGTTGACTTTCAGGGAAGCCGTGAATTTTTTAACGGAATTATTTAGTTCGAACACTTCACTATTCCACAAAAGGTGGAAATGTTTAAATTTAACAAAAAAGGATTGCGAAGACTATCTAACATTCGCTTCCTTAGTAAACAAACACTGCGATGACTTTGAGTTATCTGAACTCAGTTCTGACAATTTTAAATGTTTGATATTCGTCCAAGGCCTGGTTTCGACTAAAGATACCGAGATCAGACGGAGAATTCTAACAAAACTTGAGAGTGAACCAGAATTGACGCTACAAAAATTGGCTGAGGACTTTCAGAGATGTATAAGCGTAAAAAAGGACTCGAAAGGTATTGAAGAATCTGGTGTCGCTCACGTACGAAAAGTACAACGACAAACACGTTTTTCCCTCCTCAAAAACAAACCAAACCAATTATTTTACTACAAAAGTCAAATGAAACCCCAGAAGAAACCACCACCCAGTCCATGCTATCGCTGTACATTGATACAAATATTGTGTCATACCGCTCTAAGACTTGTCTGTCGTGCAATAAAGTCGGACATAAAAGTTCGCACTGTAGAACGAAGAAAGAAAGCAAAAGCCGAGTAAGAGTTACTAGAACTGATCAAGCGGACGGGATAAATATACGAAAATACGTACAAGTAGAAATGTTAAACAAAAAAATCAGATTACAATTAGATTCCGGATCAGATTTAACTATTATTAGCTTACAGACGTGGAAGATATTAAACAAACCGACATTGTTGAGAACAGATAGAATAGCTAGGTCGGTAACAGGAAGAAAAATCAAATTTGAGGGGGAGATTATCACAAATGTGACGTTCAACGGGATGACCAAAAAATTAAAGATGTATGTTCTAAAAAATACGGAAAATTTATTTGGAACTGACTGGATGCAGACATTTGACCTCTGGGATTTACCGATAAATGCGTTCTGCCAAAAAATGGAAAGATTATCGACCGAGGCAGAAAAATTGAAGGAGAAATTAAAGGAGAGTTTCCCCGACGTATTTTCAGCTGGACTCGGGAGGTGTAAAAAAATGGCGGCAAATATCGAACTAAAAGAAAATATACAACCCATTTTCAAGAAGAAAAGAAATGTACCTTTTGCATCATTGGAAAAGATAGACGAAGAGTTGGATAGACTCGTGAAAACCGGTATATTGACAAAGGTGGAATATAGTCAATGGGCCACACCTACGGTTTACGTGAAAAAGAAATCGGATGAGATACGAGTATGCGCTGATTTCTCGACGGGATTGAATGCAGCGATTAAGGATTATCACTATCCTCTCGCTAGTCCAGAGGAAGTTTTCACAAAGTTGAACGGAGGAAATTTTTTCTCAAAAATAGACTTGAGCGAAGCATACCTACAAGTACCAGTAGATGAGGAAAGCTCGAGGTTGTTGTGCATAAATACACATAAAGGGTTATATTAGTTCCAGAGATTACCATTCGGGATCAAGGTCGCGCCGGCGATATTCCAGCAAATAATGGACACTATGCTAGGCAGACTGGATTTTATGATCGCATACCTTGATGACATCCTGATAAATAGCAAAAATATTGAACAACACTGGGAACACGTTCAAGAGGTTTTTAGACAGATACAAAATTACGGTTTTAAGGTGAAAGAAAATAAATGTGACTTCTTTATGAAGGAGATAAAATATCTGGGCCATATTATTGACGAAGGAAGAAGACCAGACTTGGAAAGAGCCACGGCAATAAAAAAAAAAATGCCGATTCCAAAAAATTTAGCCGAGTTACAAAGCTTCTTGGACTTAGTAAATTATTATCAAGAATTTATTCCTAACATGCACAAATTACGCGCACCCCTAAACGAACCGTTGAAGAAGGGAAAAGTTTGGGAATAGTCATATGAATGTTAGAAAACTTTCGACAAAATCATTAAGAATCTAACAGCAGATTTATTTTTAACACATTATGATCCTAAATTGGAAATAATAGTCGCGGGTGACACGTGTGCCTATGGTGTTGGTGCATGTATACTACATAAAATGCCGGACACTACAACCCATCGCGCATGCGTCAAGAACTTTACTATCAGCCGAACAAAATTACTCGCAAATCGAAAAAGAAGCGCTGGGGACAATTTTTGCAGTTACGAGATTCCACAGATATATTTACGGTAGATTTTTTACCTTACAGACAGATCACCAACCGTTACTAACAATATTTGGATCAAAGAAAAGTCTATCTGTCTACACTGCTAATAGATTACTAAGATGGGGGACGATTTTATTAAATTATAATTTCAAATTGGAGTATCTTCCACCAAACAAAATCGGGTATGCAGACGGTCTTTCGAGACTAATACCAAAAGAAACGGAGCCATTAGAAGATTCCGTAATTGCAGCGCTACGACATGAGGAATATATTAGAACATCATTATGTAGTACAATTTGAAACCTCCCCGTCACATTACAGGAAATAAGAAACGAAACAGTGAATGACGAATTTATAAAGGAAACGAAAACAAAAATTGCAGGAAAAGACAAGCATATTGCAGACAGTTTTTCGTTATGTGATAATGTTCTGCTATATGAAGAAAGAGTAGTAACCCCGAAAACGCTACAAAGGCGAATTCTCAAGGATTTCCACATGGGCCATCCAGGAAAGAACAGGATGAAATCCTTAATGCGGAGTTACGTGTAATGGCCAAACATGGATCAAGATAGTATACATATGGTGGGCAAATGCAAGTGCTGTTCCTTAGCAGCCAAGCCACCTCCAATCACTCATAAGCCAGATCGACCGTGGTCGAGAAACCATGTAGATTTCGCTGGTCCATTAGAGGGTTTCTACTACTTGATTGTAGTAGACAGTTACAGCAAATGGCCAGAAGTATTTCGTTGTAGAAAACCTACTTTTGAGACGACAATAAATTGCCTTCACAAGCTGTTCGCTCGTTTCGGAGTGATTGATTGTTTAGTCACCGATAATGGGACACAATTTACATCTGCGGTTTTTCAAGAGTTTTGTGAAACTTTTCAAGTGAAACTCATTAAATCTCCGCCATATCACCCAAGGTCGAACGGGCAAGCGAAAAGGTTTGTAGATACATTAAAAAGAGCACTAAGGAAAGCTTATGACGTGCCAACAGAAAAGGCTTTACAACAATTCTTGCAAGTGTATAAAATTACACCGAACAGTACTACGCCATCGGCATTATCACCGGCAGAAGTAATGTTCACTCGAAAAATTAGATCGGTATTCGACAAATTACTGCCAAAACAGACAAAGCAATCACCAACGTCGTTTGTACCAAAAAGAAAATTTAGCCCAGGGAAGAAAGTTTTTTTTTTAATTTTTAAAAACAATACATCCTATTGGGAGCCAGGTACAATAGAGAAGCGAATCGGGAACGTGATTTACATAATTCAGGGTCCGAAGTTCTCGAATAAAGGACACATAAATCAGATCAGAAAGAGGCTGTTAGAGGATTCTAACAGTCTACCTCAGAGAGGAAGTAATGGACACAATATTTGACACCTTCAATATGCAAAGGCCTCAAGCAATTTCAGAATCGCGGAAATCAAGCAGAAAAAAAAAATTTACAGAGCCTTTGATGATTAATCCGAAGAGGAAAAAAAAAAAAAATATTAAATCAACAGGTAAAAACGCCTCTCAAGGGAGATGAAGACGGTATTGAATCGGTGTGAT
>CAHIKZ030003780.1:1455000-1510000 GCA_903632075.3 Acanthosepion pharaonis
AATAAAGAGAGATTATGAATTTAACGGTTAATTTGTTAACATTTCTATAGCCATGTATGTAATTTTTTTAATTTGAACATGAGCTATTAAAAGTTCGAGAGTTGTGTCCCTTTATTTTTATTTTTTTTATAAGTAGAAGCTAAGATGGCAGAATCCGAAAACAATCTCAGCAATGAAATTTTGGGAATCCAAAATTTCAGGATTGAGGGTTCAGATCCAGCCTGGGATGTTTTTTAATTTGCTGACGGAGTCGACCTGATTCCAAAATGGTATGATATGTTGGACTACGGCATCTTGGAGTAAACTTGAAAAAGTGTGACACAGTGACACACTGACATTCACGTTTATTATTTAGATAAGATTCGATAGCGTCAGTCTCGAGAATTTTATGTCTAAGTTACTTTCTCTTTTAATAAGTGTGGAATTCTTTAGGTCAAAGTTGTGGTTGAATTTATTTCTCCAAAAAGAAACTTCTCTCATTTAGCCACTATATAGATTATTCCCTGCCCGCCATTAACATGGCTGATGCTAGACTCCAGGAGAGTGTCTCACCGCGTCTTCTTGGCCTTATGCTTTCGAATATCTTGAAGTGGAACAACTGTATTGAATCAATGCTGCAAGGAAAGTTGGGTCACTGTGCCTTGCCAAAAGGTTTTTCTCAACAGAGTCCATCCTACATGTCTACAAATCTACCATTCGTCCGTGCATTGAATACTGTCGCCATATTTGGTCTGCTGCCCCTACTGTACATCTCGAGGTTCTTGACAAAATCCAAAGAAGGATCTGCAATGTAATCGATCCTGACTTGCCATCCCGACTCCAATCACTTTTTCACAGACGTGATGTGACTTCCCTCTGTCTTTTCTACAAATATTTTCAGTGCAATTGTTCTGTCGAGATTTTTTCCCCAGGAGAAAATTTAAGCGTGATGCGTCATTTAGGTCCCACCATTTTATCGTTGAAATAATTAACTGATAACTGATTTAAGAAGAAGGCGCAAGGATATTATAAATATATTAGTGGGGAGAGGGTAATTTAAATGTACATTTTTTTCTTTATTTTTTTAAAAGATAAGAGAGCGTTCATTATTTTGAAAAGTTAGGCGTTGGGAGGTCATTTGATAAAAATCGCCTGAGGATACCGTAAGGTTCGAAACAAAGGTAACGGATTCAACTGACCTCCTGATTTTTATATATATATATATATATATATATATATATATATATCTGTGTGTGTGTGTGTGTGTGTGTGTGTGTGTGTGTGTGTGTGTGTGTGTGTGTGTGTACTTCTCCTACAAAAGAGAAAGCCGGGTTTAATCCAGCTGAATAGGCATTATCTTGATTAACTTTTCCTGAGTGTGCAGGCAAGCAGATGTATTACACACTTCTACTTAAACACTGGTATAGACTAAAATAAAGTTTACATTAATAAATATATATGTGTTTGTGTGTTACACATAAAATTGGTCCAACTTATTGGAACACCTTTCATATATATATATATATATATATATATATATATATATATATATATATATAACTTATAATTATTTTTAAAAAATGATTCCTTCGCTACATAAGAGTTCTCATATTTCAAAAACGAGAACCGAAAAGCTCAATATAATTATTAAAATTATTTAAGTAAGCGAGACGCGGAAGCGAAAATCGCATCGCAGCTCCTGACGTCACACATAACGACGCGGGAGTGAAAACACAATTATACTTAAACATGAAAACAATAAACAAAAACTAAAAATTCTTGAAGGTATATACATAAAACAGTTGAAACCTAACCTGAACAAAATAAACTACGAAATCTCCACAAACATTCTTAAATGCTTATAATTGATAACAGAAGCCATTGGTTTATGCCAATGGCTTCCCATACTTAATACTTCTTCGTGACGTCACGTGCTGCGACGCGATTTTCGCTTCCGCGTCACGTATACACGATTTAGTCGTTGGTTTGAAATTTTTCATGCAACAAAAACAGACTATCATTAGTGCTCCGTGTATTGGTTGATATATTGAAAAGTAATTGTCATCTTTGATAATGGCTTATGTAAGCCGAAAGCTTAGATTGAATTTAAACATGTATCAATATGGTGATTTCCTTTCGTCCTTCAATGATAATGTTATCAAACTTATCAGACAATATGAAAGGAATTTACTTAAAATAAATAGATAAAACTTGTCCATATTATTTAATGAAAGTAGCATCAATATATATATATATATATATATATATATATATAGGGTGTTCCAATAACTTGGAGTGATTTTAAATGTGAATTAAGTTTAAGCGTCTAATGATTTTTTTCTTTCTTTCAGATTTGGGCAGGATTATTTTTCACACATGACTTAATATGATGCAATAGAGAAATAAATAATTTTTCACCAATAACATTGTTTTCATTTACTGCTGACTTTGATCCTTCTTAATGAAACACCCTTATATACAAATGGAATGAGAATGAATAAAATATATATTCAAACGTTCACAACATTAATTTAAAAATAGGCCTCAATACAGTAGTCGAGCGATAATTCTTTATTATAAGATATTACATTAGAACGTAGATGAAAAACGCTACATAAATACATTCATGTTTCGATGCATACTTCGCATCTCAACAGGCGGTGGTAAATGAGCGTTATTACAATTTTTAATATTTACTTACATACAATCTCTTTTCCCGCCAAAAATATATGTTCGAATGTAATATCCTATAATAAAAGAATATATATATATATATATATATATATATATATATATATATAAATAATATATTAAAATAATAATTAAAAATATTTCGTCATTGAAAACCCAGACGACACACTGAATAACGGTTGTTTATGTTTATGAGCTGGCTCCCACCACCCCACCGAAACTTAACCTGACTTTGTAAGCAGCAGCTATTTGATACATAAGTTGTCTAGGGAAAAAATTAAAACCCAACCACCCCTAATCCAAATAGATTGAATTTTCCTTAACCATAACAACTTAAAATATTGAGATTGTCTGCGCCTATGAATTAAGTAATATTTATTAGAAAGTTATTCCTAGCATCGCTTGACAGTGGAACGAAACTCTGGATTTTAAATTTAATTTTTATAATTAAATTTATACTTTTAGTTTCATTTTTGAAACACAGAAATTTCTGTGTCGCCATGGAATCATATTTTAAAAAAAAAAAAATTACACACACACACGCACACGCACACGCGCACACACACACACACACACACACACACATATATATATATATATATATATATATATATATATATATATATATACATTTCCTACAATACAGACATCGAATGCTAAAACTTCAAAAACGATTAGTTATTTGTAAATTTTCGTAAGAAAAACATAAAACTGAAATTCGATATGTAACCATTCTTTCTCCCAACGAACAGAAATATTTAATTTGTTAATAGCAGAAAGAATTTGACTGAACATAAATGCAATTGTGTCACGATAAGAGAAAACTAAAACTTTTATCATGTGCCACGCCATATGTAATCAACAGACGGAATTAAAACGCTGACGTTTTTGGTTTTAAATTTCCTATCCGTTATATTTTGTATACATATATGTCTATGTAAAAATGTCTCAGAATTAACCTGGAGAAAAAGACTATATGTATTAAGAAGAAAGACAATAGGAAAATTGTAGTTTTAGCAGACGCGTTTCGTCTAATGTGGATATTTTCAGGACAATAAATGAAATGAATTTATTGAAAACAAAGGGAATTTATTCTGAAAAATACAGAATCGTGACACAAGAGAGAAATGGGAATGTGTCGGTCTTTATTAGCTAAGGTAGTCCTAGTTAATCCAGTAGATATTCATCCATCCATTCCAATTTACTCATTCACCACAAGAACTCATCCATCACCTCTTAATCCTGCATATACCACAATACCACTTCTTCAAAGAGGACCTACAAAACACCCCATGACATAAAAATTTCAACATCATTGAAACAAAGTATCTATAAACAGCAAAAAAATATCTTTAACACTCGCCTCTTGAAGATGATTCAGATAAGCTGATTGAAAACTGCTGAGACCACTAAAACATGTTGATCTCCATTCTACCCGCTCCAAGGCTAAGCGCTCAAGTGTGTTATGTGGTATATTGACAGCTGACAAGTAGCTCTTCAGCTTGTATTTGTATCTTAGACATGGCCGTCCTACATTCCTGTAGTCTTGATCTAACTGGCTGTACATTAGGATCTTGGGTATCCTGTTATCAGGCATTCTCAAGACATGACCAGTCCACCGTAACTGAGACTGTATGAGAAAAGTCTCGATTCAAATATATATATATATGTGTGTGTGTGTGTGTGTGTATGTATGTATTAAGGAAAAAGACAATAGGAAAACACTGTAGTTTTAGCCGACGCATTTCGTCCAATGTGGACTTTTTCATGGCAAAAAACGAAGTGAATTTATTGAAACAAATATTTATTTCGTAAAAAAATACAAAATTGTGACCGAAGAGGAAATGGGAAGAAGCTGGTCTTCATTAGCTAACCTGGTCCTAGTTAATCAGTATCACGACCAAATCATTCATTACAATTTGCCCGTTCACCACATGAACTCACCCGTCACTACTCATTCCTGTATATACCATAATACCGGATATTTATTGAAACAAAGTATTTATAAACAACAAACAAAATGTCGTTAGCAACTAGAAGAATTTAAAAACTCTATTGTATATTCATATGATCAACTGAAAAATGACGTCAGTTTATGTTTCAAGAGAATATTTTCACATCTAGAAAATTTGATTGTATTGTTCTGTTGACGGATTCAACAATTTTCTTTTGATTTCTTGATATAGTTGTGTAAGTTGGCGTGGAAGAGGAGTGATTCTGCTTGAAAATTAATATTGGGAAAAAACTGTATATTTGTGCACGTGTGTATATCTGTATGCATGTATATGTATGCGTCTGTGCGTAAACGTATGAATATAAGCATATGCATACAAATTCAAACGATAATAAATGAAAAAATAATTATAAACATAACCTCCTACAATAAATGCCCTAATATTATTTAAGATACCACCAAATCGGATAAGAAAACGAAATAATGGCCAACTGAAGACATATAGAATAAATATTTACTTTATTGTTTAAGCATTAAAATTAATTATTCATGTAAAAAAGTGAAATAAAATTTTACAAAATCAAGAAAAGACTACAACGCTCAAATATTAACAACGACAGAATATGTCTGGAAAACCGAAAGTCAAAATGACTACAATAGAAAGAAAAGAAGAAAAAGTTAAAAAAGAGAGAAAAGATTAAGGAATGGGTGAAAAGTGGAAAATAAAAAAAATGACGAAAAGGAGAAATAATCAGGGCATTCTACACGTATGCACATCCGCGCGAACGGACGAAAGGATGATTAGGCGCCTGCGCACAAACACACACGTACACTATGAAAAAAACAAAAAAACTTGCACCAAGGATAAGTGCATATAAAAAAAAATAAAAACTCGAAATGTATAAGACGCCACTTGCTGATATCCCCTGAGGAGCGGCTGGAAGGATCCGTCTGGAGTCATGATGCTGAAGGTAACATCAATTAGCTAAATAATAAACATTTTAATTCTATTTTAGATAGATAGATAGATAGATAGATAGATAGATAGATAGATAGATAGATAGATCAAATGAATTTTGACACATTTGTTGAATAAGTGTTACATATGGCCGCTCATATTCGATTATACCTGTCTAATAGAACGGCTAGAGAAATACCTTAAATTCTCTGAAAAATGAACAGAATGAAACGAAGCGAATATAAGGAACGCAGAAAATGGAACATAAGAAAAATGAAAAGAAAAAGAGGAAGGGAGAATACGCATGACTGTAAGTGGCTGATGAGAAAATGAAAAGAGGAAGAAAAAGGGAGAATACATAAGAAAGTGGCTGATGAAAAAGCCGTAGCTAAACGAATCTGCCGCATCCTGAGTGAAAGCCGATCATGTGTAGCCAAACGAATCTGCCGCATCCTGAGTGAAAGCCGATCATGTGTAGCCAAACCAATCTGCCGCATCCTGAGTGAAAGCCGACCAAGCGTAACTAAACGAATCTACCGCATGCTGAGTGAAAGCCGATCAAGTGTAGGCAAACGAATCTGCTGCATCCTGAGTGAAAGCCGACCAAGCGTAGCCAAACGAATCTGCCGCATCCTGAGCGTAGCCAAACGAATCTGCCGCATCCTGAGTGAAAGCCGATCAAGCGTATCCAAACGAATCTGCCGCATCCTGAGTGAAAGCCGACCAAGCGTAGCCAAACGAATCTGCCGCATCCTGAGTGAAAGCCGATCAAGCGTATCCAAACGAATCTGCCGCATCCTGAGTGAAAGCCGACCAAGCGTAGCGAAACGAATCTGCCGCATCCTGAGTGAAAGCCGAGCGTAGCCAAACCAATCTGCCGCATCCTGAGTGAAAGCCGACCAAGCGTAGCCAAACGTATCTGCCGCATCCTGAGTAAAAGACAATCAAGCGTAGCCAAACCAATCTGCCGCATTCTGGTGCCAAAAGCCGCATCCCAAGCGTAGCCAAAAACGTATCTGCCGCATCCTGAGTGAAAGCCGATCAAGCGTAGCCAAACTTATCTGCCGCATCCTGAGTTAAAGCCAATCAAGCGTAGTCAAACCAATCTGCCGCATACTGAGTGAAAGCCGACCAAGCGTAAACAAGCGAATGTGCAGCATCCTGAGTGAAAGCCGATCAAGCATAGCAGGATTTTTTTTAGGAATTTGGATTTACAAGCTATCCACTATATCCAGGTATACACACGTTTTCCAGTTTAGTGCGATGAAGTTTATTTCCTGGACAACTTAGTTTCACGAAGCCCAACACACTCAGGTTGGTTTGAAATTCAGAATTTCCTGCTCTTAGAATGCTTGCCAAGACAAGGCTATAGAACCCAGCCTGCCCTGCTATAGAACCCAGCCTGCCCTGCTATAGAAACCAGCCTGCCTTGCTATAGAAACCAGTCTGCCCTTCTATAGAAACCAGCCTGTCTTGCTATAGTTAAAGAGAAGAGATGGATTAGCGCCTTTTTCAAAGGACATCAGTGTGTAAATAAATGTAATGACTTGATTAGTATTTGACCTCAGCTCTCCGATTTCAATCCGAGCCGCTAAGTATTATTCCACCGTACCCTTTACCGTGTCCTGTTGATTATCTTGCAAATAACAAACGTTTACAACACCATGTTAATCACAGTTTTAATTTTACTGTCATTATTTACACTATTTACTATTATGTTAATCTCGCCTAGTTCGTGAATGATATAGCAATTGTGAGTTCACTCCCTGGACCGGGAAAATGTGTACTTGAACTCAGTAGAAACCAGGCGAGCCAAAACTGAGCAGTAGTAAACATAAAAACTAGACGAGATATCTCTAGACATTGGCAGTGGAACGAGAACAATCTACCTCCATAGATTAAATAAAGGGCTCAGTTCACTCCTTGGACAGAGCAGTGTGTACTTGGACCCAGAGGGATCACGACGAGCAATGATTGAACTGTACTATAAATAAGAACTAGACTAGATATCCCTAGACATGTGCGGTGGAATGAGAACAGCTTACCCCAGTAATTTAAATAAAGGATTCAGTTCGGAATTCCTTGTAGGTTGACACGGTCGACATACACCTGATGAAGGCCGGAAGGCACAACGGTCGAAACGTTATAACAACAACAACAGCAAATATTAGGACAATAGTCCGCATGTAAATGGAGTAAATAAAGATAACTTCTCATCCCAGAAATTCAGACAGAAGACGATTAGATGATAAAAACAACAATGATCAGGATATTATTCTGAGTGTAAATAATATTAACTTCTCATCGCAGAAATTCAGACGGAAGACGATTAGATGATAAAAACAACAAGGATCAGGATATTATTCTGAGTGTAAATAATATTACCTTCTCATCGCAGAAATTTCGACGGAATCTTTACTTTCTTCAGACTTAACAGATTTGGACCATTCAGTGATAATCAGACGTATTCAAATGACTTGAGGTAATAGCTCATTAACCATAACTCTACAACAAATAGCAAATTATCTTTCAAAAAAGGAATACCTATATAGCGGTGGGAAGGGCGGTTTCACTCTGGGTGGCAAATGCAAGTGAATTAGTGTAATGAAATAGCTTGCAAAGTTAGTGGCCTCTTTATTGTTGTTTTTTATCTTAATTCATCAAAATCTAAATGATGTGATTCCAGATTTGACAGAGGGAAGGCAGAAAAAAATCACTTTGAAAATCACCGATATTGTTGTTCTTCCTGGATTTTTTTTGCAATCAAAACAAAATAAATAGCTAAAATTATCATCTTTCGTTATACGAGGTCTGACAAAATATTGAATCTTGTGCTATAAAAAGTGTAATTTACCCACACACGCATGGACTCTCCCAGCTATAAATAGGAGCAGGTACTGCCATTTGGAGAGTGAAGTTTCCAGCAGTCAGCTCTGACAGACAGACCGAACATTCTTTCTGTAACACTCCCATTTGTATATGTTTGTATTACAGTTTCCGTTAATATATTTGTTTAACTCAATTCCTCTCTTTGTTTCTTTATTTCTGTCCCTAACAAGGCCACAACAAAAAGAAAACTACAAAATATATCAATTCTACATTTAATCTACTACGAAGTAGTCACCTTCTAGTACCACACAATTTATCTGTCTTAGTTTCCATTAATGGAAATATTCGTGGAACTCTTTTTTGAAGATAATGAGAAGCTACCTCGTCGTATTCTCTTGGATTTTCTCGACGTCTTGACATTGTGTTACTTTTAGGTGGGGTTAGATTTTTGAAGAGGAAAAGGTCGCATGGAATGAGATCTGTGGAATATGGTGTTTTAGGACCCGAGGAATGCCGCCTTCGGTCAAAAACTGCTTTACAAACAATAGGCATTGATGGGACCTCTGCGCTGTGGTAAGACGACCATACTCTACACACTTTCCTTCCAAACGTTATAATTTAGTGTGTATACGTGGCAGAGTTCAAGGTCAGTCTGTATCAAACAGCTTCACTTCCGTACATTAGTTCCTTTACCGTAGCAACAGAAACGATAATTTCTGATCAGTCCTCGTATTTTATAGTTGTTGTCCAGTTCTGGAATGTTGTTTAGAGTGATAGTAAATTCTACAACCACTCAGAGTCTTATAAACCCTATCTACTCAACTACTTGTGAGATTAATTTAATTTGACGACATGACAAGAAATAAGAACAAGAATACGGACAAGAAGAAACAAGAAAAAACAAGATGTTCTTTTTTAAGTGAGATTTTGAATACATATGAAAAGAGAGAACACTATTGTAATAACCTCCAAGAGAGATATTGTAATAACCTCCAAGAGAGATATTGTAATAACCTCCAAGAGAGATATTATAATAAACTCCAAGAGAGATATTGTAATAACCTCCAAGAGAGATTTTGAATACATATGAAAAGAGAGAACAATATTGTAATAACCTCCAAGAGAGATATTGTAATAACCTCCAAGAGAGATATTATAATAATCTCCAAGTGAGATATTGTAATAAACTCCAAGAGAGATATTGTAATAACCCCCAAGAGAGATATTGTAATAACCCCCAAGAGAGATATTGTAATAACCTCCAAGAGAGGAATCACTGGGTTTTCTTGGACTAACGCTTCCGCTGACATGAAATGAAACGATTATATTGAATCAAATGCTAGGTCTCCTGCTAGAAAAGTTCATTAACTGTACTGTGCGAGACAATTTTTTTTCAGCCAGAATCTATCTTAGACCTTTATAAATTTACCACCCGCCTATGCATCTAATATTGCAACCACATCTGGCCTGGTGTTTTTTATATATATATATGTAGATATTCTTGATAAAATCCGAAGAGGAATCTACAATGCTACTGGTACTGAACTGGCATCTCGGTTTTAGTCAGTTTCGATGTGCTGTAAGCTTCCCTGTGCCTTTTCTATAAATATTTTCATGGTAATTTTTCGGATGGGCTTTACACGTTGGTGCTTCGACTTTACGAATTTAAGTGCAGTACTAGACTGGCAGTTAGGTCTCATCATTTTATAATTGAAATGGCTAACCGTAAATTCTATTCTAACAGTTTCTTTCATCGCACATCTCACTAGTGTAACTCTCTTGATTTCCTGTCAACTATGATCCTCAAAAATTTAAATATAATATCAATCGTCATCTTTTCTCATTTTAAACTTTTATTGTCATTTCTCAGTGTATAATGTTTTCTTAGTGTATTTTACTATAAGTAACCCCTTATGTCTTGGTGACTTTATCGCCTTGAGATAATGATGAAAAGGTAAAATAATTAAAATAATTGAACATCCATTTGTCCAGTTCAATGTTATGAAGACAATGCCTAAAAGTGTAGTTATCAGAAAAACTGCACTTTTAACATTGTTTTATGGCAACTGTTTTGATAGTCTGACGTTAAAAGCTTCTAAAGCAAAAGATAACCTTCCGAAGTAAGCGGCGAAATTTATAGTCGTGTCCCGTGTTATAATTTTCTTCCGATTTTGTCCAATTTAATCGACAGACCGAAAGATGCAAATATATATATATATATATATATATATATATATATATATATATATATATATATATATTAGAATTGTACAAATAGGCAATTAATATCCGTTTATTTATAGATCAAAATGAGAGCGGGGAAAAATGAAGAAAAAGTTTCCAAATAAATGAATAAAACAAAAAGAAAAAGAGAGGCACCAAAATCCAAATTTTACAAGTATGTATTATTTTCTAAAGGCTAGAGTATTCGACAATCATCGGGTTGGCATTGAATTCAAGAATTAAATTCCAGCATTTTACACCGATATGAATACTGACTCCCAGTGTCGGATGCGAATACAAAACTATCTCAGCGATCAATTATATATATATATATATATATATATGTGAAAGTGTGTGTATATATATATATATATATATATATATATATATATATATATATATATATATATATATATATATATATTTAATTATTTACATATTATATGCGGTACTTATTAGAAAGCGCTCAATATCAGAGATAGAGCTAACATAATTGTTTCGATTGATGTGAGTTTGTGACCCTGTGTTTCACGCTCTTGCGATCGTCAGCGCAAGAGCGTGAAACCCAGGGTCACAAACTCACATCAATCCAAATATATATATATATATATATATATATATATATATATATATATATATATATATATATATAGATAGATAGATAGATAGATAGATAGATAGATAGAGATAGATAGATAGATATGATAAAATATAGTACGTTATATTTGTTGATTAAAGTGTATCAGGTGTAGAGCGTATGTAAATAAAAAAGTGGACATTGAAGTTAACACCTAGCAGCGACTGTTTGTTTCATCCTTATATGCAATCGTCAGGACTGTAAACACACTCACACATATATATATATATATATATATATATATATATATACACACAAAGGGAAAGAGAACGAAATTTTGTGTGTCTGTGTGTGTGAAAGAGAGGAAGTGTGTGCGATAAAAAGACAGAGAGGGGATGAAAGAAAGAAAGATGCCCATACTCAGAAGGAAGTGGGAGGAGAGATGAACATACCTGCTAGATAGATAGATATATAGCTTACTCTCAGATAGATTGCGATGGGAAAGTAGTTTGTGTTCATGCTTTTAAAATCTAAAATAAAGCATAAATGGCTGTTTGATGCGATGTTGATTTATTCATTTGGTCGATTCTCAATGAAAGAAAGAAAGAAAGAAAGAAAGAAAGGAAGAAAGGAAGACGGCTAGAGAAAGAAATAAATAAATAAAGAAAGAAAGAACGAAAAACGAACGGCTAAAAAAAAAGAAAGAAAGACGAACGGCTAAAGAAAGGAAGAAAGAAAAAAGAAAGTAAGAAAGAAAGAAAAAAGAAAGAAAGCCGAACGGCTAAAAAAAAAAAACAGAAATAAAGACAAACGGCTAAAGAAAGAAAGAAAGAAAGAAAGAAAGACGAACGGCTAAAAGAAAGAAAGACGAACGGTTAATGAAAGAAAGATAGAAAGAAAGAAACACAAACAACTAAAGAAAGAAAGAAAGAAAGAAAGAAAGAAACACAAACAACTAAAGAAAGAAAGAAAGAAAGAAACACAAACAACTAAAGAAAGAAAGAAAGAAAGAAAGAAAAGAAAGAAAGAATGAAAGAAACACAAACAACTAAAGAAAGAAAGAAAGAAAGAAAGAAAGAAAGAAAACGAACGGCTAAAGAAAGAAAGAATGAAAGAAACACAAACAACTAAAGAAAGAAAGAAAGAAAGAAAGAAAGAAAGACAAACAACTAAAACAACTAAAAGAAAAAAAAAACACAAACAACTAAAGAAAAAAAGAAAACAAACAAAGAAAGAAAAGAAAGAAAGAAAAGAAAGAAAGAAAAGAAACACAAACAACTAAAGAAAGAAAGAAAGAAAGAAAGAAAGAAAGAAAGAAAGAAAGAAAGAAAGAAAGAAAACGAACGGCTAAAGAAAGAATGAAAGAAACACAATCAACTAAAGAAAGAAAGAAAGAAAGAAAGAAAGAAAGAAAGAAAGAAAGAATGAAAGAAACACAAACAACTGAAGAAAGAAAGAAATAAAGAAAGAAAGAAAGAAAGAAAGAAAGAAAGAAAATTGAAAAATGTGATGGAATGAGTAAAAATGATCGAAGGATTATAAATAAAAAGATAATTATAAAAAATAAAAAAAAATCGGAAAGAAAAGAAATGAAGGAAAAAAACTGATGGAAGAAAAATAAAATGACAGAAAAAAATAAATATGAAGGAATGAATATACGGAGAGAAAAAAATCCCACGAAAGAAACAACTAAAAAGAAAGCCGTAGAAAGGAAAGAACAAAGAAATGAATGTTGAAGAAGACAAATAAAGGTGTATAAAAATGAATTCTAACCTTTTTGTCGGGTATGCACCCGTATTCAAACAATTTCACCCTCGACTGACCACTTGTTGTTCTGCTGATAATGTCACCCATCTTCATCCATACATTTATTAAGTAAGTTTTTTTCATTCATCAAAGCTTAACTCAAGACCCAACGACATGAAATATAAATTAGGAATAGTTTTGTCTGTCTTCAAAAACAGAAACACACTTGACATCCCTGAAAAACGACATTCAAAATTTAAGCTAGGTTTGAACTCCAACCACTGGCATCAGAGAACTCTTTCAACTACAAGAATGCGTCTTTGCATCTAAACAATTCTCTATGATTTCTCTCCAAGTGCCAGCACACACGCAATCTTAGCCATGTTTTTTCTTTTCTTTTTTTAATTATTTTTTTCTAAATTTTATAAGGGCTAATTACTGCAATAAATACTACAATCCCATTTCTCTGATTCTTTCAAGGAGTTATAGTGCAAAAGAAAGCAGGTAAAAAGATATCTTACCTTTCCATCAATGCAGGGACTTGAGCAAAGGTAACATCTCCACGTTGCTCATCTATTCTGTTTTGCACTGGCGCTTCCTTCGATCGACTTACGGTTTCGGTTTACTCCAGCTGTTTTCCTGGCTGTCAGTCTGACGCCAGCCGCCAACCCCGCCCCTACAACCAGCTCGACACTTCACTTGCTGCTGCTGCTCCTCCTGCTACTGCTGTAAACTACTAGTACTACTGCCGCTTTTGCTTCTTTTCACGCTGCTTGTATGGTTCTTGCTGGCGTCGTTCCATTGATCTACCTGGAGGAGCTGCAACTAGTAACACTGCTGTTTAAAAAGCGCTGAACATGTTGCAATGGATGACCAGGCTAATGCGACTGCTTCTAACCAACTCCAATGATAGTCGCCCATGATCTCTCTCTCTCTCTCTCTCTCTCTCTCTCTCTCTCTCTTTCTCTCCCTCTCTCTCTTTCTCTCACTTTCTCTCTCTTTCTCTCTCTCTTTCTCTTTCTCCCTCTTTCTCTCTCTCTCTTTCTCTTTCTCCCTCTTTCTCTCTCTCTTTCTCTCTCTTTTTCTCTCTCTCTTTCTCTTTCTCCCTCTCTTTTCTCTCTTTCTTTCTCTCTTTCTTTCTCTCTCCATCTCTCTCTTTCTCTCTTCCTATGTTTATTTCTTTCTCACTTTCTCTTTTTCTCTCTCTTTCTCTCCTCCTCTCTCTCTTTCTCTCTTCCTCTCTCTCTTTCTCTCTTCCTCTCTCTTTCTCTCTCTCTTTCTCTCTTCCTCTCTCTCTCTTTCTCTCTTTCTCTTTCTCTTTCTCATTCTCTCTCTTTCTCTCTCTCTTTCTCACTTCCTCTCTCTTTCTCTCTCTCTTTCTCTCTATATCTTTCTCTTTCTCTTTTCCTCTCTCTCTTTCTCTCTTCCTCTCTCTTTCTTTTTTCTTTCTCTCTCTATTTCGCTATTTCTCTCTTTTTTCTCTTTCTCTTTCCTTCTCTTTCTCTCTCTTTTTCTCTTTCTCTCTCTTTCTTTCTTCCTCTCTCTCTCTCTCTCTCTCTCTCTTTCTTTCTCTCTCTCTTTCTTTCTCTCTCTTTTTCTCTCTCTTTCTCTCGCATTCTCTCTCTTTCTCTCTCTCTTTCTCTCTCTCTCTCTCTCTCTCACTTTGTTTTCATCTTCTGTTCTTTTATTTCTTGTTCCTTTTTCGTCTTCTGTCTATCATAATGGTTTCTGTTTCTTTCTAATCTTTTGGAAATGTTCACATTGAATCCTTGTCATGAAAGATAAAATAGAAATAAATGAAAGAGAAAGAAACAGAAATAAATAAAGAAAACTTCTTCGTCATTTCTTTTTCCTTCTCATTTTTCTTTCTTTTTTCCTAGATTTAAATAATTCATTCTTTCTTTCTTGCCTCACCTTTTTTTATTGTTCCGTTTTTGTTTTTCATCCATTTTGCTTTCTATTGCATTTGTCACTAACGTTGTGAATTTCTTATTCCTTTCTTTCTTTCTTTCTTCCTTCCTTTCTTTCTTTCTTTCTTTCCTCCTTTATTACTTTCTTTCTTTATTCCTTTCTTTGTTCCGTTATTTCTTCATTCCTTTTTTTATTCCTTTCTTTCTTTCTTTTTTACTTCCTTCCTTCCTTTCTTTCTTTCTTTCTTTCTTTATTCCAGTATTTGTTTATTCCTTTCTGTCTTTGTTCTGTTTTCTTTCTTTATTCCTTTCTTTAAATTTTTTCTTTCTTTCTTTTTCTTTTTCCTTTGTTTCTTTCTTTTTTCTTTTTTTATTCCTTTCTTTGTTCCGTTATTTCTTTATTCCTTTCTTTCTTTATTGCTTTTTCTTTCTTTCTTCATTCCTTTCTTTATTCTTTTTTCTTTCTTTCTTTATTCCTTTCTTTCTTTCTCTCTTTCTTTATTCCTTTCCTTATTCCTTTCTTTCTTTATTCCTTTCTTTCTTTCTTTTTTTTTTTTTTATTCCTTTTTTTCTTTTCTTCATCTACCATTTATATTTTTTTTCTTTATTTTTTTCTTTGTTTCGTTATTCCTTTTTTCATGTTTTTATTCCTTTTTTCTTTCTATTTCTTTTTTACTTCCTTCCTTCCTTCCTTTTTTCTTCCTTTCTTTCTTCTTTTCTTTATTTCATTTATTTCTTCAGGATTCCTTTTCTATCATTCTTTCTTTTTTCTTTATTCCAGTATTTGTTTATTCCTTTCTTCTTTGTTTGTTTTCTTTCTTTATTCCTTTCTTTCTTTATTCCTTTTTCTTTCTTTCTTTCTTTATTCCTTTGTTTCTTTCTTTTTTCTTTTTTTATTCCTTTCTTTGTTCCGTTATTTCTTTATTCCTTTCTTTCTTTCTTTCCTTTTTTTATTTTTTTTCTTTCTTTTCCTTTTTTTCCTTTTTTTTCTTTCTCTTTCTTTATTCCTTTCTTTCTTTCCTTTTCTTTTTTTTTTCTTTATTCCTTTCTTTCTTTCTTTATTCCTTTATTTCTTTCTTTTTTTTCTTTATTCCTTTATTTCTTTTCTTCATCTACCATTTATATTTTTTTCTGTTATACTTTTCTTCTTTCTTTCGCCATCGATCCTTTTTGCATGTTTTTCTCTTTCTCTTTTTCTTTCTATTTCTTCTGTTACAAGCCCTCCTTTCTTCCCTTTTGCTTCCTTTCTATCTTCTTTTCTTTATTCACTCATTTACCTTCCTCTCTCAGGATACCTTCCTTCTATCATTCTTTCTTTCTTTCTTTCTTTTGTTCATGCCGTCCATTCATTTCTTTTTTTTTCTTTTCTCTTTCTTTTATCGTTTACCATTCTTTATTTATTTTATTTCTTTCTATTCTTCCATATCTTATTCTATTATTTTTTCCGTCTTTCTTTCTTTCTTTTTTCTATTTCCTTTGCGAGTAATTTCTATCTTTCTTTTCTTCTTCATTCCTTCTTTCCTTCATTCATTTACTCTTTCTATCTTTCTTTCTTTTTTGCTGTCATTCATTTATTCTTCTATTTGTTTCTTCTTCAATTTAACCCTCTCTCTTTCATTCTTTCTGTGTTTCTTTCTTTCTTTTTCTTCTGTCATTTCTTTCTGTCTTTTTTCCCTTCTTTCTTTCTTTCTTTTTCTCTTTCTTTTGAGATTTGTTTCTATCTTTATCCCTTTTTCCTTCCTTCCACATTTCATTCATTCTTTCAATTAGTCTTTCTTTTTATTCTTGCCTTTCTTTCTCTTGTCGTTTACCCCTCTTTCTTTCTTTCTTTCTTTCTTTCTTTCTTTCTTTCTTATTCTACGATTCTTTCTTTTCTTTAATTCATTTTCTCCAAATATTTTTCTTTTTTTCCCTAAAAATTTATTTCAATTCTACTATTTTCATTCATTTCTCTTCACATTTCTTCTTCTCCTTCCTGTCCAAATCATTCTTCCCGTTGTCCTTCATTTTCTCTTTCACTCGCCTGGATCTGTATTTTATTCCAATTTTATTTCCATTAAATCGTCCTTCCTTTCTCAAACCTTCTTCTTGTTTTTCTTCTGTTCCATATTCTATAAGAAACGTCATTCAAAACTTAACTTGATTCAATTGTATCTTCCTTAATCTAATCATTTTTACATATCATTTTATTTTGCAAAATGTTTTATTCCTTCTCAAGAACTTGCAAATTCCTAAATTTTTCTTCTAAAAAATCTTCATGAACGGAGCGAAGTCTTAAAGAAAATGACAACAGAAAGAACACATCAATTCAAAATCAAGAAATGAGAACTGAAAATAACTTCGACACATAATGAGGTAGGAGGGCTTGGAAAACATAACACTCACGAGGCATATTGAGGTAAGAGAGTGAGGGGGAGGCAGTGAGGCACATACCTGAGGAGCTTTTGTGAAAGGATAAGGAACGGGCAGTCTTAACAACGCAGAAAACTGTTAAAGGCCACAAGAAATAGGAAGGTGTGAAGAGCTATGATCGCCTATGTACTGAACGGACATTGATTTCCGGTTTTTCAATATCTATCGTTCCTATGCAAAGAAAACAAACTTCCATCATCAACATTTTCAATAGAAAATATTTCGTTCTTTTTTAAATAAATTCCCATTTTCTCTAATTAAATATTTTTCCTTTTTTAAATATTTCCCCAAATCTACCATTTTACACTTTCTTCCTATTTCCAATTTTTCTGTCTTCCAGCACTTTTTTGGCACGCTAATGCCTGCCTTCCTGCCTTCATTTCATCGTTCTTTCAATCCTTCCTTCCTTCCTTCCTTCCTTCCTTCCTGTCTGCCTGTATTCCTTCCTTACTGCCCGCCTTCCTTCTTTACAATCCTTCCTTTCTTCCTGCCCGCCTTCTTCCCTTCCTTCCTGCCTTCCTTCCTTCCTTCCTTCCTTCCTTCCTTCCTTCCTTCTCTCCTTCCTTCCTTCCTGCCTTCCATCAATCTTTCCTTTCTTCCTTCCTTCCTTCCTGCCTGCCTGCAACACTCCTTCCGTCCTACCTCCGTTCCTTCATTCTTTACTCCCTTCCTTCTTTCTTTCCTTCCTTCCTTCTCTCCTTCCTTCCTTCCTCCCTTCCTTCCTCCCAGCTGTCCTTCCTTTTTTCCTTCCTTCCTGCCTTCCTGTCTGCCTGTATTCCTTCCTTACTGCCCGCCTTCCTTCTTTACAATCCTTCCTTTCTTCCTGCCCGCCTTCTTCCCTTCCTTCCTGCCTTCATGACTTCGATCGTTCCTGTCTGCCTGACTGCCCCATTCCTTCCTTCCTTCCTTCCTCCTCCCTTTCTTCTCTCCTTCTTCTTTCCTTTCTTCCTTCCTTCATGCCTGACTGACAGCACTCCTTCCTTCTTTCTTTACTCCCTTCCTTCTTGCTTTCCTTTCGTCCTTCCTGTCTGCCTGCCTTCCTTCATTCTTTCCTTCCTTCATTCCTTCCTTCCTTCATTCCTTCCTTCCTCCCTTCCTTCCTTCCTGCCTGCCTGCAGCACTCCTTCCTTCCTACCTACCTCCCTTCCTTCTTTCTTTCCTCCTTTCCTTCTTTCTTTCCTTCCTTCCTTCCTGCCTGCCTTCCTTCATTCTTTCCTTCCTTCCTTCCTTCATTCTTTCTTTCTTTCCTTCCTTCCTTCCTTCCTTCCTTCCTTTCTTTCTTCTTTCTTTCCTTCCTTCCTTCCTTCCTGCCTGCCTTCCTTCATTCTTTCCTTCCTTCCTTCCTTCATTCTTTCTTTCCTTCCTTCCTTCCTGCCTGCCTTCCTTCATTCTTTCCTTTCTTCCTTCCTTCCTTCCTTCATTCTTTCTTTCCTTCCTTCCTTCCTGCCTGCCTGCCTGCAGCACTCCTCCCTTCCTACCTCCCTTCCTTCTCTCTTTCCTTCCTTCCTTCCTTCCTGCCTTCCTTCATTCTTTCCTTTCTTTCTTCCTTCCTTCCTGCCTGACAGCACTCCTTCCTTCCTTCCTCCCTTCCTCCCTTCCTTCCTTCCTTCCTTCCTGCCTGCCTGCCTGCAGCACTCCTGCCTTCCTACCTCCCTTCCTTCTTTCTTTCCTCCCTTCCTTCTTTCCTTCCTTCCTGCCTGCCTGCCTTCCTTCATTCTTTCCCTTCCTTCCTTCCTTCCTTCCTTCCTTCCTTCCTTCCTTTCTTTCCTTCCTTCCTTCCTTCCTTCCTTCCTTCCTGCCTGCCTGCCTGCAGCACTCCTGCCTTCCTACCTCCCTTCCTTCTTTCTTTCCTTTCCCTTTCCTTCCTTCTTTCCTTCCTTCCTTTCCTTCCTTCCTTCCTTCCTTCCTTCCTGCCTCCCTTCCTTCTTTCCTTCCTTCCTTATTGTCTTCATTCCTTCCTTCCTGCTTGCCAACATTGCTCTTCTTTACTCCATTCCTTCCTACCTTCCTTCCTTTTCTTTCTTCCTTCATTCCTGTCTGCCTACATTACTTCCTTGCTGTCTGCCTTTCTTCTTTATATTTTTTTCTTCCTGTCAACCTTTCTTCCCTCCTTCCTGTCTGACTGCCCTCCTTCCTTCCTCCCTTCCTTCGTTTCTTGCTGTCTGCCTACCTTGCTTCCTTTCTTCCATCCTTCCTGCTTGTCAAACTTCATTTCTTCTTTCCTCTATTTCTTCCTGCCTTACTTCCTTCCTTCCTGCCTTCATTCCTTTCTTCCTTCCTACTTGCCAACCTTCCTTCCTTCCTGCTTGCCAACCTTCCTTTCTTCCTTCTTTCCTCCCTTCCTTCCTTCCTGCTTGCCAACCTTCCTTCCTTTCTTTCTTACTTCCTTCCTTCCTATTTCAAAATTCCTCTTTCCGTATTCCTGTTTTCAAGATATTTCATTCAACCCTAACTATTCCCCAAAACCTATTTTCCCGTTTACTAAATGTTTGCCTTCCTAAATATTCTCAAATCTGATCCTCTTACACTTCATTCTTATTCCAAATTTTCCTATCGTCTGCCTTTTCTTTGTCTCGTTAATTCATTCTTTTCTCCATTCCTTCAAACTTTCTTTGCTACTCCCAACGTTTCTTATTTCTTTTTTCCTTCTTTCACAAGATTTCGTTCCACCCTAATATTCCACAAAACCCTTTCCGTTATTAAATATATTTTTACTCCCAGAATATTCTCAAATGAAGGTAATTTCTTCTTTCTTAAATCATCTCTCTTCCTCTATTTCCAGGCTTATTCCTTCACAAATATCATTGAACACTCCTTTTTCTCTTTCTTATATTTAAGATAATCCCTCCATTGCTAACTATATAAGTTTATTTCGCTACAGAATAATTACTTCCATCTTAAATATTCCAAACGCTAGTTTTTATCTCTACTCGTTTTTAAGATAATTTTCGTTCTAGTTCCACACAACTAGCTTTTTTTTTTTTTTTACTTTGTTCTCTAATTTTCGTAAATATCTTCTTCCCCACTATTGCCAACTGTTTCGTTCTTACCTGTTTTCCTATGATGATTCCTTTCTTCCCAAATATCATTGTCTCCCCACTTTTTTCTCTAAAGTATTTTATCATTATCCCATCCTGACGATTCATAACTTTCTCGTATTCTCTTTCTGGTTTTTCAAGTGAATTCTTCCATTCGTCTGTTTCGCTCATTCCAAAACTCTTTTCAGTTCCAATAGCATTCCTTCAATTCCAACTTTTCTTAAGCTTCTTTCTTTCTCTTTCCTTCTCCTTAATTCTTTTCTAAGACAATACTTTTTTTTTCGTATCCTCTTATTTTCCGTGTCTTCTTTATCAAGTAAATCAAAACATTACAAACTCGACAAAATCCCCGTTTTCTCTCCTCCTTAAATTTTTCGTTTCGACTTTTGAAGAGAATTCCTTCGTTTCTTTTTCTTTTTCTTTCTTCTTCTTCTTCTTCTTCTTCTTCTTCTTCTTCTTCTTCAATCAATCTTACGACCACAAGGTCATGTGGTCGTAATATTGATTTGTCCTTGGGAATACCCTTTGGGAAGGCTTGAATACCTATTTTCTCCCCCAGCTATGGGTTAATTAATAAGACTTATATCACTAAATCATTATCATCTTCAATATAAGATTCTTACAATTTCAAAATATTTCTGGCTTAAAATAACTTACAAAGTGTTGATAAGATACTGGGTTTGGAAGAATTAGAAAAAAGAAACATTACTAAGGAGTATTATCATATATATATATATATATATATATATATATATATATATATATATATATATACTAGCAGTAGAGCCCGGCGTTGCCCGGGGATGTAACAGTAAGAGATAGATCAAATATCGACCATCATAAAGACTGAAAAATAAAATTGACAAAGATTATTGTTTAAGGTTGACGGACACGCATGTCTTAATTAGTTTTTTTTTTACGAATTGGTCAAACCCAAATTCAAACAAAAACATTGTTTACAATCGTTATGAGTCTATCGATTGGTGAATACCATTTTATTATAAACAATTGTCTTGTAAATGGAATTTTTAAAGAAAAAAGTGTGCAAGACAATAAGAAATACTACCTGCCAAAAAAAAAAAAGTGGAGGTTTGTTTATCGGCTGAAAATGTAAGAAATCCGATCCCATGTATAAAGGAAACACACACACACACACACACACACACACACACACACACACACACACACACACACAAACAAACAACCTGGGTTTTTAACCTAAGTCACTCCACGGAAGCTAAAACATCATAGTCTGATGAAAAAGACTTTAAAAGTTTATGAAAACAAAATTTTATCGTCAAAATGCTTATGTTTTTATGAAGAGGATAGATTAAATTTTTTTTTAATTTTTTTAAAATTTTTAAAGAATATTCTAAATTTTGATTTAAAAAAACCTTGTTTCTCTTTGTCGCAACAAGGTGTAGTAAATAAATAGATAATTTTTAGCGCGTTTTTTGTATTTACACACATTAATTTGGAAAACAATAATAAAAATAATTATCCAGAAACTATTCACAGATGATCGAAATTATTATAAATATGTTTTGTTTTTTATTTTGGCAGAAATATTTTTTTATATTTAAAACCCCATCTAATTTTTTGAAAAACTCTAGAAATTCGAGACCATCGGTTTTAGTGATTACAATAGGTAAAAGCACAAGGCTTTGAAGAATGCAAATCATTTTTGGGGGGGCCAAAGTACCTGAAAATCAGCTGTGAATTGTAACATACAAAACTCAATAAAACAAATATATTATTTAGTTTCAAATGCTTTTATTTGTTTTAATTTGTTTTTATGAATATGGACAATATTTTCTGGAAGCAAAAAATTTTTTCAATGAAAATTGAATTTTTAATACAATTATTTCTTATTTCTTTAATTTTAAAAAGATTTTAAAAAATGTTTAAATTGAATTTTAAAAAATATTTTAACATTAGTTAAATGCAACATCAACCTTTCAAAATGTCCGTGTGAGATTGTCATTGTCTAGCGCTTTGAAAATTGTATAATTTGGACCAATCAGATTAGCCATGGTAATTAAGAAATGTAATTTTTGTGTTTATAGTCGGACAGTAATTATCAAGTACGGAAGGCCAACCAGAATACAATTTAGTTGCATTATTTGAGTTCAGCATTGTTCTCCGCTGTTAAGCCTTTTTTACTTTTTGCGAAACACGTATGGAGAAGTTAATTTGAGTTTTCAATTTCAACTGAGAAGGGTACCTACAAGTAACAGTATCATCTTATGAAATTTAACTACTGCTAAACTTTTAATTTATATGATCTTATTTTTATATTAATCTCAGTTATGACATTTTTCCATAAATGAAATATCAAAATTAATAATAAAATGAATGGAAATACAAATAACACAGTAAAATGTAATAAATGTACATAAAATTATAGTATTTTATGTACACTTCTGATAAAATTTCATAAGAAAGGTACCTAAATTAATTAGATACCTTTTTCTTATGAAATTTAATCTCACTATTAACAGTCTTATTTTTTTAATTTCTTTATATTTTCCATAAAGCATCGTAAACGTAAAAATGAAAGCTAAGTACAAAAAAAAAAAAATAAAAATAAAAAATTAGAGCGCTGAAAGTTTTCCTTAAAAGTAACGAGGTAAATAATTTGTTCACTTAAATAATTTCACTTCCTTCCATCCGTAGAAAGAATTACCCTCCCGTAAGTTATCTAAACGTCATGAATGTGCCTTTCGTCAATCGTCAAGCGACGCAAAAGGTTATGACCTGCTTTTTTTTATTTTCAAATTACATTTTTTCGGCGCAGAAGCTAAGTTAAGCTTGGTTCAAAATATTTTAAATAAACAGTATAATTTCTGTTTTTATTAAAATCAGTTTTGAAAAAATGATAATTGATTTTTAAAAAGAATATCAAAGTAAGATTTTAATCTTTTTATCAAATCGAAAAATTGATTATCTGTCCTTTTTTTGACCAAAAAAAACAATGTTTTTAACGAAAATTTCAGACGTGCTAGGAACGATTAAAAATGTAAAAAAATACTCCAAAAAATACTTTGATCTTTCCTCTTTAATAATAATATGAACATTAGACGATAAAAATTTTGTTTTCGTCAAGTTCGGCGTCTTTTTTTTTTCGTCATGCTATGCTCTTTTGTTTACATTTTCGTGGATGAGTGGTCCCCTTTCATTCTCACGATGTGTCTTAATCGTGTTTTCAAATTGATTTTCTTAAAAAACAACTGTGTTTTTCCCATTTTCGGCGCCGTTAGAACCACCAAAAGGTAATTTTATGTAGTCCTGTGTTTGTAGTGCCATGTTGCGCATGGAAAGGTGTCCCTGCAGTCACCTCCAGTGGGCAGCCATGAGGCCACATAATGATGCAGATTTTGCCAACTCCTCTCTGCCCGCGTCACGGTCGAAACTGTCTGTTTCTTTTACTTCGGGCCTTCTCATCTTACAAACAAAATTCAACACGATTTACAAACACCGAAAGATTAACCCTAAACCAGCCTCTCAAAAACCACCTAAGCCCCTCAACATTTCGTTCTCCAACATCCGGGGCATTAGGGCAAACTTCTGCAGTCTGGAATCTTTCCTCACTGCAAACGGCCTGGATATACTGGCTCTCTGTGAGACAAACCTTGTCTCGTCTATCCCCTCTTCTGATCTCTCGATCCCCGGCTATCTTCCTCTCCTCAGAAAAGACTCTCTAACCCACATGCACGGTCTTGGTGTCTACGTCAAGGAACATCTCCCTTTGGCCAGAGAGTCCTCTCTCGAATCGCCTGACCAGTCATATATGTGTCTCCGACTCTCTCTCCTCAATGCGGTAAGCTATCTCTTCTTCCTTTACCGCTCTCCATCCTCTCAAGACTGTGAGGTACTTGATAGCATTTCTGACAACATAGACAAGGCTCTCTCCCTCCACCCGTTTGCTCACATTTTTGTGTTTGGTGACTTTAACGCCCATCACACCTTGTGGCTTAAGAATGCTACTACTGACCATGCAGGCATTCAAACGCTTAATTTTTCAATCTCCCATTCCCTCACACAGATAGTTAACTTCCCCACTCGTTTTGCCTTCAACCGGGAAGGTAAAGCCTCTCTACAACGACCTGTGCTTTACCTCCATCCCCGAATCCTGCAGCGCCTCGCAACTCTGTCCTTTTGGTAACTCTGATCATGCAGTAGTATCGGTTAACATCTCCTTTAACTCCACCCCCTATAAAGAACCTCCTACCACTAGAACTTCGTTCTACTATCAACGAGCTGACTGGGACGCGTTCCGTGATTTCCTCCGCGATGTCCCCTGGGATGGAGTCTTTAAGCTCCCCGTCCAAGAATGTGCTTCTGAGGTCTCTTCCTGGGTTAAAGCTGGAATCGACGCTTTCATCCCATCAAGGAAATATAGGGTCAAGTCGCGCTCCTCCCTCTGGTTCTCGGCTGCTTGCTCAGCCGCCATCGCCCATAGGAACCACTACTTCCACCTATACCGTATCGACATGTCTGACTGCAATAGACGTCTCTTTGCCTCCGCCCGTAACAAATGTAAGCGTGTCCTCAACGATGCTAAGTCACTATTTGCGGCTCGAATGAAGGAACGTATTGCATCTCGCAAATTTGGCTCCAAAGATTATAGGCGTCTCTGCAAGAGCGTATTGAACAATTGCAAACCCTCTATACCTCCTTTATTCAACCAGTTCGAAGTCCTGCCCTCCTCTACCGACAAGGCCGAATGCTTTGCTCGGAAATTTTCATTCAACTCGACTCTCGACTCTTCCGGTGTACCCATACCCGACTTCCCTCTTAGAACTGAGGCCATATTGAGTGGGTTAAACATAACCCCATCTCTGATACTGGGCGTTATCTCTAATTTAGATCCCAACAAAGCTAGTGGTGAAGACGGGATACCAGCCATTGTCTTGAAGAAATGCGCGCCTGAACTGGCGCCCGCCCTTTCGAAACTATACAACTACTGCCTCAAGGAATCTTGTTTTCCTGCCTGCTGGAAGTCCTCTTCGATCGTTCCTGTCTTCAAGAACTCCAGCAACCCCTCTGACCCTTCCAACTACCGTCCTATCAGTCTCCTTCCCCTTTTCGGCAATGTATTCGAAGCTCTAATCAATACCGGGGTGGTTAACCACCTCATATCCCATAATCTGCTCTCAGACAAGCAATATGGTTTCCGCTTTGCCCGATCTACAGCCGATGTGCTTACGGCCATCACTGAAACAGTCTACCGAGCTCTCCAAAATAACGGGGAAGCTCGAGCCGTGGGACGAGACATCTCCAAAGCATTTGATAGGGTTTGGCATGCCGGCCTTCTTCGCAAGCTCCATGGTTATGGCGTTACGGGTCGATTATATAACCTAATACAATCATTCCTGTCAAACCGTGAATTGAAGGTCGTTCTCAACGGATTCTCCTCCAGTTCCTATCCCACGAACGCAGGTGTTCATCAAGGCTCCATCCTAGGCCCCACTCTATTCCTTATCTACATAAATGACCTTCCTGACGCCATAACTTTGGGAAGTTGGCATCTACGCGGATGACACCACAATTTATTCCTGCCTCAAAAACAAATCTAGTCTCGCTGACAAAACTCACCTTGCCGTGCGTCTCGAAAAGGACTTCCAATCGATTGTGAACTGGGGCATTAATTGGGTGGTCAACTTCATCGCCTCTAAGACAAAACTGCTCTCTATTAATCACCACAGAGACCCTTCCCTTCCCTCCATTAGAATGTCTGACGCTCAACTTTTCGAGAGCAACTCTCTGTGGCTTCTCGGTCTCACGTTGACTGCTGACCTGAGATGGAATAAATACATCGAGTCAATTCCTTCGTCCACCGCAAGGAAAGTTGGCTCCCTGAGTCGCGCTAGGAAGTTTTTCTCCCCGGAGTCGATCCTCCAGATCTACAAATCCACAATTCGCCCTTGCATGGAGTATTGCTGCCATATATGGTCTGGTGCCCTTCTGTTTGCCTCAGGGTTCTTGATAGGCTCCAGAGGCGGATATGCAATGGTTGGCCCCTGCCCTGGCGTCTCGTCTACAATCACTTTCTCACAGACGCGCCGTCGCCCCCCTCTGTCTGTTCTACAAATACTTTCATGGAAATTGCTCCGAGGAGCTGCATTCGCTGGTTCCCAGATGTCATGAGTTCCAGCTCCCTACGAAGCTGGCATCCCGCTCTCACCCGTTCATTGTCGAAACTCCTAAATGTAGCCGTCTCTTCTACTCCAGTAGCTTCATGTCTCGCACCTCTCGCCTGTGGAACTCCCTTCCCTTCTCCTGTTTCCCTGTGACCTATAATCTCCAGCTATACAAGTGTAATGTCAATCGACATCTCCAGTTGCCTTGATCTATCCACTACCCTCATCCTTTCTTCTATCACTCCTATCTGATGTTGCTCTAAATTTTCTGTAACCCTTTGCGTCCTAGTGGCTTCCCGCCTTGCTTGGGGTGAAATAATTAAATATATATATATATATATATATATATATATATTAAGAAATGGACAAAGTCCGACAATTTATTTATTAAAGACATTTTTATGTTTAACGTTCTTTTTTATAGATACAAGTATTTAAGTAAATGCTCTGTTTATAATAAACAGTATTAAATAACATTTACCGGCCTGAATGTCCGAGAAATTTTCATAGAAAATATTCGTCCTTTGACAGGATTCGAACCTGCATCCTATACGGAACCGTCATTTACGCTGACGTCCCTTACCGATCGGCCACAAAAGAGCGTTCGGTAGACAAGGTCGAATTTACTGCTTATAAACTTCAATCTTCCATGAATCTCGTACATTCATAACATGCTTTTGCGATCGTCAGACAAACTGATTAATTTTTTAAAATTTTGGGTTTATGTAGATTGCGTGTATTGGTGTTATTATGGAAGTCGGGGGATCGTCGCCGTGATGTCACTCGTGTTAACGCAAACATAGATGCATGTCCGTACACCCGATGAGGTACGCAGACACACATACACACTCGCTCGTCCGCCGGGGCTCATACAGATATAAACATATGTGGACAGTATGGGACTTGACATATGTATGTATATGGGTGGTGTTGTCTACATACATACGTATTTGTATGTTGAAATTCAAAGATCGGAAGTGGAGCGAAAATTTCTCGTGAATGTCTATATGATATATATATATATATATATATATATATATATATATATATATATATATATACACACACACTTTTCAAATATATATATGAAGAAATATAGTCTTAAGATGTGCTATATTGATGGAATAAAGTGCTCAATATCAGAGATATAGCGTGTGTAAATATAAAAGTGAACATAGAAGTCAACACTTAGAGGCGACAGTCTGTTTCATGCTAGATGCAATCATCAGGCCGCCGACTATTGCATCTAGCATGAAACAGACTGTCTCCTCTAAGTGTTAACATCTATGTTCACTTATATATATATATATATATATATATATATATATATATATATATATAATTTTAAGTGGAGATCGTTTTTGGTTGATTAGCTAAACACTCTTCACTGAGGTCGCTGGCATCAAAGCCCCATAACTTCTCAACCTATTACGCAACTGGTGGACTTCTCCACGCATTTCCCCAGTAAACTTGACGGATACGATTCTCTTCTAGATCTCATTTTTACCTCTATCTCATGTCATACTATGCAACTCTGCCCATTTGGCAACTCAGATTATGTGGCAGGTATTTGTAAACATTTCTTTCCGCTTCCCGATCCAATCAAGAACCTCCTACTAACAGAATATCTTTCTGTCATGAACAAGTGAATTGGGACTCGTTCTGTGATTTTCTTCGTGATATCGTTGGAATTAAGTCTTTAATCATCCTGTTCAAAAGAGCGCATCTGAAATCTCCTCCTGGGTGAAAGCCAGCATCGAGGCTCTGATTAACGCAAGGAAATATCACTCTAAACCGCATTCATCTCCTTGGTTCTCACCTGCATACGCGGTCGCTATAGCCAATAGGAATCGCCTCTTGCAGCTGTACCAGAGCAACACGTCTCATAGCAACAGACGTCTCTTTGTCTCTGCTCATAACAAGTGCAAGCCTGTCCTCAAGAAAGCGAAGTGTGTTTTTTATTCTTTGTTTTTTTTTTAAGCATTCAACCCCAAGCAAGGCTGGAAACCACTGGCACGAAAGGGGTTACAGAGATGGAGCGAAAACAAAAAGGAATGATAGAGGAAAGGATGAAGAGAAACGTAGGGGATAGATCAGGGCATCTGGAGACGTCGATTGACATTACATTTGAATAGTTAGAGATTATAGTTATCAGGAAAACAAGAAATGGGGAGGGGGTTCCACAGGCGAGAAGTGCGAGTCATGAAGCTAATAGAGTAGAAGAGACGGCTATATTTAACAGTTTCGACAGTGAAAAGGTGAGAGCGAGATGCCAGCCTAGATGAACGCTTACATTCATGAAGTCTGGGAACCAGCGAAAACAGCTCACCGGAGCAGTTACCGTGAAAGTATATGCAAAAAAAAGACAGAGGGAGGCAACGGCATGTCTGTGAGAGAGCGACTGCAGACGAGATGCCAGATCAGGGTTACTGTTTGCTGATAGAATGAAACAACGTATAGCACATCGCAAGCTCGATTCTAGATATTACAGACAGCTCTGCAAGAATGTGCTGAACGACAGCAAATCCTCAATCGCTCTTCTGTTCAATCTGCTTGAAGTCCTGGCATCCTCAGTTGATAAGGCTGAACGCTTTGCTCGTAAATTCTTTTCCAACTCAACACTCGACTTATTTGCAGTACCCACACCTGATTTTTCCCTAGAACAGAGGCGCTACTGAGTGATGTGCGCATAATCCAATCACTGGAAATTATTTCTGAATTAGAATGCCACAAGGTAAACTGAGATGGATGGATACCAGCCGTTCTCCTAAAGAAATGTGCTCCCAATCTAGTTAGAGTTCTCTCCAAATTCTACAACTATTGCATCACTGTTTCCCACCTCCCATTTCTGTTTTTAAGAACTCTGGTTAACCTTCTGACCCCTGTAACTAACGACTTATTAGTCTCCTACTGATTTTCAGCAAAATATTCGAATATTTAATCAATGTTGAGGTGGTTAAGCATCTTACCTCTCACAACCTACTCTCTGACAAACAATATGGCTTCCATTTTGCCAGGTCTACCGCTGATGTGCTAACGGCTATCACTGACTATGTATATCAATCTCTAATGTGGCTCTAGATATATCGAAGGAATTTGACAGGGTTTGGCATGCTTCTACGCAAGCTCTAGGGCTACAGTATTACCTGTTTGATTTAATCCAATTGTTCCTATCAAATCGTAAAATGAAGATCGTTTTGAACAGGCTCGCTTTCGGATCCTTTTGCACGAACGCAGGTGTTCCCCAAGACTCTCTCCTGGGTCCTACGCTGTTTCTGATCATCCTGATGACATCAGTTTCCAAGTAAGCATTTATGTTGATGACACTACCATTTACTCCTGTCTCAATTTCAAATCTGTCAGAGCTGACTAGATTAATCTGGCCGTTGCTCTTGAAAAGGATCTCCAATCAGTGGTTAATTACGGCAGAAAACGACTTGTTAATTTTAATACTGACAAAACAAAACTGCTCTCATTTAATCACCATAGAGAAACTTTCCTGTCCGTCATTTGCTTGGCTGATGCTAGGCAAATGGATAGCTACACACTGCGCCTTCTTGGCCGCACATTTTCAACTGACTTGAACTCGAAAGACTACATTGAATCAATAGCTGAATCTACTGCAAGGAAAGTTGGCTCACTGTGTAATGCTAGGATTTTTTTTGTCAGAGTCCATTTATCAACCGTTCGTGCATTGAATATTGTTGCCATATCTGGGCTAGTGACTATCTCTAGGTTCTTGACAAAATCCAAAGAATGATGTACAATGTTATCAATCCGGACTTGGCATCTCGATTCCAGTCACTTTCTCACAAACTTGATATGGCTTCCCTCTGTATTTTCTACAAATATGACGAGCTTTTTTTCCCTTGTGCCCGGACTACATATGTGTAAGTTTCCTACTAGATTGGCATTTAGGTCCCACCCTTTTACTCTTGAAATAGTTAAATGAGACCATTAGTTATACTTCAACAGTTTCTTTTCTCGCACCCCCTTCCATTTATTAAAAGCTACAGTCTTCAAAAATGAAATGCTATATACTGTCTTCATGAGTGCGCATCTTTTATGCTTTTACCAATTCCTGCTATTCCCACTCTTTTCTCTCCCTTTCACTCTTTTAAACCCTGCCTACTAGTGGAATTCTCGGCTTGCTTTGAGTGAACTAATTATAATTCTACCAATCCCAAATCTACTTACCATTTAATAAAAACTTAATGTTTCCTTCGTAACTTTTCCCAACAATCTTCTCGTCTCTACTTTTCAAAGGAGTTTTCCTTTCTAAAATTTATTTTTTTTTTTTAACTAACTCGCCTCTCTTCTTTCTTTCTCTCTCTTTCTCTCTCTCTCTCTCTCTCTCTATATATATATATATATATATATATATATATATATATATATTTTCTTTCTCAAAATAATTCTTCTTATACTTTTTTCATAATAATGCCATATTTCCTAACTCTCCCAAACTCTTCCTTATTCTTTTTCAACAAAATTCTTGGTTTGGTTTGTTTTACGGGATATCAACTTCAGTGAGTTATTTAATGCCAAGATTTTTACTGCTGGTAATATTTTTCCAAAACTGTATTTTGGTAATTTTTTTTTTCAAAAATGTATTGATTGTAATAATTATTTACAAAAATGTATTGTTGGTAATATTTTAGTTTTCAAAAATGTATTGCTAGTAATATTTTATTCTTCAAAAATATATTGCTGGTAATATTTCTTCCTCAAAACTGTATTGCTTGTAATATTTATTTTCTTCAAAAATTTATTGATGATAATGTATTGGTGGCAGTGATTTTTCCTCAAAAAACTATTGCTATTAATAAAACCTATTTTTACACTTTCATGGTGTTTTGACCCCAGGTTGGGGGTTAACTATTTGCTCATATCTGGGGCCCTAACAGGTGCTACCACCCCTAGCCAGGGTGAGCACCAGCATTTAAGAGGTGGTTCCCCGCTCCTCAAAACCTTTTGATCAGAAGGAGACCTTGCTGTTGGACGTAGTTTATCGTCTTATCCAAGACGCGGATATAGATTATCGCCTTATCCAGGACGCGGATATAGTTTATCGGCTTACCCAGAATGCGGGTGTAGTTTATGGTCTTACACATGACGCGGACGTTGTTTATCGTCTTACCCAGAATGTGGATGTAGTTTATAGTCTCACACAGGACGCGGACGTAGTTTATCGTCTTACCCAGAATGTGGATATAGTTTATCGTCTTACACAGGACGCGGACGTAGTTTATCGCCTTCCCAGGACGCGTGTGTAGTTTATTGTCTTACCTAGGACGCGGACGTAGTTTATTGTCTTTCCCAAAACGGAACACAATTTTTCCTTCCTGAATATGGCAAGCTTTAATACACAAGAAAGAAAGAACGAAAGAAAGAAAGAACGGATGGAAGAAATAACAAAGGAACAAATAGAAGAAAGAAATAAAAAAGAAACAAACAAACAAATAAAAGAAAGAAAAAAGAAAGACTGAAAGTGAGCATGAAAGAAAGAAAGAAAGAAAGATAAAGAACAAATACAAAGAAATTAAATTAGAAAGAAAAAAAGAAAGAAAGAGCGAAAGAAAGAATGAAAGAAAGATAAAGTGACAAATACAAGAAAGAAAAAAAGAAAGAAAGAAAGCCTTATTTTCCCGCTCATCATTTTCGAGAAAAACCTTTAATTTCTAATATTTCATTATCCTCTGATATCTCTTAATATTTAAAAAAATATTCTTCTTTTCTATCTTTAAATCTCTTTCGTTTGATGATAATTCTTTCCTTTTTATACATTCGCAACATTCCATTTTTTTTTCTTTCTCGGTTGTTGCGATCTATTCAGTTTCGTTTTTCATGCTGAATATTCCCAAAATTCTCCTGTTTTTTTATATACCGTTCACTTTCTATTTTCATTCATAAATTGAATTATCATTGTGTCATCCTGTCACCTCTGTTATTCCCTTCTTGAAAAGATGTCTGTTTATTTGTCGTCGTTCTCCATGATTTGTATCATTCCGTCTACGAATTCTCTCTTCGAATTCTTAGTCTAACATGAAATGCCGACGGCTCTTCATGTCAAAGACAGAGACACACGACTAAATAAACTACATTTACTTGTACAGATGATGATGAATATTACGTAAAGCAAATCTACACTGGCTTTTAAAATATTGCAATCAGTAAGTGACGGAAAACCAGCAAAAAAAAAAAGAAAGAAAATATCGTTACCTTTTTGGGGTATTTTTAAAAAGACACACACGCGTTCATGGGTGGATAAAAAAGGTGGAAAACGTTTTGTTCATGCCTTTTAACAAAACAATATGAATAAAAGATGAATAATAAATGGCGTAGTTGGAGCGTTATAGATTTATTTTTGTTGGTGTTAAAACTTTACAGTTAAAGAAAGACGAATAGCAGAGTAGAAAGAAAGAAAAATAGAGAGATAAAGGGGAAAATACAAGAAAGAAAGAAAGAACGGATGGAAGAAAGAAAGAAAGAAAGAAAGAAAGAAAGAAAGAACGGATGGGAGAAAGTAAGAAAGGAACAAATAGAAGAAAGAAAGAAAGAAAGAAAGAAAGAAAGAAAGGTTGAAATAAAAATAAAGTTAAAGGAAAACATACAAGAAAATTAAATTAAAAAGAAATAAATTAAAAACGAAACAAAGGAAAAAGAAAAAAGGTTGAAAGGGTGAATCGTTGAAAGAAAGAAAGAAAGAAAGAAAGAAAGGAACAAATAAAAGAAAGAAAAAAGAAAGACTGATTGTGAACAAGAAAGAAAGAAAAAGAAAGAAAGGTAAAGGAGAAATTCAAAGAAATTAAATTAGAAAAAAGAAAGAATGAAAGAAAGAAAAGGTGAATGAATTAATGAAAGAAAGACAATGGAAGAAAGAAAGAAAGATTAAAATAAAAATAAAGTTAAAGGAAAACATACAAGAAAAATAAATTAAAAAGGAAACCATGGAAAAGTAAACAAAGGAAAAAGAAAGGTTGAAAGAAAGAAAGGAACAAATAAAAGAAAGAAAGATAAAGGGAAAATAAAAGAAATTAAATTAGAAAGAATGAATGAATTAAAGCAAGATAAAGGGAGAAGTAAAAGAAAGAAAGAAAGAAAGAAAGAAAGAAAGAAAGCCTAACTTTATTGTTAATGAACTTTATTTTAAAAGCTCTTCCTCTGGGTCGAACTTCAAACCTTGATTTAATTTCTTACTAACGTTTGATGATCAGTCATTGAAATTCTTGCCAATCAGTGATGTAAAGAAAGAAAATATTTGGGGTTAATATGCAATTGACACTTTCAGTCAATCTCATAAAATGTCTTCTCATTGAACTCATTTGAATCTATAAAGTTCTGAAAGGCGAATTGCATTCCTATAAGATTTGCCCATTGAATCGAATTCTGAATGAAAATGCTGTCTTGTACTTTTAAGTCAAACTGTAGGATCATTATCTATCTCAGTTCATATCTATCTATTGAGGTAGTTGACTATCTGTTATGGTCCGGTTCCTTCTACCACGTTGATAGTCCAAGGTAGAACCAATAAAGAAGAACTCGAACACGGATATGGAATAACACAGATATATTACAAACAGGAATATATACAGAGAAGTAGAAAGGGTTAGTACGAACAATCAGGTTTAGTAGGGAGAACAATGTAGTCTCGACCAGTATCACTATTCCAATGTCTTGTAGTAATTGTCTGAACGCGACTCTGTTTCGGACTACTTCTGATTCGACTCTTGACTCGACTTGAACTACTGACTCGACTAGAACTACTGACGATATTTAGTAACCCCACCCACGAGGGCGTCTTGTGGCACAAGGCCGGTTTAACGTGGGATCTCCGAGCCATTAGGCTCGGCCAAAAAAGTTTACTTCCCCGAAAGAGAATCCGCCATTCGGCGGAATCTCGTTCGGGTTCTTCCCGGCCCGAAGGCAGAGAGTTCAACCGATTAGCCGGTCAAGGCTTGAACGATTGACGATATTCAGTCACCCCGCCACGAGGGCGTCATGTGGCACAAGAACACATACACGGGTTCAGGGTCGGTTTACCTCCCCGAACGAGACTCCGCCCCTCGGCGTAGCCTCGTTCGGGTTCCCCCCGCCCGAAGGGAGAGAGAGTTATAAACGGGCTCAGGGCCGGTTTACCTCCCCGAACGAGACTCCGCCCCTCGGCGTAGCCTCGTTCGGGTTCCTCTCCGCCCGAAGGCAGAGAGTTCAACCGATCTGTCGTTCAAGATTGGAGCGACTGACGATATTCAGTCACCCCCCCCACGTGGGTGTCATGTGGCACAAAGCCTTTTTAACGTTGGCTGCTCGGCCAAAAAATAGCCCATTGAACCCGTATAAACGGGTTCAGGGCCAGTTTACCTCTCCGAAGGAGACTCCGCCCTTCGGCGTAGCCTCCTTCGGGTTCCTCCCGCCCGTAGGAAGAGAGTTGAACCGAACAGTCAGTTCAGAGTTGAACGACTGACAATATTTAGTCACCCCCACCCACGAGGGTGTCATGTGCACAAGGCCTTTTAACGTGGTCAGAGATAGCCATTTGAACCCGTATAAACGGGTTCAGGGCCGATTTTACCTCCCCGAAAGAGACTCCGCCCTTCGGCAGCTTTAGGAAGAGAGTTTAACCGAACGAACAGTCGCTCAGAAATTGAACGACTGACAATATTCAGTCACCACCCCCCACGAGGGTGTCATGCGTGGCACAAGGCCTTTTTAATGTGGGCATTCCCGAGCCATTAGGCTCGGCCAAAAATAGCCCATTTGAACCCGTATAAACGGGTTCTGGGCCGGTTTTACCTCCCGAAGGAGACTCCGCCCTTCGGCGTAGCCTCCTTCGGGTTCCTCCTGCCCGTAGGAAGAGAGTTTAACCGAACGAACAGTCGCTCAGAAAGTGAACGACTGACAATATTCAGTCACCACCCCCACGAGGGTGTCATGTGGCACAAGGCCTTTTTAATGTGGAGCCATTAGGCTCCAGCCCATTTGAACCCGTATAAACGGGTTCTGGGCCGAGTTTACCTCCCCGAAGGAGACTCCGCCCTCGGCGTAGCCTCCTTCGGGTTCCTCCCGCCGTAGGAAGAGAGTTTAACCGTGCAGTCGGTTCAGAGGTGAACGACTGACGATATTCAGTCACCCCACGAGGGTGTCATGTGGCACAAGGCCTTTTTAACGTGGGCAATTCCCAAGCCATTAGGCTCGGCCAAAAAATAGCCCATTTGAACCCGTATAAACGGATTCTGGGCCGGTTTACCTCCCAAAGGAGACTCCGCCCTTCGGTGTAGCCTCCTTCGGGTTCCTCCCGCCCGTAGGAAAGAGTTTAACCGTGCAGTCGGTTCAGAGGTGAACGACTGACGATATTCAGTCACCCCCCCCACGAGGGTGTCATGTGGCACAAGGCCTTTTAACGTGGGCAATTCCCAAGCCATTAGGCTCGGCCAAAAAATGCCCATTTGAACCCGTATAAACGGATTCTGGGCCGGTTTACCTCCCGAAAGAGACTCCGCCCTTCGGCGTAGCCTCCTTCGGGTTCCTCCCCGCCCGGAAGAGAGTTTAACCGAACGAACAGTCGCTCAGAAAGTGAACGACTGACAATATTCAGTCACCACCCCCACGAGGGTGTCATGTGGCACAAGGCCTTTTTTAATGTGGGCATTCCCGAGCCATTGGGCTCGGCCAAAAAATAGCCCATTTGAACCCGTATAAACGGGTTCTGGGCCGATTTTACCTCCCCGAAGGAGACTCCGCCCTTCGGTGTAGCCTCCTTCGGGTTCCTCCCGCCCGTAGGAAGAGAGTTCAAACCGAACAGTCAGTTCAGAGGTGAACGACTGACGATATTCAGTCACCCCCACGAGGGTGTCATGTGGCACAAAGGCCTTTTTAACGTGGGCATTCCCCTCGGGAATTTGAACCCGTATAAACGGGTTCAGGGCCTTTTACCTCCCCAAAGGAGACTCCGCCTTCGGCGTAGCCTCCTTCGGGTTCCTCCCGCCCGTAGGAAGAGAGTTGAACCGAACAGTCAGTTCAGAGGTGAACGACTGACGATATTCAGTCACCCCCACGAGGGTGTCATGTGGCACAAGGCCTTTTTAACGTGGGCATTCCCGAGCCATTAGGCTCGGCCAAAAAAATAGCCCATTTGAACCCGTATAAACGGGTTCTGGGCCGGTTTTACCTCCCCGAAAGAGACTCCGCCCTTCGGCGTAGCCTCCTTCGGGTTCCTCCCGCCCGTAGGAAGAGAGTTTAACCGAACGAACAGTCGCTCAGAAAGTGAACGACTGACAATATTCAGTCACCACCCCCCACGAGGGTGTCATGTGGCACAAGGCCTTTTTAATGTGGGCATTCCCGAGCCATTAGGCTCGGCCAAAATAGCCCATTTGAACCCGTATAAACGGGTTCTGGGCCGATTTTACCTCCCCGAAGGAGACTCCGCCCTTCGGCGTAGCCTCCTTCGGTTCCCGCCCGTAGGAAGAGAGTTTAACCGTGCAGTCGGTTCAGAGGTGAACGACTGACGATATTCAGTCACCCCCACGAGGGTGTCATGTGGCACAAGGCCTTTTTAACGTGGGCAATTCCCAAGCCCTCGGCCAAAAAAGCCATTTGAAGGTATAAACGGATTCTGGGCCGGAAGTTGAACCGAACAGTCAGTTCAGAGGTGAACGACTGACAATATTCAGTCACCCCCACGAGGGGTGTCGGGCCAAGGCCTTTTTAACGTGGGAATTCCCGAGCCATTAGGCTCGGCTCAAAAATAGCCCATTTGAACCCGTATAAACGGATTCAGGGCCGGTTTAACCTCCCTGAAGGAGACTCCGCCCTTCGGCGTAGCCTCCTTCGGGTTCCCTCGCCCGTAGGAAGAGAGTTTAACCATGCAGTCAGTTCAAAAGTGAACGACTGACTCCTTGCCTACTCCTGAAGCACAGTATTTATTTAGTATAGAATAGTCCATTATTATTATTATGTGTATGACCCCATAACACTATCTAAATCTGTTCATATCTCATTCTCAACCTATTCATATCTATCTACACGACTAGATTGAATCCTCACTATGGGTTCCTCCTACGTTAGACCTTGTGCCACATCTATACTTAGGCAATCATCATATCTATATACTCGTTGATATCTCTTTCTCTCTCTCTTTCTATCTTTTTCCATATATATATATATAGAGAGAGAGAGAGTGAGAGAGAGAGAGAAACGTCCAACTCGCCTGAATATCGCGAGAGCGTAAAACTCGGGTTACGACAAGGGTCATCCTTTCAAAGGATTTAACATTAAACTCGAGCACTTTACTAAGAAAGTTGGTTTGCCTTTAGGTTTTTTTCCTTTTTTCTTTGTTGTCGTTTTTGTTCGAGACTTTATCCGGATAAGATTTTTGGGTTTTGCCATGTTGTCTATTGGTTCTATTAACGTTTTTTAATATATATTTTATATATATATATATATATATATATATATATATATATATAGAGAGAGAGAGAGAGAGATAGATAGATAGATAGATAGATAGATACGAACAGACTGAGATAGATAGATAGATAGATAGATAGATAGATAGAAACATCATGAATATGACAATAAAGATGAGTACAACAGTCTGAACAATGTGAATAGCGTAAACAGATACAATACCTCATCACAGAAATATAAACAGATCCTGAAGAAGTCAGGCGCTTACAACAGCTGAATCCTCGTGAATATGACAATAAAGATGAGGACAAATGTCCGAACAATGTAAATAGTGAAATAGATACAACACCTCATCACAGAAATATAGACACATCCTGAAGAAGACCGGAGCGTACAACGACCAAAACGTCGTAAATATGAAAATAAAGATTAGGACAACTGTCCGAACAATGTAAATAGTGAAAATAGATACAATACCTCATCACAGAAATATAGACACATCCTGAAGAAGAGCGGAGTGTACAACGACCGAAACGTCGTAAATATGACAACAAAGATGAGGACAACTGTCCGAACAATGTAAATAGTACAAATAGATACAATATCTCATTTCAGAATTACAAACAGAACATTATCTCTGCGAATGTACAACATACCGAACCTTGAAGCAGATAAGCTAACGCAGCAGGAGACCATATTATATGTCACTGCTGACACATAAGAACAAGAATTTTCAATGCAATTCATTAAAGATCCCTAAAACTAGACAACAGGAGATTAGAAAAAGAACATTGTCTAATAATGATATGACTCAATTTCTATGGTGATATTCGAATGATTCGACCAGAATTGTTTCTCGACCATTTCGTGTGGCCAATTTTGTTTTGGTGTCCAAAATGTTCAGACTAAGCAAAAATAGAAATTCCATGTAACAGGAAATATATTTTATTTACAAATCAAAATATAGTAGAAAATATAAATCCTGACTATTGACTCCATTGATCCTGGTGTCTATCAGCTTTTCAATTTAGAATTCGAAACCTTGTTTTAATTTCAGGTGTAAGTTTACTCGATTTACAATCTGCACCACCATTAATGCACAATAAAATCCAAAATCACCTCATATTTGGAATAAGCTTATTTCGGCAGACGAAAACTTAAGTCGTCTGTCTTATCAAACCCCGTATAGAATGAGTTCATGTCAGAAATAAAGATTTAATTTTAAGACAGTTAAATTTCAATTTCTGATATGAACTCAGTCTATACCGGGGTTGATAAGACAGACGATTTATATTTTCGTCTGCCAAAATAAGCTTATTCTCCATACGAGATGATTTTGGATTTTTTTTTTTGTGTATTAATTATTTGCTCTGTATTAATAAATACGTTGAGATTTTTTTGTGGATCAGTTTTAATATTTTATATTACTAGGATCCACTTGTATTATATTCCAACGGATTTATTAACTTTACTATATATATATATATAGGAATATATATATATATATATATATATATATATATATATATTCCTCGCCTTTTGAGCCTAATTTCCCACGTCGAGAATCACTGGTGTAAGCAACATGAAAGATATGGAGACATCCTGTCTTGTATAAACTCTTCAGGTTGGTTGTGAGTGTATAATGAGAAAGGAAATATTTTCTTGGTATATATTTGGATAACTCATGTCAATATCGTTTAAATGACGTTGTCTTGCAGGAAGCGGTTTCCGCTTCCTGCAAGACAACGCACCCTGTTACAAATGAAAATGAAACAGTGGAATATTGCTTCATCGAACACAGCAACAAGTTTTCTGTGTTAAAGAGGCATAACAGTCGCCGAATTTCAATTCCAAAGAGCGTCTTTGGGGTGTGGTGAAAAGGAAGGTTCGAATGCTTGACGTGCATCAAATCAATGCGGAAGAATTGTGACATGCCATATTAAAAGCATGAACCTAAATTTCGAAAGAGAGCTTTCAGAATCACCGAATAATGCCAAGAGAAATCGTAGCTCTTGCAAAAGCAAAAGGTGTTCCAGCCTAATGTTTGAAGATTATACCTAATAAAGTCTATCTATCTATCTATTTCAAGCTGTTCATATCTATTTATCTGTCTATCTTTCCATCTATCTCATGTTGTTTATATTTATCTATCTTTGTCTATATTTTCTGAGATCAGGTATTCTAATTGTTTACAGTATATACATTGTTCGGACTGTTGTCCTCATCTTTGTTGCCCTATTAATGCCGTTTCGGCCGTTGCACGCCCCGGCCTTCTTCAGGTTATTGGAATTTTGAACCGAACCATTTATTTCGTCCACCGGGGTAGATTGTTCTAGTTCCATGTGCCATACCTTTTCCGGATATCTTATTATTGATTATTTCCCTTTAACTCAACTCTCCAATTTATTTTTCACCTCTGCTGTAGCCAGGTACTGAACGCACAACTCTGTGGGTCAAGTGACTGAATTACTTAAACCAACACTGGGCCATGTGTATAACGGCCTAAACGTCGTAAATATGGCAACAAAAATGAAGCCGAACAATGCAAATAGTGTAAATAATCTATCTATCTATCTATCTATCTATCTATCTATCTCATATTGTTCATATCTATCTATCTATCTATCTATCTATCTATCTATCTATCTATCTCATATTGTTCATATCTTTCTATCTATCTATCCTATGTGCATATCTACAGACTGCGATGGGTAAATTGTTGCTATTTATATTTTTAATTTCGCGCATGCGCGTTGGTTGTTTATATATATTATGGGTTGTACATATAGTAGGGTCAGTTGGGCATCGTTTGTGAGAAAAACAGCATCATGAAGCAATTCAATCCGCCAGAAATTTGGAAACGGTATATTGTACTGCTTGGCATTCGCGCCAGAAACTCCAATACGAACATTTCAGAGTGTTTGGGCGTCAATGTGAGGTCAGTGCAGAGGATTTAGGAAGAGTCTAATGGTGATTACGAAGGTACGACAGCGCAGAAAAATCTTATCGTTCTGATAAGAAAATAACTACCGAATATGTTGGTGAGGGTCTCAGACTCAACTCAGAGGCCTACATCAAGTGTCTTGAGGAGGTAGTGCTCCCTTGGGTCAAGAGGGTGGCTGCTGGAAGACCCTATATATGGCAACAAAACTCTGCGCCATATTTCTGCGATTATATCACCCCTTACATCTGGTTACTTAACTCCCCAGACTGTAACCCTCTTGATTATTATGTGTGGGGCCCAGTTGAGCGAGAGGCCAGCTAAACACCTTATAACACCAAAGATGAACTGAAGGCAAGGATTATGGCAACATTCACCAACTTAAACAATGAGACCGTCCAGAAGAATTAAATTTAGATTCCGAAATCGTCTGGAGGTTGTTGAGGAACCCAAAGACGATTTTATTGAATGAATTTACTGTCTATTATTTCAAGAAATTTTTGTGTAATTTTGGTAAATATATCTGTTAAAATGAGACGTCAGTGTTATTTTCATTTTTGAGTCATTTAGACGATAATTTATCAATCGCAGGCTATGCATACATATATTCATTAACTTAAACAAGGAGACGGTCCTGAAGAGATGCAGGAGATTTCGAAGTTGTCTGCAGGCTGTGGTTGAAGCCAATGGTGATTTTATTGAATGAATTTACTCCTTAGTATTTCAAGAGATTTTTGTGTGATTTTCGTAAATATATCTGTTAAAATGAGATGTCAATGTTATTTTCATTTTTGAGTCATTTAGACAACAATTTATCAATCGCAAGCTATACATAATATATTCATCGACTTAAACAAGGAGACCGTCCAGGAGTGTTGCAGGAGATCCCAAGGTCGTCTGGAGGCCATGGTTGAAGCCAATGGTGATTTTAGGGAAAAAAATTTACTCTTTAGTATTTCAAGAGATTTTTGTGTCATTTTCGTAAATATATTATGTTATTTTCATTTTTGCATAATTTACACGACAATTTATCCATCACTCTATCTATCTATCTCAGCCTGTCGATATCTATCTATCTATCGATCTATCTATCTATATATCTATCTCAGTTTATTCATATCTATCCATCTATCCATCTATCTATACATGGTAATCAAAACACCTTGCCGTTTTTTTTTTGTTTTTATTTTATTTATTAGTAAATCAGGTATAAAGCAATTTGACATACTGTTAGTCCTCAAAGTAATCCTAATCATCATCCAGTACTTTTTGCCAACGTTCCTCCAGCTGTACAATGTCCTGACGGAAAAATCAGCTGTTTGAACACAAATAAGTCTGTGAGTGCCTGCCAGAGTCTGCCTCATTTACAAAAGATTTCCTATGAAAGTGGTTGTCCAGAGAATGGAAGAGTTGGTAATCTGTTGGCGCGAGCCCCTGGTAAAAAGGTGGATGGCACTGTGTCTTCCAAGTAAGTCGCTGTATGTTGTCCCTGGCCACATGCACCACAAGATGCCCGGAATTGTCATGTAGGAACAGTAAAGCCTTGCGATCAACCAATACGGGCTCCTTCTACTTCAAGTACCAGTTACACAGGTTCCAACAGCTGCGGGTACAGACATGGTTTAGGCAGTTGGTCACAGCGCATAGTCCACTAATTCACGAGATGATCATGATCTTGCGTGGGTGTAGAGGTAGTTTTGTGGTGTCGACGAATGTCTAGAAATCTTGGTCGTGCCATGCAGCACGCACTTTACGTCACTGATGAGCACAGGCTCAAAAATGGGTACATTTCAGTGCCGAGAAAGCAACGAAATACAGACTGTCACTCGTTGTTGCTTGTTGGCTTCCGTCAATGTGTGGGGTACCCACTTGCTCAACTCGTAGGCCATCCCTATGTGGTGCAGGTGAGGCCTAAATGTTGTATCAGAAGCCTGGAAGCGTTCTACAATCTAGCACAATTTTGGCTCTTGTCCTCCTCTATGGCCGCTTTCAGGGCCTCATAAACCAGGACTTGTGGCCGGGCTTCATTCCAAATGGACAGATCTCCCGACCTTAACCAAAGCCTGGCGGTACGTTCACACACATCATTATCCCCAAAGGATTTTGACGTATTCGGCGACTTGATGCAGCTACAGACAAGCTATTTTAAAGTCAACACGAACGGGCTTATTCACCACCGCCATGTTTCGCCGCCGCTGATAGAGCTATGGCACAATGAACCTGTATTGGTCAAGAGCAATGCCAACACCCCCAAAACCCTTGTTTTCCTATGCGCGTGATGCACCCATTTGCGTATCAGTGATCACTTCTTCCAAGACGTCGTAAGTATACGCGTCAGCTATAGGATTGGTTTCCCTGAGGGAGAAAGAAGATGCGAATTCAATTTCTGTAGTAAGGAGGCATAGGTTTATCGGGATCGGATGATATTTATTTCACTATTTAAGAAAATAAGAAATAGAGATGTCTACACAAACAGGTGTACACTCTAAAAATAACTCCTACTATCAGCATGGCCCGGCGTTGCCCGTGCTTGATACAAAAATCGTACGACTCATAGAGCAATCGCTATCACTTGACTTAAAATATTTTTGCCCTTCCTTGCATTTAAAGGAGTGCCCTTTGCTGTGCTGATGTTGCTACATGCCTTACTTATTGCCTATCTCACACTGCGAATTTTTTCGAAGCTCTATACTAAACATTAAATCTGTTACGAAAAAAGAACTAAACAAAATAAACACAAAACAATCAGCTTTATAAAAGGACTCGTAACTGAAAAAACCGAATGAAAAAAGAATGTTAACAACAAATACTTTTTCACACCCAACCCAGTTCTGCGGAATCAGAATCAACGTTGATTTTAAGCAAGTGAATGAATCAATTGGAGTAAAGTGCCATGAAGATTTAAATTTTTCCCACTTGTGTCAGCTATCGATTTTTTTTGCATGCTAGCATGCTAGTCAACAATCGTGTCAGTAAGCTGTTGGCTCTCAAGCTGGCCAATAGAATCTTCCTGCCTTTTCGTGGCAGCCAGCTATTGGATCTCACTCTAGCCAGTACAAAAAGGCCGCAAACTACATGAAAACTGCCGTAAAAGCATGAAAAAATCGATTATTTCCACTATCGATGGGAGTTGGGAAATGCAAAGTCATTCTTTTTTATAAATACAAATACTTAAGTAAATGCTCTGTTTATAATAAACAGTATTAACAACATGTACAGGCCTGAATGTCCAAGAAATTGGCATGGAAAATATACGTCCTCCGACAGGAATCGAACCTGTCACCTATACAGAACCGAGCTTGCTAAGCGAAACGCTCCTCTGTGGCGAAATCGATAAAAGCACGTCAGGCTATATGAAGGTTCCGTATAGGATACAGGTTCGATTCCTGTCAGAGGACATATATTTATGACAATTCTCGGACATTCAGGCCGGTAAATGTTGTTAATACTGTTTATTATAAACAAACATTTATTTAAATATTTGTATCTATAAAAAGAATGTATAAACATAAAAATGTCTTAATATATATATGAGTGTGTCCGGCTTATATTTATATTATAAAGAAACAATTTATCCAAAGAATTAAATAGAAGTGTTAATGTGATTAACATTGCTATTTAATTCTTTTTATTTGTTTCTTTAATTATTATTATTATTTTATTATTATTATTATTATTATATATATATATATATATATATATATATATATATATATATATATATATATATGGTATATCAAAATACTTTTACAAACTTTGGGTGCCAAAACAAGGACAAAATTCCATATAAACCTATGTCCACAAATCCTTCATTTTTTCAGTTATTAAGTTTAAAGTCCTTGTTTTGGTATGAGGAACCGGCCCTAAAAGTGTGTATAAGTATTTTGATACACCCTGTACATGTATACACAGCAAAACACACAGACACACACACCCACGCATACACACACACACACACACACACACACACATATATATATATATATATATATATATATATATATATATATATATATAAAATGAAATGATATTGTTGCATAGTCTCCTCGTGTTGGATGGTCACATCTCGTCTTCTCTCGGCCAGCGATCGCTAATTGTTTTGGTTCAGCAATGAAAAACTTCAAACAGAGAATTTTAACTTTTTTTATTACTCCCGTCATCATGTACATTATCGCCCCTCTCACTGGGGAGCCCTTTTCGGACACGAAAGAAAACACGTCTACATCGCTTGACGGGTAAGAAGCAATTCGCTGAAAACTTTCTCCTATCTCTTTCCCACGCTAGCTCAGCCTATCAAAATCGACTTGGCTATTATGGCGCTTATCTAACGCCGGATGTCAACCTCCGGAAGTCGGAGGCGAGTTATACTTTCATATAAATAATTGTCTGCTAAGCTATTATTTAACACACCTTACCTAATCGTTAAAAAATATTCATTTATAAATTTTATGTCAACTATATTGCTGTAAAATGCCCTCTACTCATCCGTGCCTTACTGCTTACATTACTTTTCATCGTTGGGCCTCGATCACGTGACCGCTACGGCATACAGATATACCATTCCTGAAAGAGCATGAACATAAACCTTAAAACTCTGACCAGTTTTTTCACGCTTTACAAACATTATTTTAACATAAAAAAACGGAATACCGGACAATCCTTCCGGGAGCCAAGGTGAACCTCTTAGACGCCAGTGTAGATACATATCATTAAAACAGTGAACTCTGACCTATCCAATGTACCTTCAACCTAATCACCAGGTACCACCCCTGCAATCCAATATTTCTGGGGAGAACAAAATGTCTTGCCTCTTCATACGAAATATACATACAATCCGTAGAAAAATGTACTGGTCCAAAAATTTTACTCTTTAAATATATTATGATCAATACTTATTTCCCACTCATAGTAACACATTACGCACGGTCCATTGTCCCATTTATTCAACCATAACCAAATAAGTACTTTGTTATTTGCGTATTACCAGATTTACTAGAAGAAATCTTTACAGATTTATCTACATTAATTTCCAATAATTACTATTATTAACTACTGCCTCTGTGTGTCATAACTCAACTCGCACCATCTCAATCCCTTCTTCCCTTGACTCCCTCCTACGGGGTAAGCAACCACACCTGTTCAGCACCTCCTAACTAATCCGTTATTGGCTTTACCGTGGTTACAAGGGGTTTCTTCATTTAGTCATATATCGCGACTTGGCACTCCACAATTCTCTTGACCCTTTGGTCATCAGAGCCATTCCTCGGCTCAGGGGCGTATTCTTCCTACTCTTCATCCTCTACGAATATGACACAGTTTACAGCTACCATTTACTACCAACATTCAGGTGTGAAAATTCCCCCCCCACACACACACACACACACACACACACACACACAAACAGACCCGGGAAACAGACCCACATACATCCGGAAATCCGAAACTATGTAAGCCGAATCAACTTATTCCAACAACGAATTAATTAACTTAATTTTTTCCAGAAAAAAATCACAAAATTCAATAATTGATAAGTTAATTATTCAACCAATGAAGGCAAAAGGACACACACGCCCCTCTTTAATTAAAAAAATAAGAATTCCGCACACTTTTACAAAAATAAACAAAACATCATTTGTTAGTTAATTAAGATTAACAAAATAATTCTAAACTTTTGTAAAAAGACAAAACTATGCAACAAAAATCAATCTCTCACAAAAATATTTCACCAAAATTAACATTGTCGTATCAGGTGTGTATGCGTGATTGTGAGTGTCCACAATTCATATTGTTTCCTTTTTTTTTCCCTTGTTCCTACTTTTTTTCTTCTTGTCTGTCCATCAAAACTTGTTTTCTCGCACATGCTACAAACAAGTCTGCTTAAACTTTTTACTTTTTCCTCCTATATTTTTTCATTACTTATTATATTGGTTTGTTGTTTAGATGTGTGTGTGTTTGAGTAGGAGAACATAGTAATATCAACGTACGTACAGTTTTATTTTTTGTCCTTTTGTCTTGATTACTTTTTTCTATTATTCCTTTTGTCCTTGTTGAGTCTTCTGTCGCTTTAATATTTCTGAATATTTTCTCCGAACTTTTCCACGTTGTGTTGTAAACCTCATTCTGCACCCCCTAACCTAGGAGTTCCTGGTCAATGGCGCCAATGTGATAAGGTGATGCATAGCCACATGGTGGCGATCGGCGATTTCTAATTTTGTTCAGCAATGAAAGACTTCAAACACAGAGAATTTTAATTTAACTATTTTTATAACTCGTGTCGACATGTCCATTATCTAATTATCCAGTGGGGTTGCACCACTTGACTGGGAAGCCGTTTTGGACGCGAAAGAAAACACATCTACATCGATTGACGCGTAAGAAGCTACTCGTTGAAATCTTTCTCCTATCTATCTTTCCCACGCTAGCTCAGCCAATCAAAATCGACTTCCCTATTATATCTTAAATCTAACCCCGACTGTCAACCTCCGGAAGTTGGACCCAAGATACACTACTCCTAAAATTAATACTCTGCTAAACTATTATTTAACAACATTTAGGCTTTTGGTTAGATTTAGGTATGTGGTCACTTTTGACGAGCTCGCCTCTTTAGTACATTGACTTCATGAATATAAGTATCATCCTTGATTGGCACATAGTTTTCTTCATTTTACTGCTGAAATTCCTAAGTATCGCTTTGACCAAAAAGTAGAAAATATAAGCGAAAGTTTTATTCCAATAGATTTTTCTCTCGCAAAAGTGAATTCACTGAATACTGACGGACTTCATGAAGGAGATTTGGAATCCTCAGCCTCTTCTGTTTATTATGTTTATGTTTATTATTTATTATATATTATGTTTATTATGTTTATTATATTATGTTTATTATATTATGTTTATTATGTTTATTATATATTATGTTTATTATGTTTATAATGCTGTAATGTGCGTGTTTTTTCTTTCTTTTTTCTCAATTAAATTTGTTTTAATTCAAGAACGATCATCGTTTGTGTCCGACCCTCGTAAAAAGGAAAGAGAATATTAGATTTTCAATCATGAGACATTCATTTTCTAATACTTTGCGTGATTCTACAACCAGAACTATTTGTAATTGAGAGAATCAGACATTACTTTTGACCAATGCCATAAATACGAAAAAAGAAAATTATCTTAAGTAATCGATTTGGAACGCTGAGATTTTTGCGTTAATATTGGCATGCATTATGTGCTTTTACTTGTAACTTATTATTAAAGAACATTACTTTTTGACCGGTTACGACTTAGAACTAAAATAAAGTACGTTTACGCGCATGTCACTGGCTAATCATTTAAAGAGTTCTGCATTTGACATCGGCGATAATGGCCGGTTGTCGTGTCTGTTTCGTGCTGGGTACGCTGATAAATTACATCTGGCAGCAAGGCTCTGATCGGTGTGGCACCTTGCATTATTAGAAATATTCATAGAAATATGATTTAAATTTTTCTTACTCGGTTTACTAAACAGGTTGTTGATTTTTTTTTTTAAAACGGAAAATAATTGAGTTGAAAATAATTCACTAAGATTGTACTTAGACGATCCTAAAGGAAGAAGAGGAAAGAAAAGAAAGAAAAGAGTTGGATGATGCATGACCCAGTCATAAGCGAAGATAAGTGTCAGAAAGATATCTTGGCCTGCGTGTGGCCGAATTTTTTTAAAGACAATTGGAAGAATAGAATTAGAAATAATAAGAAGAAAGAAAGGGAAAAGACATGATATCAAAACGGGCCGCTTGATGAAAACCAGATATCGGTCAAAACATCTGACCTATTTTTTGCGTAGAAAGACTCATTATCAATTTGGAGTAAGGGGAAATTTTAAGAGCGAAATCTTAATCAGAGAAAAGGTGTTTTTGGGTTGAGGGAGTGACCGGTGGAACTATATACAGATCCTGACCTATTAAGAATTAGAAACCTACGATAATAAAGTGGGAACATTTTCAATGTAGATAATTAAGATTTTCTGACTGTCGGGTCTGACAAAGACGGGAGGTGAAGGGGACGATTGTCTCAGTTCACAGATAGCGCCAATATTCTTCCCTGAAGTCACATCTAATTAGCGGCGGGCTGTTTGACAGAGCCCAGGTGAGAGAAAGCCAAGATTGTCATTTTTCGTACGTGCAGAAAAGGCAAAATTGGATTTTGTTTTTTTTTAAAAACAAGAACGATGTAACCCCGCCCGAAAGGAGGAGAAAGGATGCTCGATCAATAACAATTGGTCGGAAACGGTCACGTGATCTGCAGAAAAGAAGAGAAAGAAATGCCCGATCAGGAACCATTGGTCGAAAAACGGTCACCTGACATACGAGAGACTAAGAGAGATGGGTGTGCACCTCCCACAAAAGGGCACTGTGAGGAAGTAGGGGTGAAAACAATAGCGATAATGGGAAATCAAAAATAATGCGACTTTTGGAGTTATTGAGAAAACCCTGACGCCGACAGACCCACCCCAGTTTGTTGCGGCGTCAATAAAATCAGGACCCCAGTCGACAGAAATCAGTTGGAGTGGAGTTGCAGCTGGACCGCGGGCAGGGATAGAGCCTGAACGCGGGCATCAGGCCCGATTCACTCGCCCCTTTGCGGGCAAGAGAATCCTCAGACAAGAAATCCTTCCACCCAAGTCGAAGACAAGAGAACTTCCAGCCTAAGCAGACGAAGAAGGAGATTGCTCGAAGGACGCCAAGAGTTGTGGCAGAGTTACGGCAGAGTTCAGCCCCGGACGGCAGCGAGAAGAGACCACCTCGGACGACAGAGTGTTGCGGCTGAGTTGCGGCAAGAGATCCTTCCAGCCCAAGTCGAAGACAAGAGAACTTCCAGCCTAAGTCGACGAAGAAGAAGAAATACAACTCAAGTCGAAGAGAAGAATCAACTGCGAATGATCGATAGAAATTAGCCCCAGTGTCGAACCAAACCACACTCCGACATACACAATTCTAAAAAGAGTAGGCAATTCGAAATCTTTAGGTTGTGTGATAGAAGCTTGTGCCATAGTCCACAGAGCGGGTCGGGAATTGAGAACAATTTTGTTTTATGTAACAGACATTAAGATAAAAAAGGTTGTTACCTTTTTTTTTTTTTTTTTTTCATCAGCAATCTTTTTGTCTCGTGAGTTTATTTTTCTTTTATTTGTGTTTTGCCACCCCGTCGGACTCAACTTGTATCGGCCCCAATCCCTGCTGGTCCCGTCTGTCTAAGATCTAAACACAGCGTGGGTAGACAGACCGGAGATCGGTACAGTTGCTTTAGTGACCAGGTATTGGAAGCGAGTTGGGAAAGGCGAGGCTGGTGATCATCCAACCAAGGGGTTGGAGCGGCACGCTTGGAACCAGGAGGAGCGACCAGGAGGAGCGACGTCACAGTTGGCGCCGTAACCAAGGGATTCGACCCTGGGCCAGGTGTGTAACCGTCACATCGGGAAGTTTTGAGGAGCGTTGAACCACCACTTAATTACTGTTGTATCCAGGCCCACCCTGAACCGGAGTGGTAGCACCTGCTAGGGTTCCAGCTATGGGCATATAGGTATCAAAACACTATTATTGTTAACGGTAAAAAAATTCTTACGGCATTTTTTTTTCCATTTATAAATTTAAAGATTTTCGGTGGTGTTCAGATCATAATACTTTTTATTTAACTACGATTTGAAATATTCTCATTTGTAATTTTTATTATACTATATACTTTTTAAGAACAGTTAAATGTATTAGAATCCATTATATTATGTAGGATTATTTTAACATCAAGTTTAAGTATGTATATGAGGTTACATATGAAAAATCTATGACTATGACGGCAAAAATGGTTACTTAATTTCTCTGATTTAGTAAACTTTTATTTTATATATAAACCTAGTAATATATTGTTTCTCATGTAAGTACAAAGGACATGGGTCATTAATTTCTTTTTTACCGTTAACAATATATTTTTTTATAAATCCAGACGACATGCATTCAACGGATGTCAGTTTTCATTGAAAAATACATCCCTACCCCTTACCAGATTGTAGCTAATAACTGATACAATGATACTGACATAAGGAAAACCTAGATATACCTTGTCCAATTAAAGTAGATTTATCTGTAACCATGGAAACGTGATTTTAGCTGTGTCTTAAAAAACCCAGTAATTTTTTAAAAGTTACTCCAAAATTCGCTTGAGGATGAAATGGAACTAATGCTTTTAATTTAATTGCAAAATTAAATTCGGGGGTTTTAGCTTCTATTTTTGAAACATGGTTAGAACTGTGTAGCGGAAAAAACATATTTTAAATCAATTAATTTATAATATATATATATATATATATATATATAAATTAATCCGACATTTTTATTACATCAAACGTTATTCGTATTTGAAACAGATGCACATTTTTTAAACCGTAGCTTTGTAGGAGAGACGTATGTTCAATCCCCGTTGGAGAGTATATTTTCATTATTAGGATTTTTCAAACGCGCAGGCTAATAGACGTAATAAGTGTTGTTTAAAATAAAAATGGAACTTCTATTTCACATACGAGTATCCTCTATAATAATGTTTTAACTTACATATATATATATATATATATATATATATATATATATATATATATATATATATTACAATGAAACATTCATACCAAAAAAGTAGATTAGTAAAGTTAATGATATAAAATGGCGAAATCCCTTCGCTTACAAAATTTTAAAGGTGCCTTAAAAATTATAAGCCGTATAAGATCTTTCTTTAATACGCAAGTACTTTCGATTTTACATTCAGTCATTTTCAGGCATGGATATTATTTTGTTTATGGTAGCATCCGAGACGAAAAAATATAATGTTAATCGAAATATATTGTTTTTTTTTAAATGTGTTATTGATAAAGGATACAAATTTTTGGAGCATGCAGTCGCAAAGCTAAGGTTGATTTTTTTTTTTTTTTTTTTTGAAAATTGAAGAGAATGCGTTTATTACTAATATGAAAATTTTCGAAAAACGGAAAATGAAGTGATGTTTCATAAATTGCAATTTTAAATAAAATCCTTTATTACAATCATTGTTAACTACCTGATGAGAAGTTTTTTATTAAACGTCGAAAAAAATGTACAATTTTGTAGTCGTAACTTACATGTTCGAATGTAACAGTGTATAATATATATATATATATATATATATATATATATATATATATATAATTGTCAGTTGTCAATATATCTCATATACCTCATAACACCATTGAGCGCTTAGATTTGGAGCGGGTAGAATAGAGATCACTATGTTTTAGTGGATTCAACAGTTTTCAATCCGCTTGTCTGAATCGTCTTCAAGAAGCGAGAGCAAGGTCTAAAAGGTTAGCCAATCTAACAGTGATCTCATCCCACAATACTTACTCTTGCTCCATATGCGGCCTCCTTTGTAAATCACCTGCGGGTGTTAAGTGACACAAGATTATCACACAAAATTTCATAACTGAATCAACTAACTAAACTATCAGATCCTCATACGTCGAAACCGATGGGAGAGTCCATTATATATATATATATATATATATATATATATAAAGATATTTTTGTAGGTACAAAATTTAATGATCGAAATAAAAGTGTAAAATTTAATATTACAAGACATATTAAAACAATATTAAATAATAAAAAAAAACTCAACAACAAGGGGGGGGGAAGCAACCGGTTTCGCTCCCGCTCATCAGGCTTCCACGGGAGATTCAAAATTAAAACAGAGAAATGTACAATCAGAATAGGTGGAAAAAAATACATATATGTACATATATATACCTGTATATATGCAAGAAGGAACTAGAAGCAGATGACAGCGAGTCCCAGCAAACACTCACGTTGTTTGCACAAAGAAGGCTTGCGGGACCCGATGTAAAGTGCCTCCAGAATCTTCAGATGAAATACAGAGTGTGACCGGGCCAACACGGTGAACCAGTCGACACTGAATTTGGCAGCACAATCTCTGCTATTTAAAAGATGTTCGCATATGGCGGAACTGTAGGTGTTCGGGACCAGTCCATTTGAAGGCAAGGTGTGGTTTCTAATTTTAGTAGGAACGTGCTGCTTTATTCTAACGTCTAAGTGCCGAGTTCTTCTCCCTATGTAGTTGGCTCCGCAACTACAAACGTATTTGTAAACAATTGAATTAATATGGTGGGGAGGGAGAACGTTTTTACACGCAGATCGAAACATAGGCCGAGTTTGAAAAATAATCCGAACTTCAGCAGAGAAAAAGCAACAGCGAACCTTTGATGAAATTTGCTTGGCTATTTTGTCACATTTGGTACCAATCCAGGGTAATCTAAGGTAAACAGGGCATTTTTTGACAGTGTAGAAATCGGCACTTCTGAACTCTTCAACTTTACTGCGAATAACTGAATTAACAGTATCAAGAGGATAACCCAAATTACATAGGGTATCCCTAATAAAGTTAATTTCATCGTTCAGGAAAGGCTCAGAGCAAATCTTTAATGCTCTGTGGAGGAGGGTTTTGATAATGTTGATCTTGCGCTTTTTCTCTGCTGAAGTTCGGCAGTGATGTTGGACAATCTCCCCATTGATGAGGAAAAAATAGAGGCAGCAGAAATGAGGTTTTACAGAAGGATACTGAGAATTCCATGGATGAATCTTAAAGCTGTTTCCCGATATGAAACTGCCTCGTCTGGGTGTCCTTTCTGTGCAGAAGTAAAGAGTTTGACCAGCATAGCTGGAGATGAATCGCCAACTGCAGGATATCTACCAACCTCCCCACGCAGCCAGATGTAGCACAAGGCCGAATTTAACGTGGAGTCTCCGAGCCTGTAGGTTCGGCCAAAAATTCCCCTTAGATCTCGTATAAAACTATGTCCGGTAGCTGTGTCCCGAGACGAGACTCTGCCCACCGACATAGTCTAGGGATCCTATCTGCCCGGAGGAAGAGAGTTTGACCAGAACATCTGGAGACAAATCTCCAACTGCAGACCAACATACAGTATTTACTACTGTATTTATATGAATGGGGACATACCCATCATCGTCCGTAGGTATGGTACAACGCCTGGATTGCTACCAAAACGGACTAAATAATAATGCTGTTTAAATTTTTGTGTGTCAGTTGTATCATATTCTGACTGTAATGTCGGTAGTGTGCAGGATTGCTATGTTATGTCCATCGGCTTATCTGGCAGTGATGTTGGACAATCTCTCCATGGATGAGGAAAAAATAGAGGCAGCAGAAATGAAGTTCTACAGAAGGATACTGAGAATTAATGGCTGGAGTGAGTAAGCAACAAGGAAGTCTTAAAGAAGATGTCAAGAGAAAGTACACTTATCCTCAAGATTCAAGAAACGAAATTCGTTGGGGGCATAATGAAGAAGGGTGGGGTAAATAACCTAACCCCCACGGGGTATACTGAGAGGAAGAGAGACTGAGGGAGGCATCGAGATTTTGTGAATGGATGGTTAGACGGGGAACGGGGGCTTTAGCAAAGGAAGAAAAACTGCTACACGAGACAGAAAGTTATGCAAAGCCATGGACGCTTATGCCCTGAACGGACGCAGAACATAGAATAAGAAATTAATTTCGCTTTGAATCCGACCAGAAGTGAGTTGGAGTTTGCAGCTGTTAGAAAATCTGTGCTTGTTTCCCAACGTATCTATTTTAGCGTTCCTTTAGAATCGATAAATTTGCAAACGTAGTGAATTTGAATTTGAGGACACAAACTTAACACCGTCCTGGGTAACACGATAAACTACATCTGCGTCTGAGATAAGACGATAAACTACATCCGACATCTCTTAATTGCTGGTGTTCCCAGGTCCATCTTGACCCGGGGTGGTAGCACCTGTCAGAGTCCCAGCTATGGACAAATAGTGATGTGGACCCAAAGTTGGGACCACGGAAGGAAAACACGGAACACGGATTAGAGATAAGAAAGATATATTAAACAAAAAGGTTACAAAGATAGTGTAAGTGTAAGCGGAGCTTACTATGTGCTAGTGTCCAATATTGGTAGTCGTACGCGGCTGATACTACGGTATTAGAATACTCTCTCCGCCTCTTCTTCTTCTCTCTAGAGTGTTATGTCGCATACTTTATATAGTCTTGGAAGAGTCCATGTTGTTGGTATGTTACGGTCTCACAACAAATAGTTAACCCCACAAAAGGCGTCAAAACCCTATGAAAGCATAAAAATAG
>CAHIKZ030003780.1:1515000-1660000 GCA_903632075.3 Acanthosepion pharaonis
AGGGTCCCATAACAAGTTCACACTACACAGGAAGAACGACCCAAAGGTTTGATGTCAGAATAAAACAACATGTACCAACAAAAATCTTAAACCATAATTATTCTTCGTCAAATATTCTGAGCAACACATTCAGATCTTCAATTGCGGATCACCAAATAAATAACCATAATTGTTTTGTAATGTCAACGAATACTCGTTGTCACTTCCGTAATGCTCATTGTAGTAGAGACTTTGTAATCGCATATACAAGTATATTAACGCCGTTGAACAATATTGGTGACAGATGCCTTCGAATATCACTCGCCCTAATAGTACTTGCTTGATAATACTCGCTCGAATAGTAACCAACGAATTGTAATCAGTGTAGTGATCATTATAATGATCCGTATAGTGATCACTTAGAAGCCACGCTAATTCACAAATATACATTTACTTTACCATCACATAATCTACTTTCTCAAAATGGATTCGCCTGTGTTTGTACTCTAGTGATCTGTGTTCAAACTCCAGTGTCGGAAGTAACACTTTATTTGTACATAACAAATTGTTCCGCTAATTTCAGTGTGGACTCGTTTTCCGTCCTGAGTAATTCCCACTCAAGTTACCACTTGAGAATATTGGAGGCCATATATATTTATTCCTTGAAATCTACACTAGGTAAACAGAACGATTTTCTCCTAGGCCTTTAATTAATTTCAATATTAGAATATTGTTCCCTACATATTGTACATCTTTTTATTGATGATTTTTATCTTTATTAACCTCGATTTAGATCTACTGAGCGACGTTCGAAACCGGTTAGCTTAGCTCGTTTTCCCTTTTTTTTTTTCTTCATTTTGTTATGGGTGGTAATAAAAATAATTTTTGTCTTTTTATAGCGGTTATTAAGTTTTGTACAACAATACAATCTTCAAATGCACACACACAGACACACACGTGTGTATGTATATATATATATATATATATATATATATATATATATATATATATATTTCGATAAACGTGCAATCAATTTACAAATTCATGAATTATTCACACAAAAACAAATGCAAAGGTTAATGATTTAATTGGCGAGAAATCCATCGTCGCAAACAATTCAAATAATATACAAAAACCTCCGAATCCGTTATGAATGAAAAGATCCTTCTTTCTATAAATTTCTGCCGTATTAGTTCTTATTTTTACTACAAGCTTTCGTCTGTTCCTACAGACATCTTCAGGTATGGAATAGATGTTGTTCTTGTTTTTTCTCTTAGTAATAAGAGGACAACGAAAATATATGTATTGTTGTATCCGAAAATGCTATTGGAAATGAGTTATTGTTTTTGGAGCGTGCAATAGCAACGCTGAGTTTGATTTTAAATTTTTTACAGTTGTGCGTTCATGTACAAATATGATGATAAACGAATTTTTTATTGGTAAATTTTCTGTCAAAGTGGCATGAACTATATTGTTCAATAATTACAGTAATGTCGCACTTATTATCCAAAAGTCGCACTTGGAAAAGTTATTTTAATTTCGATAAACGTGCAATCAATTTACAAATTCATGAATTATTCACACAAAAACAAATGCAAAGGTTAATGATTTAATTGGCGAGAAATCCATCGTCGCAAACAATTCAAATAATATACAAAAACCTCCGAATATATATATACTAGCAGCATGTCCCGGCGTTGCTCGTGCTTGATTCAAAAATCGTACGACTCATACAGCAATCGCTATCACTTGACTTAAAATATTTTTGCCCTTCCTTGCCTTTAAAGGGGTGCCCTTCGCCGTGCTGATGTTGCTACATGCCTTACTTCTTGCCTATCTCACACTGCGAAATTTTTCTAAGCTCTATACTAAACATTAAATCTGTTACGAAAAAAGAACTAAACAAAATGAACACAAAACGATCAGCTTTAAAAAAAGGACTCGTAACTGGAAAAACCGAATGAAAAAAGAATGTTAACAACAAATACTTTATCACACCCAACACAGTTCTGCGGAATCAAAATCAACGTTGAGTTTAAGCAAGCGAATGATCCAATTGGACTAAAGTGCCATGCAGATTTAATTTTTTCCCTCTTGTGACGAATGCAGCTATCGAATTTTTTGCATGCTAGTTAACATTTGTGTCAGTCAGCTGTTGGCTCTTACGCTGACCAATAGAATCTTTCTGCCTATTCGTGGCAGCCAGCTATTGGCTCTCACTCTGGCCAGTAGAAAATGGTCGCAAACTACATGAAAACTGCCGTAGAAACATGAAAAAATCGATTATTTCCACTATCGATGGGAGTTGGGAAATGCAAAGTCGGTCCCGGCCTTTCTGCTAACTTGGAGCATGTGCATGTAAATTTTGGTGCAAATCCGTCGAAAATTACGGCCGTGCATTCGTTACACACACACACACACACACACATCCTGCCTTTTAAATATATAATATATATATATATATATATATATATATATATATATATATATATATATATATTCAAAATCATCAAAAACGAAATAATAATAAAATAGTATAATGAAGTATGTTCAGCAGATGTTCTTATTTCAAATTCCTGCCGACAGGCGGCACTCGTGCGTTGGTTTCCGCTCCAACACCGATATTTAATTCAGATTTGTTTGCATCTGTGCTCTGCAGTTGATGTTCTTTCAATTACATTTCAATTGTGATTTCGAATACATTTTTCCCATGGCTCCGGAGAAAAGTCCCAGTACAAGTGCTAATGCTCAGCGTAAGGCTCTATCGATGGAAGACAAGGTTAAATTATTTTATTCAGAATACTGTGCGTACATATCATAAGTACTGTAATAGGCCAAGGGGAGTGCGTATTTACGGTTTGCAGTGTGTTCTTTCGACTTAGGTCGTTTTTCGTGACCTCTGGAACCAATTAATGACGTAGGGTGAGGTATATCTGTATTTTTAATTTTTTTAAAATGGTAAACTGTTTAAATTGCTGAATGGTTTAGTTTTCAGTGTGGTTGGTATACATTTATATGTATGTATGTAGTGATGGGTTCTTTTTTAAGTTCCAGTAATTCCAACAGTAGTAATAAGATCGGGGTCTGTGAATGCTGTTGGTAGCATTGGCGGAGGAAAGATGAAAGAGGCAGTTGCCGGTGATAAGCCAAAATAAGTCGTGTGTAGTAGCAGTGGCTATCGTGTGTTGAACTCTGTTCATGGTGTTTCTTCTTTTACGGGAGGCTTCCACTTGTAAAGGCTGCATGATCAAACTGCGTTTGATGTTTACCACTTGTAATACTGAGGTGTTATAGACTGTAATGTGATTCAGTCGAAAAAATTTCAAATTAAATGAAGCCACGTATATGTTTTTGTATAACAACGTAGCAACAAAAGCTCTACAAAGCAAAATCATTTTCTGAAGCAATCCAAAAAAACAAAATGGAATAAAGAGAAAGCAATGACGTAAGGAAACCAGAACTCTTCACTTGCCAGATATACTCCAGTTCCTATAAAAAGATTCTGCCGCACACAATGAGGCCCAGGCTGCAATTTTCGTAATAAACCTGGAAAGCCTCATAAATCTTCTTTCTCCCAGCCAAGCTATGACATATATTTGGCAAAGCAGTTGTTCACAAGAAAAAATATGTTTTTTTTTTTAATTTATTATTAGTTTTTTTTCTGCTTGTAAAAGAAAAATATAACGATAATGCTGTCTCAGTAAATAACAAAAATATCTTTACATTACTTATTGCCTCTAATCTATCATTTTATATCGAAAAGGAGAATTTTTTAAATAAAAGACGAACAATTTGAAATGTGTTTAACAACTGCAAATGGAATATTGACTGTTTTATTGTGCATTTCAGTTGGTTTATGCCAGATGTATTTAGTTTCAGGAGCTCGTTTTCCGGAGAAATTAAAGTAATTTTTTTTCTCAAATGCTAAGGCTTAGAGACCCTAAATCAAACTTTGTTAAAATTTGTTTAGGTTAAAAAAAAAGAAGTTCCATGTACATATATTATGATATTACATCGAAAACATGCCAAAAATCGCTACACAATTGCAGTCGTGTTTCGATGTATATCAATACATCTGATCAAGCGATTGTAAATTACTGGCGAGTGAACGATTTATTTAGATTTAAAAGCAAAATACAACCTCTTTTTTGGAAGAAACAAAAGGTTTATTAGACTTGAGGACTTTACCCTAACGAACCAATCAAATATGACCTACGTTAAAATTAAAATAAGAAAAAAGCAAAAAATAAAAAATTATTTTTTATGTAAATGGGTCAGAACCCATTGATTGGCAGCTCACAGCAGTCAGACTTTAACTTAAAGCTGATACATTAAATATAGTGATTTTCTAAGCCCGGCTTAGATGTGGCACAAGGCCGAAAGTGAGGATCGAACTCACTACTCAGTCGTAATTGATCTAGCAAGACAAGCTTTCAAACCATTACACCACGTCAAGGTGCCCTGATGCATTAATATACACATATATTATCTCATCGTACCTCTGTCTTTTCCACAAATATTTTTATGGCACCTGCTCTGACGAGCTCTATTCACTGGTGCCCCGATTGCATGAATTTAAGCGTGCTACTAGGTACGCATCTCGGTCCGACCCTTTTACTGTCGAAACAGTTAAATTTAACCGCTTCTTCTACTCCAACAGCGGATTCTCTCGCACTTCGCGACAGTGAGACTCCCTTCCACTTAGTTGTTTCCCTGATAACTATAATCTTCGAAAATTCAAATGTAATGCCGATCAACATCTCCTGATGCGTTGATCTTGATCCCTATCCTTTGTCATTTCCTCAAACACCACTCTTTACTCTTACTTTCACTCTCTGTATCCCCTGGCATGCTAATGGCACTCCTACAATGCTTGGAGTGAAATCCTTAAAAAAAAAAAAAAAGTTATAAAAATTGCTATCTTACAAAAAAAATTGTCGCAAAACATCAGGTTAAAAAATCGACGAAAACAATTTCAGTAATGAAAAGTTGGGATTTCAGGATTACGGGTCTACATCCGGCCCCGAATGTTTTTAATTTGCTTCCGGATTCGTCCTCATTCCAAAATGGTATGACATATTGGGCTACGACCTCTAGGAGTTAAGTTAAAAATGTCTGACACAGTGACACACTGACATTCGCACTTATTATTATTATTATTTTTATTTTCTTTGATTTCTGGCGTTTACACATTACAGGGACCTAAGGTTAGAAATGGCATCATGACAATTTCCACAGACAAAAAAAAAAAAAAATTACATAAAGCCCTTCGCAAAGTGTGGGCTGTACTTGTCAGAACAATTTTTTGTATCTCTTTGAGGCATGGACTTCCAGGAATCCCTTCAATTAGTCTACTGCAATCTTTTCCAACCAGTCCTAGGGCTCCAACTACAACAGGGATTGTTGATGTTCCCATATGCCACATTTTCGAGATTTCTATTTCAAGGTCCTTGTATTTTGACAACTTTTTGATTATCTTCCAAGATACATTGCAGTCAGCAGGGACTGCCATATCAATAAGGAGGCACTTTTTTTTGATTGTGGTCTTTAATAACAATTATTATTATTATTAATTAATGAAGTTATTTGGTAATCGTATGGATAATTCCAAGAAGGATGTAAGTCAGAGAGCTCAATGTGAAAACAGAGCAAATATTAATTATATTAAGAAAGAGACAACTTTAAGGGTTCAGGGCATTATAATTTATTTCGTTAGGACCAGGATTCTCATCCTAATTCATCAGATCTCCATTTTCATACAAATTTTTTCCGGCCTTAAAAGCTTATATATTATTTTTGCACACATGTGTTTCAGGAGGCAGTTTTAAGTTGGTATAAGATAATAGAGGGCGGGGGGAAACGATAGATATGTGATCGAAACTAGAGAGGGAAAAGAGAGATAGGAAGATGTTTATATCTATCTGTATTGAGACCAGATATGTTGACCTAATTTTCACAGAAAAAAAAAGCTAAAAATTAAAAATATATTTTTAAACAAAATTTGAAATATCTCTTTCTTTTTTTATGACCTTAGGCCTATCTTAATACTCACCTTTTCATCCTTTCCTCTACGTCTTTATAAATCTGCATAAATTATGTTTATTTCTTTCTTTAAACCTGGTAAAATATTTGTGCATTCATTTGTATGCAATGGCTTTGGTTTGAAGATTTGAAATCGAATTTTTCGGTTCCAGTGAAATAAATATCACCAGGGGCTTGTGGGTTTTCGCTTTCATAATTAATTTAAATATGCAGGGTGTCCATAAAGTTCGTGGGCACTTTAAAAAATTTATAACTTCATTTGTATTTGTGATAGAAATAACCTGTTAAAAATGTTATAATACAGTCTTTCAACAAGATGGAGCTCCTTGTCAATTTACTCAGCGTGTTAGAAGTTTTCTAAATCAGGATTTTCCTAACAGATGGATCGAAAGGGGTGGTCCATTTTATTGGCCTCCACGTTCGCCATATTTGACTCCATTAGATTTTGTTTTATGGGGACATGTGAAAACAATTGTGTATGCAACCAAACCTTGTTCATTAGAAGACTTGAAAGCTAAAATAACTAATGTGATTTCAGGCATTATTGTAAATCAGTTGGCAAATCGTTTCCGTGAACTGCAAAATCGTATTACCCTTTGTATTGCTAATGATGGAGGACATGTGGAAACTTAAATAAAATTTCAATAAAACCTTAAAAAACCATAGATTTACTTCTTTCTAATCCTTTTTACAAATTATTTCTATCGCAAATACAAATAAAATTATAATTTTTTAAAGTGCACACGAACTTTATGGACACCCTGTATATATATATATATATATATATATATATATATATATATATATATATATATATATATATATAAACAATTAGAAAATTTTATCACAACGTTGAAAAGGTTTTCATGTGCCGTGTTTCGTCCTTTAGGAGTAAAGTGGTGTTTACACTGATGTGATTACGCATGAAGGAGAGGTGACGTCGAATTTTAAATATTGCTTACTAACATGTCCCTTCCTAGAGCTTTTAGAATCTGGTTCATTTCATAGTATTATCCCCAAAATGCAACACATTTCTAATAGATTGAGGATTCCCTACAAGAACTTAATTATATTAAAGTGAAGAAAGAATAGAATCGATATTCTAATAGTTACTTTTCTCGCACTTGTTGCCTGTGGAACTCCTTTCTGAATTCATCCTGCCAAATACAATCCTCATAAATAGAAATGTACAGTCAATCACCATCTTCTGTCTTCATTAATCCTGTTCGTCTCCTGTCCTTTATTTTCCCTAAAGTCTTTTTATTTACTCTCAGTAACCGCTGTTGTTGTAGCGGCTTTATCTCCTTCCTTGTGGTGCAGTGATAATGGTTTATATATGATATGGTATATAAATGGTAATACTCGTTTTTAAAACCTCGGATAGCTCAACTTGTAAAAGAACTAATCGGTACCCGAGGAATATATATATATATATATATATATATATATATATTGGTTTATACCAATGGCTTCCCATACTTAATACTTCTCGAATTCACTCTCGCGTGGTCATGTGTGACGTCATGAGCTGCGGTGTGAATTTTGCTTCCAGCGTCTTATATGCCCGTGTTTGTTGTTGCTTGAAAAGCATGCATGTAAACAATCACAGACTATCATCACTGCCTTGTCCGTGTATTGCTTCATGTATTTTACTGTAATTGTGATCTTTGATAATGCCTTATGTAAGCCGAAAGCTTAAATTGGATTAAAAAATATGGATCAATATTGTGATTTTCTTTCTTCGTTTAATGATAATGCTATTAAGCTTATCAGACGTTATGAAAAAAATTACATAAAATAAATAGACAACACTTGTCTATATTATTTAATGAAACATGTAAATATATATATATTGAAGGTAATAAATCCGTTGGTATGTAATGCAAATTGATTCTCGAAATATAAAATATTCAAACTGATCCACAATAAGAACTCAATTTATTTATTATTTTAGAGCAAATAATTAGTACACAGTAAAATCCAAAATTTCTTCATATAATGGATATAGGCTTATTTCATTCGACGAAAACTTCGTCAGTCTTATTCAATCCCGGTACACACACACACACACACACACACACACACACACACACATATATATATATATATATATAAACATAAAATGTCTTAAAATAATTGTCAGACTTTGTCCATTTCAGAATGTGTGACGTCATTTGTTTACATTTGATACGCCATGAGCAGATATGAATGTACGTGTGAGTTCCATGGAAGATTGAAGTTTAAATACAGTAAATTCGGCCTTGCTAACCGAAAGCGCCTCTGTGGCCAAATCGGTAAAGGCACGTCAAGCTAAATGACGGTTCCGTATAGAATACATATACGGTGGACGAAAATTTTCTGTGAAAATTTCTCGGTCATTCAGGCTAGTAAATGTTGTTTAATACTGTTTTCTCTAAAGGTTTTTTCTTCTCTACCCCTTCGATATCAATATATAACGTCCGTTAAGTTAACCATTTAAATATGTCAATATCTGCTAACTCACTCATGTCTTCTCTCTCCTGCCTCACTTCCTCATTTCGTTAATTTACATATGTTTAATACGACCCGTCAAAAATGTGTACATTTTTTTTTTTCATTTTTAAAAGGGCTGTGGTGAAATAATTTATTACATGGAACCTTAAAGTGGTCTGGTTTTATTTAAATTATTTGCTCTGAATTTACATTGAGCTCTCTGGATTTTATCCTACTTAGGTTTACCCATACGGATTACCTTGTTTTTCATAAACTATATATATATATATATATATATATATATATATATATATGGTATATAAATACTCGTTTGGAAAACTTCGGATAGCTCAACTTGCAGTAGAACAAATTGGAAATAAAAAAGAAAGAACCAAGAACATTAGCACAATACGAAACCAATCGTCAAGTCGTTAAGCTCCAAAGAAGAAAAAATGAGTAGAAAGACTCAAACGTAGAGAGCTCAATACGGTAAGTAGAGCATTAAACATGATATGGTTTATATATCTCAATATTCTTGCTAAAATCCAATGAAGACATTTTGACTTCAGTCACTTTCTCACCGACGTAACGTGGCTTCCCTCGGTCTTTTCTACAAATAATTTTATTTGTCTGCCCAAATTTAAACGTGCAACTACATGAGTAACTCATCGTTTTACTGTTGAACTAGCTAAGTGCATCCGTATGTTCTATTTCAATAATGTCATTTCTCGCACTTATCGACTGTGGAACTCTCTTCCGATTTGCTTGTAAGTAGGGGTTCGAGCTCTGTGAAAAATATAGGGATTTCGAATGCTGATTTTCAGTGAATGCAAGCAAGCACTAAAACACACGAAATACTGGCGGAGCACAATCTTTCAACCGCCATTTTTCTTCAATTCGTGTGTTGCCATAATAATTGGGGATCTCCTTAGCGTAGGTTAGATGTGGTACAATGCTGAATGTACGGAGCACTCAGTCAGGATCGAACTCACTCGTCAGACGGAACTGAACTAGCGAAATATGCTTGCTAATTATTATACGATGTTGAAATGGCCGTGTTGCCATGATAATTGAACTTCGTCAATATTTCGAAAGAGACAAACAGAAAGACGAAAAAAGCAAGAGAAAAAGAATATATATATATGTGTGTGTGTGTGTGTGTGTGTGTGTGTGTGTGTGTGTGTGTGTGTGTTTAGGCAGCAATCCTTCTTTCATGCACATTTCATTGAATACGACAGACAAGGTGCTTTGATTTAGTTTTTTATACAATTTCTCACGTGATCTAATATTTTTTCTTTTCAGATGATAAATTATATAAAAACTGTCCGAATGTTCTTTTTTTCCTAGCGCTTTCGGCAATACATTTAACCATTTTCAAGGTTGAAATATTTTAACGGTTAAATAAGAATAACCAAAAGCGCTCGGATGAGAAATTGCATAAAAGACTAAATAAAAGCACCTTGTCTGTCGTATTCAATGAAATGTGCATATATATATATATATATATATATATATGGGGGGTGAATAAAAACGAGGGGAATGGTTGATTGATTTTATAAACTGCTTGAATTATTTAATGTCGAATATTCTATGGGGCACCCAGTGAGGATCAAACTGACTGCTCTGTAGTAATGATTAACAATGCTAGCACCGCCAATCACTAGCTTGCACAGATAGATAGATAGATAGATAGATAGATAGATAGAGAAATCAACTGAGATAGATGGGATAGATAGATAGATACTGAAGAGACTAAGATAGATAGATAGATAGATAGATAGATAGATAGATAGATAGATAGATAGATAGATAGATGTTTCTTTTTTTTTACTTCTTTCTCCTGAACTAAGAGCGAGTCATGATCGATGACCGGCCACAATTAGCCGATACATATTAACATCCAACCCTTGTATCCCTGTCAGTTTTAACTTATTTCAGCCATGGTTGATTGACACTGGGAAATAATCATTCTTTCTTTATCATATAAAAAACTGCGAATCATAACCGTCTCTATTTTCGGCCAATTCCTGGACCTCTGAGACTCTAAAATTACTTCCGGTTACGTGGATCCCATCGTCAGTCACTTTGCCGATTGAGCCTGTCACTATCACAAGATATTGATGTTGGTGGAGCGTTACCATTTATAGCAAATCCAATATGGCTTCTCCAAATAATGTCTGCTATGAAATTAAAAAATTGCCATTCTCTCAATTTTATTTTTGTCTCTTTTTCATGCCATCGCAATTCTTCTTAGTATTGCAACATTTTTCGTTTTTTTTAAATAAGTGATTGCATTATTCTTTTTTTTTTCTTCTTTTTGTAATTTTCATTCTTTCTTGTTTATCGGCCATATTTGTTCATTTCCAATTTCTTCATCACTGCTTCATTAATTCATGTTATATTTCTCCATATACAGTTTTTTGTCTTTCTTCTCATCTTTCATTCTTCTTCTTCTTCTTCTTCTCCTTCTTCTTCTTCTTCTCCTTCTTCTACTTCTTCTTCTTCTGCATCTTCTTCTTCTTTTTCTTCTTCTTCTGCATCTTCTTCTTCTTCTTCTTCTTCTTCTTCTTCTTCTTCTCCTTCTTCTCATTCTTCTTCTTCTGCTTTTTCTTCTTCTTCTTCTTCTTCTTCTTAGACATCTTCTTCTTCTTCTTTTTCTTCTTCTCATTCTTCTTCTTCTTCTTTATCTGCTTCTTCTTCTTCTCCTTCTTCTTCTCCTTCTTCTTCTCATTCTTCTTCTTCTTCTGCTTTTTCTTCTTCTTCTTCTTCTTAGGCATCTTCTTCTTCTTCTCCTTCTTCTTCTTCTTCTTCTTCTTTATCTGGTTTTTCTTCTTCTTCTTTCTTATGTTTCTTCTTTTCATCTTCATATTCGTATATTTTCTTTCCCTTTTATTGTAAAGTACCCCTAACCACCAACCTTTTTATCATTACTTATTTTTTCTCCTTTTCTTCTTTCTCCGTTTCTTTCGAATATTTCTTTTGTATATTTTCTTCATCATTCAATCCGTCCTTAGTCTTCCATTTGTAACTACGTTCTCTTTTGGCATTTTATTTTTCTTTCCTCCATATTTTATCTAGTTATCTTCTATTTTTTTTTCTTTCACTTCATTTTCTCTTTCCACTGTAGATGTTCTGTTCATCTTTATCATTTCTTTGTTGGCAAAAAAAATATTTCTTAACATGGCGTCTTTTTGATTTTATAGGAAAGAAATCCTACACATTTCCTAAGCATTTCATTTGTTTCGACATCACGCGGCCAATTTCTTGTGTGTGATGCTGATGAAAGGCTCGAAAGAACAAATACAATTCAATGAATCTATTTCCTTATTAAGAAGATTCTGTGGAATTACTTTACCACTTATGGCCGCTTACAAATGATTACATACAGACACCATTTTGTTTTACATTCATGGCTATATATATATATATATATATATATATATATAAATACATACATATATGTATATATATATATATATATATGTACATGTATATATATATATATTACCATATATATATATATATATATATATATATATATATATATATATATAAATAAATACATATATATAATGTATATATATATATATATATATATATATATATATATATATATATATATATATATATATATATATATATATATATATATATACATTATATATACATATAAATAAATACATACGTATATATATATGTATATATATATATATACATATATACATATATATATATATATATATATATATATATATATATATATATATATATATATATATATATATATATACATTACCACTTATATAAATACTTACAAATGATTACATACAAGCACCATTTTGTTTTACATTTATGGATATATACATATATATATATATATATATATATATATATATATATATATATATATATATACATATATATATATATATATATATATATATATATATATATATATATATATATATATATATATATATATATATATATATATATATATATATATATATATATATATATACTATATATATATATATATATATATATATAAATACATAATATATGTATATATATATAAATATATATATATATATATATATATACATATATATATATATATATATATATATATATATATATATATATATATATATATATATATATATATACATATATATATATATATATATATACAAATATATATATATATATATATATATATATATATATATATATATATATATATATATATATATATATATGCATGCATATATATATATGTAAGAATGAAGACAGGAGGAAAACTTAGCCGTCGCATTTTATCCTCTGAGGGGCTTTATCCAGGCAAATCTATACATCAGGTTAGCATGTTTATGGACGTGAGGTGTTACTGATCAATATATATATATATATATATATATATATATATATATATATTGAACAATAAAAAATATTAAAATCTTCAGACACACTGGATTGTATATTAATATTTCTTCGTTTTATTATTATTTCATTTAGATTCCTCGAACTTCGAAAAAATAATATATATATGAAATTGTATATGTATATATATATATATATATATATATATATATATATATATATATATATATGCAGTTTTTTATATATATATTTATTTTATATATATTTTATATATATTATTTATATATTACATATGCGCGGTACTTATTGGAAAGCGCTCAACATCAGTGACAGAGCTAATATATTTAGTTGGAATGTGAGTATTTTACCCTGGGTTTCACGCTATATGCGGTCGTCAGACAAACTCATTAATTTTTAAACTGGATTCATAATGGTTTCGCATATCGGTGTTTTTGTGGGAGAAAAATGTCGTCGGATCTCCTCATACTTGCGCAGGCATACATACACGCATGTTCACGCATTGCACCTCACACAAACATAAACATATATGAACAGTGTGGGACTGGGCTTATATGCGCATCCATGTGTCGTTGCGTACTCACGTACGCAAATGGTCGCTGTATTCAATGTTGGATTGTGTAACGAACATCTTTCGTCAGTCGCATTGTCTATTTTGTTCTTGCACACACCTATATACGTATGCATGCGCGTTCACACATCTTGTGTCTGTCTGTTTTTTATTATTTTAAGATGGGGTCTGTGCAAGACTATGGTAGATAAAGTTACAATTATTTTTAATTTTTTTAATGCTGTTTTGTTATTATTTTAATACCGGTTATTTGCTTGTTTTTGGCGATTGCGCTTATGTAAATGGTAGAAACTCCAATTCATACTGTTTATTAGTATTTATGCAGTCGTATTAATTTCGCTGTGGAAGAAGGAAGTATTATTGTGGACTGATGGGGTAATGGTAAATGTGATGCGGTAGTAATTGTGGCAGGGATTGGGTGATGATAATAATAATTGTAGCAGCAAATAGTTTTTGTAAAATGGTAGAAGTGATTGTAGTAATGGTGGTGGAATAGTAATAACAATAATTATAATTATCATGATGGTAGTTTGAACTAGAAAATAATTGTTGTTTTGGTGTCAGAGTTTTCTCCTTTCATGTTCATCGGTTTAATGGTGGTTTATGTAATAGTGTTGGATTTGGTATTTTTTTAATCCGTTTGATATAAATTGTGATAATAGGTATTTGTTTTCACGTCTGCATTTAGAAATTATTTCTGATCTTATGTTTAGTAATTTCTTTTATTGGGTATGAGAAATTATTGCTACCGTTTCGTGGAGGCAAAGCCGAGAGCTTAGAGGAAAAAATCCGACTAATGCCCAATCAGTCGGGGTTCGACCTTGCCTTGAGGCAATCGGATATCTAGCTGTTTTGACGAATTGTTTTGAAACCGCCAGATCTGACGAAGCGAAACCGAATTTTATCTGTCTCGCGAAATATAAAATATTAAAAATATTACCATGGCTTTCTGAAGTCTCCGATTTGTTAATTATATATATATATATATATATATATATATATATATATATATATGTGTGTGTGTGTGTGTGTGTGTGTGTGTGTGATCTGACTTATTTCAAACGATATTCCTCGTGAATACCGTATTTGTGTTGAAGCACCGTTTATTTACATTTTAAACAGTGTTTATTCCGTCCACCGACCTGCGTGCTGGAGAAAACTTTATAAAGATAATGTGCCATATGGCAGGATTCGAAACTGCGCTCCCCACTTGCAAGACGATCCAAGGCAAACAGAACTTTGCCTGATTGCCTTCGTAGCGAGGGGGCGCATTTTCTTTATGTTGCTTTCTCGTCTTCGTAGGCCAGGAGATGAAATAAATGCTGTTTAAGAAATTCGTATATCCACAAAAATAAAGTTCAATGTAGTAAAAACATGTCGGATGAAAAAATTAAAAAATAATATAGATATATATAGATAGATATAGATATAGATATATAGTGTTTAGAATAGTAAAAAAGAATTAGCGGAGCGTCTCCACAAATACAGGTATACACTAAAATAACATTTAAATGAATATAGTAGTCAATGTCAATATATATATATATATATATATATATATATATATATATATATATATATATATATATATATATAATATTAGTGGTAAATATACACATACATATGCAATCACACATCTAAAATATATAAATATATATACATACATAAATACAGATACATATATATTTGTATAAAAATAATTCAAGAGAATAGAATCCAGGTAAAACTCAATGTCCAGGACAGAGTAAGGATATAATAAAAAGGCTTAAACACTAATATTCCATGGTCATAATTTATTCCATTGGAATCGTAAATACGATCCAATTCATCAGACCTACAAATTCCAAAAGAAAACAGAAAAAAAACAACTCCGGTAATAAAAAATAAAATTTAGTAAGAGTGTATGTATGAGAGTGTGGGACGAATGTTAGAGTAAATGAAAGCTATAGAGAGGGGTAACAGACGAGAGAAGAACAGGAAGGTCTAAAGATGAAGCGGGGATTAAAATTTAACAGGGAGAATTTTTAAAGAGGGGAGTCAAAGACGGTTTAAGTGATTAATGTATTAGGCATCGGAGAACATTCATATTTCTCTCACTGAAAGGTCTGATGAATTGGCTCGTGATCACGTTTGAGCTTTTTGATTATATATATATATATATATATATATATATATATATATATATATATATATATGTAAATTTTTAACCTCTGTCTGTTTGTTTCTTTCCCGAACTCATCCGAAGGTTTCGGAAATGGACCCACATAACCATATACATTCTGAAACTACATAATCCAAGCTATTTGGATAGGTATACTTCACATTTATCAAAGTGGTTATAGAAAATGTCATAAAGTTTAATGTACCTAGTTTTAAGTATACCTAAATTAACTAATGTGATTTCAGGCATTACTGTAAATCAGTTGGCAAATGTTTTCCGTGAACTGCAAAATTGTATTACCCTTTGTATTGCTAATGATATGCAGAAACTTAAATAAAATTTTAATAAAACCTTAAAAAATATAGATTTACTTCTTTCTAGTCCTTTTTACAAATTGTTTCTATCGCAAATACAAATAAAATTATAATTTTTTAAAGTGCACACGAACTCTATAGACATCCTGTATATATATATATATATATATATATATATATATGTATGTGTGTGTGTGTGTGTGTGTGTGTGTGTGTGTGTGTGTGTGTGTGTGGATAGATAGATAGATAGATAGATAGATATACTTGACTCTCCCGTCGAATTCGACGTATGAGGGTCATGCAGATCAGTTCCTAGGAAACCGACAGCCCGACAACAGCACATGAGATTTGATTGCGGTGGTGAAGGTTTCGTGCACTTTTTGAAGGGCCGAATACAAAGACCTGGTGCGCTACATGCCACAAGGTACCCCTTCGTAGGTTTGAATCCAGAATCCTTCTCCCAGACAAGTTGCCATTCAAGGCTATAGAACCCAGTCTGTCCTGCTATTTACCCATAGCTGGAGGGAAAAGAGGATTCACACCTTTCCCAAGGGCACGTACGTTAATGTAATAGACTCGACAGAAATTCGAACTCGGCTATCCATTACTCCACCGTGCCTCCTCTTAGTAGTAGTAGTAGTAGTAGTATTAGTATTAGTAGTAATAGTAGTCAAAACAAAGTGTTTACACTATCCAGTTAATATAATTGAAGGCAGGAAGAAACAAAGAGTAAAAGAAATATGTGAAGATACTAGACCTCGAATTACTATTATTCTGATTTCACGTGTTTATCACTGAGAATTACGTCATCTTAAATCTTCATCAACCCCCAACCCACACGCTACATGAATGCTCGCTGACACCTCCGTTGCAGTGGCCTGGATTGTTTCAGTTTAATGAATATCCAATTTATTTAAACTTGGCCATATTTCTTGGCTAGAAAAATTACAGTGACTGAAATTCTTCAGTCTCGTCAGTTGTGGAGATTGGAGAAAGCGTTTACTTAATAATTATCCTGGCATTACTCCAAGTCCTCCAATTATTATCGGCAGGACGCTAAATAGCATATTCCGTTTTTCTCAGTTCTCAGGCAAGGCTTTGGCATCTTCTTTTTTTGTTGTTGTTGCTGGTGGTTTTGGTTTCATTGGTGGTTTTTTTTGTTTGTTTTGCTACATTTTAAAAGTTAACTTTTATCCTTGTGGTTGGAAAGGAAATTACAGGAAAGTTCGTGTAATAGTCGATTTTCGTCTTCTTGTTAAGCATGCTATTAAACTGTCCAATTTTATTGCTGATTTCAATTTCTTATTTCATTGTTGCTTTTGTGTATAAAATTGATTAACTTTTTAGAAAACCGAACACTACAACAATTTAAAGGAAAAATTGTCTTAGCCGACGCGTTTCATCCACTCATATATATATATATATATATATATATATATATATATATATATATATATATATATATATATAGTATAATTTCTTTTTCTTATAACCACAATTGGGGTGTTAATGGTTACTTCTAAGTTGAATTGTGCAGCGAATTTTTCCTTTAAGCCTCCATTACCATCACTCGCGCGGTTTTTTGGGGGTTTATTTTGTGTGTGTTTTTTTCAGTTTTGTTGTGGATTGATTACGTCACAATTTTTTTCAGCTGTTTCTTACAAATATTATATATATTTAAATATATTAAATATATTCCGAGACACTTCATTTTGTGATGAATAAAGCCAACATATTGACGTTGGTGAAAATATATATATATATTACATAACAGGGAAATCAAAATTATCTCAGCGTTTGGATTTTAGAATTAAACAACATTTACCCCCCAGAATTTTAAATCCGGCCGCTAACAAAAGCCAACTAGAGAATACATCCGGGTCATCTATAGCGGAACACGCTATAACTAGCAGGGAATGTGTTGCTGGTTTGAGTGTTGACTGTTTTTCCATTCTGGCGAAGTCACACTCTGCATATCATTTGAAGGTTCTTGAGTCCATTTACATAAAGTCCCGCAGGCCGTTTCTCTGTAAGCAGAGAGATTGCTTGTTGGGCTTGAATGTGATTGGGCTCTAGTTCTTTCTATCATATATAAATTTTTTTTCCCTTTTCCCCCTCATTGAATGTTTTTTTGTTTTTAAGTTTATGATTAAATATTCCCAGTGTATCAAACTTGAGGAGTACTGGGACGAAACCGGTTGTTTGTTTTAGTTCTTAGTTTTCATAATTATGTCCTTTACATTTCGCTTATTTCTTGCCATAATAACATTTTGTACCTGTAAGAATCTTTTCAAATATATATATATATATATATTTGTCACAGCTGATTGGTGCTACCTTGAATATTCTTGAGTTTCGTAGACAATAGTTTCATCCACTGCATATATATATATATATATATATATATATATATATATATATATATATATATATATATATATATGTGCATGTTGCTGATGCACGTTCCAGTCGCACGTTGTTTTATGGTTTCTTTCCTTTCGATATATAATGACTCTTTCTAAAATTAAATACTTAAGAATTCTGATTTTCATTCTTTTACAATAATGTTTCTCACGCACCTGAAGATGACTCATGAGATTCGAAGCATCGGCCTCGCCTTTGATTTCGGTTATTTTTGCATCTGCAGCAACGATGAAGAAGATACATAAGCTCAATGGACAGGTTTTAAAGAATAATTGCAGACTACCTACACACATGTACACACACACACATAGATAGATAGATAGATAGATAGATAGATAGATAGATAGATAGATAGATAGATAGATAGATAGATAGAAAAAGTTAGATTTAAACAGACGGCAACACATATGATAATAGATGATCAATAAATAATATTTAAGCATTTATTCATATTCACTCACTGACGAAGTTTCCAGGAAAAACCCGAAACGTTGTGATTGCTCCCAAATCTATGTTGAGCTCTGAAATGTCAACTAAATAAAAACATACAAAGAACATATCTTTTACCTGTTTATATATATATATATATATATATATATATATATATATATATATGTGTGTGTGTGTGTGTGTGTGTGTGTGTGTGTGTGTGTGTGTTTTCTTCTGTAAAATCGCATTGCCAGAGATTCTGTCTGTGACGTGGAAAAAGACTACATTTGAAAGATCTGGTACTTGTATTTGATGATACTCGTCAATCTATTGCTGTTCTTGCTGTCGGAGTATGTAATTTATATGGGGGTGTACATACTTTGGTGTTAATTCCAAGACACCAGTAATACCAGCAGTTATTTCGATCACTGCTTAAATGTCGAAGACTGCTATTGAACCGTCTCCCTCTGCCGATGTTTCGCCTAAGTTGACATCGTGATGCAACTTCTCTTGAACGAGTTGGTTAATACTAAACGTCAGTTTTTTTAATCATTTCTTTTAACCTGTCCACATTTGATTTTGGGGGCATCGTTGAAATGTTGATGGTGGGTATCATGTGGACATCATGTATATTATCCGCCGTTTCAACTAAAAGTTTGAGTGTTGATTTTTCAGTCAGTGACGTGAGAATTTTGAGTAGCTTATCTAACCACAATCATTGTAGGTGTTTAATCAACGTAATCGCTACCTTAAAGGTACTTCATATGTCTTAGTAGCAGTGATGTCCTTAAAAAAATTACCATATTTGGACATGATCTGATTTTCCGATTCTTTTTAGCGTGGCTGTATTTAGAATATCGAATGGATTAGTCTCCAAGAAGAATCATGATGAAATCGATCATAAGCGAAAATGACATGTTCATCATTAATTAATCATAGCCAAGGATCGGAAGCTCATGAAGTATTGAAATAAAGTCCAAATATACATAAATATATATATATATATATATATATATATAGAATGAATATATATATATATATTCATTCTTAGATTAAGCTTTGAAGCGTTGTATGTTAAAAATGATTAAACATATTTTACCGGAATTCTCAGAGGTTTTCGTAACACTAATGGACTTTGAGCAATAAGACTGTATAATTACACTCCAAACTTAAGAGAAAAATCGTGATGAAATCGATCATAATCGAAAATGACATGTTCATCATTAATTAATCATAGCTAAGGATCGGAAGCTCGTGAAGTAGTGAAATAAAGTTCAAAATATATATATATATATATATATATATATATTATTCCAGAATCATTTTCCAACTTATTCAAGATGATCTGAAACCTTCTAACTTTCTGTCCTGGAGTAACAAGTTGCCTACACGTTACACGTACGATTTAATTTTCAAGTCTTTTTTGACTTCTCTTTGGACTGTCATAGTTAAAACTACTCACTCACGTGCCAAACATTTTTGGATTGATTTGGATCTTTTCTAATTGATCATTTTAGCTTAAATCGTCACCGGTGTTGACTAGAAATCGCAAGCCAGATATTTTGCTTGTGATGTGGAAAAGATTATATTTGAAAGATCTGGTACTTGCGTTTCTATGATAATAGTCAATCTGTCGTATTTGGGTCTGATCTCATTTTCCGATTCTTTTTAGGATGTTTTTTTTTTTTAGAATGTCATACGGATTTGTGATCGAGATGTGCTCGGTGACGTCGTTAACCTCTGCAGCTATATCCGTTGGTAGGGCTTCTACGACATAAAGATACTTCATTTGCTGTTATCTTTCGGATCTGCAATGATTCTTGTAGTTGTTTCAACCTGGTCCGAGTGTTTCTTCTCTAAAAGGAGGTAAATGGATGATGTTTATTCTTGCTTTTTGTTGTTCTGTAAACATGTTTGAAACTGACAATGAGACGTCTTCCATTTTTACAGTAGTGTTCGTTTGTGTGGTCACCAGTTAATCTGGGGTGGAAGTTGACTGGAGCAAAGGAACAAATTAGACACTGGTTTGAAGAAATGGCCAAAGTTTTATTTTCATTTACAAGATATGAAAATGTCTCTGGTAAGTCGTATAGTGTGGCGTTCGAATATGAGGTGTATAAGGTGTGGAGGGAGCGTGGAAAAGGAGTATGATTAATCTGCCTGACTGCTTGTTGGCTATCGGTTTGGTCTTGTCGCGTTGATAGTAGAGTCCGTTCTCTTTCTGTGTTCACAGGAGGCTGTTTTCTCAGCTTAATGGTCGGCTGCGCAGTCAGCCGTGCTCTCCGGTAACCTCTATGGTTAGCGTGTGCGTATAAGGTCTCTCTCTCTCTCTCTCTCTCTCTCCATCTCTCTGCTCTCTCCCCGATGACAGGCTTCTCTTATAGCCTATATAAATGAAACACATGGCTATAGTTGTAGACATCTGTGGCAAACGAGAGTCACATCGATAATGGCCAGCACTTTGGTATATTTGTGTTTGTTTTAAAATTTGTTTTTAGTAGAATACCTCGTGTGCGTGGGACTTAGCTAGAATAAAATTGGTGCGTCTCGAGAGATATATGTTTTCTAATAGTTGTATAAATTTGGCTTTGATTTGTTATCTCTAAGTGCAAATTTTGTTTTTCTGCTACAAACCTACTGGGAGGGTTCATCCATTTCGTCTTCGTTAAGGTTTCTGATGTAATGAGTATGGATACACCTGGGTTCCCCCGCACAGTAATATGATTGGCTGGTGTCAGCCATAAATACAGACTGATGTGGAGGTACAGGGATTACGCCTATTGTTTTCGCCTTCTGCCTACGCCTATTGCCTACCACTACGACGAGGACCAGTCCATTATGGTTACCTGCTAGATTGTCGTACCCGGTTACAGTAGTCCAAAACCACTTTGCTACCGGGAGATATCAGTATCCAACTTGGAGAAAGTAAGTCATTGATACTGACTTCCTCATTTTGTGTACATCTTGTTCTCACTTAGACAGTGTGATTGACACATTGCAATGTCTTTCTCCAGTTTAGAAATTTCTTGTGCAGGCATTGCTTGAATTTGTGAGTACAAACTGAATGTTGCAGTGATATTTTGTGATGACGATACTCAACAACGACATAACACCCAGCATATATATATATATATATATATATATATATATATATATATATATATATATATATTCAGTAATACCTTCAATCACATTAATTATCATGCAATTCCTCTAAAGATCGATGCTTAACTACATAAAAATTACTTTTCACACGTCCCCATGAAAAGAAATCCAATGGTGTTAAACAGCAATTCTGGGGAAAAAAAGTAATTTTCAAATTTCAAGAAAATTTTTAAAATAATAATAAGTAAAATAAATAATAAATAAATTGTCTGAAGGCAAGAAAAAAACTAGCCATATCAGGCTTTTTTTTTAAGACCTTTTTACTTATTTTTTTTTTTATTCTTTTTAACGGTATATCAACTCCTTATGTGTCATTTAATGCCAAAATTTAACTTTCTTGGGAGCATTTTAATAATTTATGTTTTTACAAAAACGTATCGCTAATAATTTCTTTTACTATGTAAATATATTGCAGGTATTTTTACTATAAATTTTTGTATAAATTCATAGTGTTTTGATACCAACTTGCGGTTTAATTACTTGCCCATATCTTTGTTGCCGGATGTAGTCTATCGTCATACCCAGGACGTATCCTTTTTACAGATTGTTTATATCATGTATAGCTACAAAGCTACAAATATTTTAAATTGCACACATACTATATGGACACCCTATATTTACTTATTTGAAGATAATCTGACACATGGCTACAGCAAGTAAGTATAACAAGGTAACTTGTTATTGGCAAATAAGGTTTTAAATTTCAAGGCGAAGTTTTGGAATGAATTGTTATGTGTTATTCTAGATCTTATTAATATATCCAGGCAGGAATATTTATCAAATAGCCAGGTATGTCCTCGAATTGGACAGGCCAGGGAATGTGTTTTTGATTCCGTTTCTGATGTTAGCCGAATATGTTTTGGTTTTGGAGCAATGGCTCTGGTTGAAAGAGGGTAAAATCAAAACATAGGATTTAGTCTTTTAATACCGAATTTAAACAGTGGGAAATTGAGTTATTTTGCCATGTGAACAGTTTCATATGTGGGTAGAGAATTATGCATAATTTCAGTTCAATTTTGAGGCTACAGCTTGAAACGTCAGCGTCAGTTTTTTTGACGCTAGCGACAGACGAGTTGTCAAACACACAAGCAGTTGCACATCCGCACAAGGAAGGGGCCCAATATTCATTTGAATTTCTGATTAAACCTTGCTGAACACACACATCGAGATTCCAAGTCGCAACCTTCTCATCTTATCGGGTTAATAGATGCATAATATATTTGAATGTAAATTATTTTATTCCCCTTCATTAATTCGTTTGGAAACTGTATAACTCTCCTCATCCAATAGACGTGCGAAGATTGCGATATCGGAAGAAGCGGGATCTAAACTGAGTGGCTGCTCGTCGACAGAACGCGAGACTAGACCAACGGGGCAGGGGAGAGACGTGTACACGAAGAGAGGGGATTATGTAGTTATTAGCTGAATGCTGATCTGAAATCTTCATTGTATGATATTTCAGACATGTGATTAATATTCATTACTGAATGAAGTGAATTGACAAGGAAGAAGAACAACGAATATTTTTGTGTAAATAAATGCTTTTATCATTATTAGGCTACAAACTTACTGATGAACCAGCGTGCTTCAATCTGAAATGTATTTCTATCTGCTCCCGCAATTACTCGCGTGACATGCTATTTATGAGATATTTGGCAATGAAAAACACTGGCAAATATAAGGTTCATGCCTTCTCCAATGAAGTCTCTACCGGAATTCAATTTTCTTACGTCATTTTTATTAATTTTAATCCTCACTTTCTCACAAGCTAACCCTTTATTTATTTATTTATTTATTTATTTATGTTTTTACCATTAATAGCGCGACAGAGAAAGACGAGTCGTCAGACACCCCCGCAATAGCACCCCCGCACGAGGAAAGTGTTGTGGTAGGATCCACCTAATTTGCATAGTGGAGTACCGACCATATAAATATGGTTGGTACCGGGAAGAGAGGAAGGAATCAAGAGATTCAATCCAAAGACTCTGCCCGACTGCGACTAAGTCAACACATTCTCTAGGAACGGTCTTCCCAAGAATATACAAAAGACTATATATAAATATTGTGTACCTTTCATTTTGTTGTAAGTACATTTTGTGTTGTATTATTATTCCATGCATTAGTCAAGTTTCAACAGAAAGGGTCCAATATTCACTTGAATTTCAGATTGAACCCTGCTGAGCAGGGAATAGATCTAGATTCCAAGTCGCCGTCTTCTGATATTTTCGTGTTAATAGATGTTAAATATATTCGATAGTAAATTATTTCATTTACATTCATTAAATGGTCTATATTTAACCAAAACTGTCGTAATTATGTATTCGGTGAGAGGTTGAATTTATTTCTAGTTAGTCCAATCGTCAAAAGCAAGTTTACCACGGCTTATTGACTAAAAGAAAGACAACTTTCTTCGTCAGTAAGAACCACAACTCTTGAAGAACCAACACTGAACGATTGATGACTGGCACAAACACCTAAACCAGTTTGGAAGCTGTATAACTCTCCTTATCCAATAAGATTGACATATCAGAACAAGTGGGGTCCGAACTGAAAGGCTGAGAATTATCGTTGAACTTTTAAAAGGTAAGCTTAACTATTAATGCAATACTTAAATGCAGCGATCAGTTTTGAGTTCTTCTGTAGTTTATTGTTGCCTATTCGCATCTACTCCTCCCCCTACCTATTACGATGAAGGCCCAATCAAGAGTACAAAAGTTTGCTACACTAGTTCTCCATCTATGGAATCACTGGAAGGGTTTTCTCTATTATAAAATCCTTTGTAACAAGTAGGACGCGAAGGTAGTTATTAATGGCCAGCCCTCCAAGGTCCTGTCGGTCAACGCAGGTATCCCCCAGGGGTCACTTCTCAGACCAACCCTCTTTCTGATATACATAAATGATCTACCTAAGAATATATTCCGATCATTTTTAAATGTCTATGCTGATAATATGACGATATACAGAAACACCTCTAAAAGATTTGACAATCAGAGATTGGCAGTTGACCTCTCTTCCAGTGGTCTGGTTACATTCAATGCCTCTAAAACGAAAATGGCTACATTCCAATATCGCCAATCAGACCCCAAATACCGATGAACGGATGTCCCCTCGAGGAGGCTCAGTGTCTAAAGAATATATTGGTCCTCAAACTCACATCAGACCTTAAGTGGAATGCCTATATACGGTCCATCGTCAAAGATGCAGGTAAAGTCATCGGCTCCACTGTAAGGCTAGAAGCTTCTATGCCACTTACATCGTAGCAAATCATCCGCATTCCCTCCGTATTCTGTTGATGAGAAGTAAAATCCACTCAAACAGCTTCTTCCAGCCAGCCACTGCTTAACCTGTTCAGTTATCGTCCCCTCCTATCCATATAAACTACCTCTGATCAGATCCTCTACCTCGAGTGACTCCGGGGACTTGTACAGGGTGAACCTTACTGAGTAAAAAAGGAAATATCAAGCATCCTTTGTTTTCAGATAGACTTTTATATCATTAAGACATACCCAAAACTATATATACATATGTGTCCCACGTAGAGAATGATATACCAAATATCTACACAGCGAGATGTACCTCGAGGCGGCGTAATGGTTAACAAGCCTGTCTCGCTAAAACAATTATGACTTAGTAGTGAGTTCGATCCTCACTGTGTGCCACGTACTTTTGGCCTTGTGCCACATCTGAGCTACGCTTGGAAAATCACTTTACCTACACAGCGAGCACAGTTTAAGAAGAAACAAAAAGTAAAAGCCTACATATAATAGGCGTGACAATCGAACTCACTACTCACTTGGTAATTTTTCTCGCGAGACAAGATTGCTTACCATTACACCCCGTTGAGGTGATCTAAATGATTTTCAAAACATAGCTAGGATGCGACACAAGGCCGAAAGTATGATGCGCCCACTGAGGATCGAACTCACTACTCAGTCCTAATTAATGTAGCGAGACAAGTTTGCTAACCATTACATCATGTCGCTCACCTCAAAGCAACTTTGTACAGAATCGGGCCACGAATAAAAACAAAGACGTGAACTCAGCTGAACTTATGGTTCATACCTGCAATCCAACTAGATAGTAGGAAGTTGTATGAGGTGAGAGATAGAATCCATCACTAAAAGATCGAACGTTCGACGAAATATCCGAAACCACATACCCCCGATTCAGCTGACATTTATTTGACTGATTCTACTCCTGAATAAGCATTAACTTTACTCATGATAGATTTATTACCGTATTTTAGTGACCAAAAATGATCTTGATGAACTTGTTCTTAATCTATTTATATTGCGTTTGCCGACTTGAACAGGAGAATTAACTTGTTGAAAAATAGCGTCTTAGATGAAACAAATATTCAGTTGTGTGAAGCGGACATTTAATTTTTTTTTTTTTTTGTATTTCGCAGTGGACCATCTCACCGAAAATAGCAGGTAAAAAATAGTCCTATTCTCCTACGATTAACTTTGCTACAGATTAAATCACTGTTTTATTTGTTGACGTCATTTCTCTGCAACAACATCATTTCTCCAAGTAATCTCTCTCATTCCAAATCTTTTCTTTCTGACAACATAAAGCATTGTTTCAAATCGATTAAACTAATAGCTGATATATAAACAAACATTTCTTTTTCCTTTATTTCTGAATCCCTGAAGAAAACCAGCAATGTGGTTTCTAGCAGAAATAGTAATGGTATCAGTGATATTACCCAATTCCCTACAAAGAAAGATTTAACATTCATTGACTGAGCAACCAGTATTGTTTTCGGGTGAAATTTATAAAATCATCCCTTTAAAATATTTTGTTTAAGAAAAACATGTTTCTTGAGTTCAATCGTTGTAATCACTGTCCTTCTTTATCTTACAAATCGCAATAATGCATATCTCAGAACTAAATATTACAGTGTTCAATTAATTACGTATTTGCTTTGCTATGAGTTATTTATTAAGCAACGAAGACAGAAGCATTGTTTCAAACTGCGTCTCGAATTAGTTTATCACATCTACTATCCGATACAATTTGCCAGTGCGACTGCACCAAGAAAATATCAAGGAAGTCGATAAGTTTGTCTACCTGGGAAGCGTCTTCAGTAAAGACTGTAGGACAGATGAAGACATCAAGTGCTGAATCAACAAAGCCTGACACGCTTTCAACACTCTGCGGCCAATCTGGAGATCGACAGCCCTCCTCACTTTACAACAAGATCCGGATCTTCAACACCAAGGTCAAGTCGGTCCTACTTTACGGCTCAGAAACCTGGTGGGTAACCATGACCAACACCCACAAACTTCAGACATTTACCAATCGATGTCTTAGAAACAGCCTCAATATCAGGTGGCCGGAAGTCGTCTCTTGCGACCAACTATAGAGACAGGACCAGGCGAGCCCGAATCGAGGATTGACATCAAGAAACGGAAATGTGGAAGGATCGGTCACACATTTCGCAAGCCTGCTTGTATTGTCATCAGGAAGGCCTTTGACTGGAATCCACAAGGGAAGCGAAAAGTGGGTCGACCAAAACGTAGAAGTGTTGACGCAGAGTTGAAGGCAGCCGTCAGGACATGGGCCGAGCAGAAGAGGATCGCCCGGAGTCTTGTCCGTTGGGGAGGTGCTGTTGCGACCCTATGTTCCCCAAAGATCCAAGAGACATAATAATAATAAAAACAATCGTTTGTCAACTTGCTTACATTGGAAAAGATGCATTGTATAAACGGACCATAATGTCTCTTTCCAGCTGAGGTTGGAGAAAAGGCAGAGATTTTTCGGTAGCCAGTCGATAACACCAACATCAGGGTGGGGCCCTACTTTACGACACCGAAACCTGGCGGGTAACCAAGACCAACACCCTTCAGACATTTACCAACCGATGTCTCAGGAACATCAGGTGGCCGGAAGTCGTCTATGGGACAGAACCAGGAAAGCCCTAATCGAAATTGACATTAAGAAATGGAAATGGGAATGAATAGACCACACACTCCACAAGTCTGCTTCTAGTGTCACCAGGAAGGCCTTTGACTGTAATCCACAAGGGAAGCGAAGAGTGGCTCGACTAAAAAAGACTTGGTGCAGAAGTGTTGATGCAAAGGCGAAGGCAGACGACACGACATGGGACCAACTGAAGCGGATCGTCTTGAACCGCGTCTGCTGGAGAGGTGTTATTGCGACCCTATTTCTTAATGAAGAATTATCTTTGAAAAATAAAATATTCAACGTTGATTGCGGTATATATTGCGAAAGGGTGGTACTGTTGTAGAAGCATTTATAAACATCTGTGCAGTGTATACAGATGCAGTGAAAGCTCGTATATATCAGCTATGATTTAAATGGCGACTTTTCCATACACGACAATCCTCGCTCAGGAGCTCGACCCACTCTGAATGAAGAATTTATAAGAGGGACGTATTAGATACATGGCAAAGCTCCAGAGACTTTGGAAAATAACTTCATGGGTCATGCTAGATATGTCAATATCTCAAGCGAATTGAGAAAACTTGCAAATACGTCATTTCACTTCATCCTGAGCATTGATTTGAGAAACGGACACATCATCCATATATCTGCAACACTAGTTTTACCAGGAATATCAATGTTTAATTCTTGCCTCGCATTGTCAGAGGTGATGAAAAATATCATTTCTTACTATTTTTTCATTTCCTTTTTTCTTAGAATTTATTTATCTATTTATTAACACTTCGTACAGGTTTTTTTTACATTATTTTCCCAAGCCTTTTATCATTTTATAACTCTTTTCTTTCTTGTTTTCATTCATTCATTCATTCTTCCGTCTTGGGTATGACGATAAACTACATTCGCACCGTCTTGGGTACGACGATAAACTACATTTGCCCCTTGGGTAAAACGATAAACTACGCCCAATAGCAAGGCCTTTGAACCACCTCTTGATTGCTGCTGTTCCCAGGTCCATCCTGATCCGGGGTGGTAGTACCTGTTAGGGTCCCAGCTATGGGCAAATAGCTGACACCCAAACTGGGGTCAAAACACTATGAAAGTGTAAAAATAGGCTTCAATACCAGCACGAAAATGAATATTACCAGTAATACATTTTTGAAGGAAAAATATTAGCATACAATATTTTTTTTAAATATTACCAGTAATAAAAATCTTGTAGACATCAAATAATCCATTGAGGTGGTGATATGACGTAAAACAAATCAAACCAAACCAAACAAACCATGTATCATTCTTTCATTTCTTTCTTTTTGTACCTCTTTACTTTTTTGTCTTTTGCATTTTAACTTTTTCTTTCTTATGTTAAATATTCTTCTTTCGTTTGATTTCCCCAATCGTATTTTTATATACCTTTTTTCTTTATTTTTCTTATTTTACTTTAAGGTGTCTATTCGTTTGTTTCTTATTTATGTTTGTCATTTCATTTGAATTTAACAATTCCTTTATTCGTGTCTTGTTTCGTCTTTCACTAACTCCAAATTTTTCTTCTTCTTGGGATTATTTTTTTTTAAATCTGAAAACCAAATCATATTTCGGTCACATATACACAAATTTTAATTTTTGTTTTCTCTGAATGAAAAAGTTTCTAAATATATCTTGGATTGTACATTTAACAGCGTCTGCCACAAACTTTAAACTTATTAACTCAAAAACGAAGGATTTGCGGAAATATATATATATAAACTTTTATCCTTGTTTTCGTGTGAGGAACCCGCTCCCAAGGTTTGCAAAAGTATATAGTTGCTTATTTATAAGTAACTATATACTTATATACTTATTTATTTATCTATAGTTATTTATTTTTTAATTTGAGATATATAACAATTGTCGGCAAATTTGGACCGTCATGCCCGCAAAAAAGGAGTATCAAAAAACGGCTTTTACCTTAACACCGCTATTATTTTAACTACCTCCACTCCTCGGCATGTTTATTGTTTTAAAAAGAGATTTTAAGAATTGCAATAAACCTAAACGTATGATGAAAGCGAATTTATACATTTTTTCGTGCTTTGGAATTTGCAACAAAAACATTAAACATAATTTCTTTATTAGATTGCTTATTTGCAAGAAGAATAGTATATCTACAACATTCGAAAAACTAAAGCAACTTTTTTATTCATAAATTTATAAACATTTACTAAATTATTAAAATCTGTGAACTAACTATAAGGACAGCCTTATTTACCATTTTATAAAGTTTGAATCCATAGCAATTAGGCGATGTTTTGGCAGCCATTCCAATAAACAATAGAATAAATAGTATAAATAAAGAATCTAATTGCCCGATTGTCAAAGGTCCCAAAATAGAAGAAGATCTAACTTCTCTTTAAGAAAGTTTCAAAGAGTTTTGAGAAAAATTCAAAAGGGAATTAGCAATAAAGTGAAATATTTGAAGAAGTTGATGTTACTGATATAAAAAGGTAGAGAAGAAATGGACAAAATTATGAAAATTGGCTAAAGATTCGAAAACAAACAAAAACACATAAGTAAGCATCACAAAAGAAATCATAATATGAGCGAAGAAGCAGGTGAATCTCGTTTCTGTATATAGTTTTGTGTATGTCTTAATTGTATAAAGTCTCTTTGAGAACAAACCAAGCTTGTTATTTTTTTTTACAGTGAGATAAACCCTGTACAATGCCCGGCGGCTACTCGAGGTAGATGGTTAGGATAAGGAGTAATTTATATGGATAAGAAGAGAAGATAACGGTCGACTAGATTTGAACAGGTTAAGCAGTAGTTCGTGGGAAAAGCTGTTTGAGTGGAACTTCTCACCAACGGAATACGGAGATAATTTTTTTAAATTTTTAATGATGAATGTAGAGATACATTGGCTGAACTAGATTTTAACGATGAATGTAGAGCTACATTGGCTATACTAGATTTTAATGATGAATGTAGAGCTACATTGGCTGAACTAGATTTTAATGATGAATGTAGAGCTACATTGGCTGAACTAGATTTTAATGATGAATGTAGAGCTACATTGGCTGAACTAGATTTTAATGATGAATGTAGAGCTACATTGGCTGAACTAGATTTTAACAATGAATGTAGAGCTACATTGGCTGAATGAGATTTTAATGATGAATGTAGATCTACATTGGCTGAATTAGATTTTAATGATGAATGTAGAGCTACATTGGCTGAACTAGATTTTAATGATGAATGTAGAGATACATTGACTGGACTAGATTTTGGTTTCCATAAGGAAATAATCATGAAGCACAGAGTCAGCATTGTGAATTTGGAGGCGACTAGTATTGTAGATAGCAAAAGTATAGATCTTTCAAATATGATAATAATGCGAATATAGATGTACATAATTATTGTAAGTTCTTGAATAAGACAATTTTGTAATTTATTAGATGGGTAAATACTGATTAAAGACTTCATATGTATATTTTTGGTGATAAAATAGGTAATAAAAAAAAATATTTGTTTAAAATATATATGTTAAATGTATGTAAATATATGTAAATAATAATATATATATAAATATATGTAATATATGTAATATATATGTAATAATGAGATATATATATATAATACATAATAATATTTATATAATAATAATATATAATATATATTATAATATATTTTATATATAATAATATATGTAGCATATATGTAATATATATAATAAAAATATATATAAATAATAACAAAGAAATATTAGTTTAAAATGTAAAGTATATGCGAAGTAATACTTTCAAATTCTGCAAAACTGGCCGAAATTAGATTCCAATGAGACCAATTTAATGAAATGGTCCGTAGACTGTCTAGATATAATATCTAAAAAAAAAACTTGTGGCCTCTCATTAAAAGAGATGAGTTTGATAATGGAAAGCAATATTCAAAAAAGTTTAAAATGTGTGAAAGAATAAGAAAAAAAGAGAAACATAATTAAGGAGTAAGAATATTAAAATTCTTCGTTGATTCCCATTCTATTTATTTTCATTATCATTCATAATCCAATACCTAACTGTATACTTTCCTTAAAAGTTATGTAAAACAAACCAATTCCTTATTTTTCCTTCCTTTCGAACTAGGCCTTTTTCCCGCCATTTTTCTTTGTTCTTCGCTGTCGTCTGCCTCAGTCTGTTTCTTTTGCAAATTTTTGTTCACCACCTTTTACTTATTTCCCTTTTTAATCTTTTTTTCTTTTCGATATATTTTCCCTTTATTCTTACACGATTGCATTCCTCTTTCACGAAGTATATAAAAAATCGTTCCCGCACTCTCTCTGTCTGACTGTCTGTCTGTCTCTCTCTGTCTGAGTCTCGCTCTCTGTCTGACACACTCTCTCTCTCTCTGACTCTCTCTTTCTATCTATCTGACTCTCTCTCTATCTCTCTCTCTATCTCTGTGACTCTGACTCTCTCTCTCTCTCTCTCACTCACTCTCTATCTCTCTGTCTGACTCTCTCTGTGACTCGCTCTCTCTATCGGTCCGTTTGACTCTGTCTCTTTATCTGACTCTCTCTCTGTATCTATGTCTGACTCTCTCTCTCTGTCTTACTCTCTCTCTGTTTCTCTTTTACTCTCTCTCTATCTATGTGTCTGAATCTCTCTCTCTCTCTATCTATCTATCTATCTATCTATCTATCTATCTATCTATCTTTCGTTTCGTTATTCATTTTCATACTAACTCCAATCCCCAGCTGGCAGTTCCAGTTCTAATTTTACCGTTTTTTTTGTTTTGTTTTGTTTTTTTTTGTTGTTTTGTTTTTGTTCCTGTGTGCCTCGTTGGAAACAATATTTCTAACAGCCGGAAATTAAAACTTGCTGTCTCAAATAAATTTTCCGCTTCTGCATAGAAATAGAATTATAGATGGACATCAGACTCTTTTCTTTTCTTTTTTTTTCTGCCCAAAACAATGACAAAAAGTCGATTGTCTTTTTTAGCATCATCACAAATAAGATCAGCAGCCAGAATAATTTTTCGTTATTGATTTTATTTTTAGAATAGATCGTTCATGTCAGAGACACACGTTTGGGTCGTCACCCCAAAAATAGACGGAACTGTTTTGATCAGCTAATTGTACAATCATCAGCGAAACAACGGGGGATTTTATTTAATATGATTTTTGGTGAGCAACACGTACAACATTTGCCATTTCCTCCCATGTATAACATCCATCATGAAAAATTCAGCATGTCGCTTTCGGAATAGTTCCTCTTCTCCATTTCTGTGTGCCGTGTCCCTTCAGGACGATAGAGATCATGGCTCTCACAGTTTCGGTAGGGATCGAACCAGCGTCCCCGTTTGTAGGAGAAACAAAAAAATGGAAAATAGTGTCTGTAACGCTCACTGTAGCTAAGTGGTAAAGCACGCCGGATCAAATGGTAGTTTGAAAAATAAAAATGAGGCGTTTATTTCAAATGCGAGTATCCAACTAGAAAAGATGATCTCATAAATTTCTATTCTCACCATAACAACGAAATAAAATCTGGAATAATAATCGGATTCTATTCAATAGTATATATAATGCTAGTAGCATTAGCCAGCGTTGTCTGGGTTTATTCAAAAAAGATCACGAACCTCAACCAAAGTAAAGTTAAAATAAAGAAGATTTTTTTAGTGCCTCTTATCTATATAGCGAAAAATTATAATGACATGAAGTGTGAAAACATTTATAACAGGAGAAAGTTGTTTTTTACAGAAGCACAGAAGATACAAAAAAATTTGTCAGCAAATGAAGAATACATCTATCGCAATCGATATTCGAAAATTGTTGGGAAGAAATGCTTTGTTGACAGCTTTTGCTCAAACTACATCGAATGAGCAACATTCATTGGAAGGAGAAGAAATTCAACAAAGACTTCTCTTAGCAGCCGTGACAAGTCTGAAAACCAACGTTCACAAAGACAGTATAGAATTGTTCTTTGACCCTCAATTTCGACAGCTCGAGTAGCAGAGGTTCTAACAGCGCTCCTTCCTCGTCTAGTTAACCGTTGCTCATTAGTTTCTGCTGAACTTGCATTAGCTGTATGAATAGCATTTTGTGTCAGTCTAATTTGAGTTTCCTGTTACGAAACGTTTCTTCTCCGTGATTTCATTCGTTTGGCTGTAGTAGTAGCACGTCCAAGTGAAGGATTTCGCTTTCTTGGCATTACTGTCAGGTTGTATTTGGAGGGGTTTGGCTAAACATTTTGAATAGCAATGAAGTAATCAATTAAAAAGCAAGAATGTTATACACATTAATGGAAATATGGCCACAATAAATTAAATGCAAGTTTATAAGGGAGACCCCGGAAACGTGGTAAACAATTATAAGCAAGCTCGTAAAGTTAGGATTTATCTAAAAATAGACTACCAAAAATCATTCTAGTGATAAAAATAAAAATTAACGTGCAGCTAGAAACCAAACTTACTATGAACGTTAAAACGTACACGCTAAGTTTAGCATAATTAGAAATGAATCGAAAGAGGGTCTTTACATTATTATAAGTGCATTTTTCTGAATAAAACTGTCAAAATTTTAAGGCTTAAGTTTCCAAATATATGAGTTAGTAAGCATTATTTAAAAGCTGATTAGAAGATGGTAAATACATAATTAAAATTGGCATTTACGCTTAGACTTTCTTAATAATATTATTTTCACAAATTTAAATTTAAAGTATCAAAAATTCAAAATATGCATGAATTAAGGCAGCCTACCTTTTTACTGGATGACAACTTTAATGCGATTTTTTGGATTTATTTCATCACATAGCACTAATGAACACTACACGTGAAGCAAAATCGATAGTACGCACTACATAACTCGATCGATCATTGCACGTGGAGCAAAATCAATTCTACGCACTACACATCTCGATCGATCACACACACGCGTCTTATATCTACGTGCACTTCTCTCATCGGTGCACATTTTCGTTTGCACTTATTCTTTTTTTCTTAAGGAAGGATATAATTTTTGCTGTCAAGTTAATGCAAACTAAACTATTTCAGTAACAAAACGGGAAATTCATGGGAAAAACTGATGTTTTTCATAATGTATTTTGACACATGGGGTGTCAGTTTTGATTCTGAGTTGATTGATCTAAACACAAATTATGTGCAAATTTTCATCGAAATGCTGCTAACCACTACAATTGAAAGACTAATGGGGCAACAAGGTGTTCATGGGTCATCTTATGTAGTTTTCAAAATCCGTTTTTGATTATTTTAAAATTGTAGCTTACATATAAACTTCCGTCATAATCGAAGCAATTTGAAAATTTTTGGGTCCCTTTAGTTCACCCTAGGGGTTTCAAATTTCAAGCCAAAGGACAGGTTTAAGATTAATAGTAATTGAAATAATAAGCACATCTTTTTTAAGTTTTCTATATAATCGAATTTATGGTCAGGGCTGTAGACTTAATTGAAAATTTCGGTGTTCCCTGCTGGTCCCCTAACTCGTGGGGGTCGCAGTGTTGATTTTCAGTGAATTCCAAGTGACTACTTCAGTTACTCGATATAGTCTCAATATGTACTGACATTTTCGTTGAAATTGAGGAATACTGCTACAAAATACACTTGAAAAGCAACTGAGGCATCAAGGGTTTTAGTGGGTCATCCTGGGGGCCCCCTCATGCATTTTTAAAAATCCGACAACCGATTTCTATCTCATTGTAAGAGCGTAAAAAACATGCAAAATTTCATCAAAATCGAAGCAATTTGAATTTTTTGTGGTCTTTTTGTGGCACCCTAGGGGTTCCAATGTCGAGAGAAATGAAAATCAATATAGCGGATAATAAGCGTGACAGTAAGTTGCTTACACTTATCAAGTTTCATTAAAATCGGCCTTAGGGTTTAGACTTCATGTCTGAAAATTTAAAAACAACCAAACTAATGGAAATTCGCATTTAAACATTATATTTATCAATTATTGGTTATTGATTTTTGAAAAATGACTAACTTTTTTTTTGCCCAGACACACCCAGTATTGAGTACAATCTATGTTCCAAATTCGAGTAGTTCGTGAACACACACACATAGTCAGTTTTATATATATAGAAGATATATTGAAAATACTTTGAAGCTCCCCAAATTCGCTAATTATACTATTCAATAAAAATAAATTATTCTTCCTCCCAAATTTATCACAACTACACTTAAAAAACTTGTCTAAGCTTAAACTAAAATTTGTTACAACTACTTCTAAAATAATAAAAGATTTAAAAAAAGACTTAATAAATACAAAAGAGAACAATAAGCTAAAATTTGAAAGAGGAATTTACTCTATTACCCGCAATGATTGCCACAAAGAATACATCGGAGAAACCTCAAATAATTTCAAATACAAAGTACGGACGTTCATATCAGAAAGTGCTTTAGATCTAATGGTATTAACCACATGGCGAAAGATTGTCGGAAGCGACAAAATGACAGAGGACGGGAGTGCGGACAACGCAATGCCATGAGCTGTTATCGTTGACATACCATGGGCCATAGATCTCGAAACTGTCCGAGGAAACGTGAGAAGAGATATGTCGGTGCCAGTTTCTTCTCTAGCCCTGTGATCGAGGTCCAGGTTCTTTGGCGATTGACGGACGATGGCAGACCCCAAATTCGATTTAAACTTAATTACCGAGTTTAACGGATCGGCGTCGGGCCTTCCAGTGGTTGAATAGATTCCTGGATTTTCACTGCTCCACCTACTCTAACTAGGTCTTCTCTCAACAACCCATTGCGGAAGGGGGCGCAGCTCCTGGTGATTACAGCACCACATACAATCTAAAAAATGGCCGTTCAGTCTATTCCTGGTGCTTTTCAGTTTTTGGCTTTTGTTTCGCTAATTTTGATAACTGTTCATTTTTGGCGATCTATATGTGTGTGTTGTTCCTGTCGTTGCTTGATCCATGTAGCTCTTTTATTGTACATTTTGCAGTTTCCCCACATCTTAAACCAGAACTCCTCGATTTCCTGGATATTAGGTGGGTGTGTCGGATGCAAGCCAACAATTAACAAATCACCCACTTCCCACACTATAACCTAAATTACATATGCGTAAGCGAATGCTAAAAATAAACCCAGGAGAAGCAGCACACGAGAGCAGCAACACGATTGGCCGAGAACAACCAATCAGCGAGCAGAACATTTAGGCGCCAAAACGAAGAGACACGCGAGGTGATTCGAAAAATTAGTAGCTGGCCAGATTTTGACAGGTAAAGTCACATCAACTGCAACTCCAAGGAGTAAGCTGCGACCACACATCCTCAGAGGCAAAAAAAGCGAACCAGACTGTTCCCTATGCCGTGAATGTGAAGAAAGCGTCCGGTGCAGTAGGCCTTCAGCAACTCAGAAGATAATGTCGTAAAGAAGAAAATTTGATTCCAGATTCAAAATGGAAGACACGATCCAGATTGAAAATATAATCCCCGGTCATCAGAAAGAAATGGAGAAGGACTGTTATAACGAAGATATCCATTAAAGCACAAAACAAATATCAGACAAATTCTTGCGCCCTTTCCCCGATATAGATCTAGATCGCAACTGTACACTAATATTATGTTCGTGCAAACACCATTATATATGTACTATTTGAATAGTAATGATTGTCCTGTTATGTGTGTTGAGTCTTGCATTCGTCGTCGCTCATTCTCTCCCAACTTTGATAGAGACAACATTTCATGCAATCGCCATCTGTTATTGTCATTCGTCCCCCTTTTTCTTGTTCATTAAAATATTATATATGTTTATGTCCATTGTTTCGTTACTCTTTGGCCTATGGTCAGTCGAATGTGTCATTTAGGGAACCTGGGAACATTAAGTTCGATTAATCCTAATTGAACGAACATTTATTTATTTTTATTTATATATTTTTTTATCTATCCTGCCGATAATACTTTAATACAAGGGAAGCAACCCTAACCCATATTCTTGGAACCTTTAACGATACGTTAATCGAAGAAATAAAAAGGAATATTATCGTGCAGAATATATTGATCCTAACCTGGCGTTATATATCCCTGTGGTGGTAAAGTTTTGCGGGGAGGATCTATGATAGTGGGTCATTTATCTCTATTTTATTTTTTCCAAGTTCTCGATATAGTTTCTTAGCATCGTCTTTGAAGATCTTGCTTTGCCAGAAGAATCTGTTTCTTTTTTTCCTAACGCCTGATTCTCTGTTCCTTCTCTTGAATTTGTTGTTTTAGCTTCTCTTTAACTTTTGGTACGTCAGTCTTATTCTTTATATCAAGTCTTCGTTTCAATTGTTTCCCTTTTCTTTTTTTTTTCATTTTGCAGCCCTTGTCTACTTCACTCCGAAGTTACAATTGGCCTCGTAGTTTTATTTTGGTTTCTATTTTTTCTTTCTAGACTGGCATTTTTCTTTTTCGTTTACGTTGTGTTTTTAATTTCTCTCTATTTTTTCTGCGATCGTTGCCGAGGCTGCGTGTATAAAAGGATTAATTTCTGTCAGTCTCGTGGGTTTTCCATTTCGTCCCTTATTTTTCTAATTTCTTTGTTTAGCAAGGTTGGTGGTTTCCTTCATTTGACTGTTTCTTTTTTTTTACTTTTGGAATTGTCGACTTCTCCTCGAAAAAAATTACTTTACCTCCTCCCATTTACATCAGATGTTTTTGTCATCTCTGTTTCTCTCTAATCGTCGTCCTTATCTTCCTCTATTTGCTTGTGTACCTCAGTGGTATTATTACAACAGATTTCAATTTGTTCTCCTCTGGGCTGTTGGCATTAAGCCCCTCGATGTTAGCGTTTAATCTATTTTTGATGTTTTCTCGCATGTTTTCCAGTTCTATGTCAGGTATTTTTATTCTGATGATTTCATGCCTGACATAAGCTAGTTTGTTGGCATTGATGTCTAGTCTGTTTCAGGGATGTTTTTCTCGCCAGATATTATAGATGGCATTGGTCGTTGTTGTCAATGTTGGTGTTATCGTTGCAGTGTAAGCCATTACTTCAATATACTCTTCCTTAGACCATTTGTTTATTGTTATTTTGGGAGGGGGATTTTCTTTTAATTAGTATAGAGGACCTCTGAGAGGAGTGTCCTTGACGTGGTTTTCCTCTAGTTCTTGTACAGAGTTTGTTCCAGTTGCAGATTTTTAATCCTAGCCAGTTACCTTACTGGGGTTCGTGTTCCTAGTTGACTCGCGGGACGACCGATGTGGTTTATCGATACTTTTTTCTTGGGTCAGCATTATAGTTAGTTCGTATTTACCCATACGTGAGGGCTGGTTCGTGGGCGCCTGAGTATACCCATACCGAAGTGGGCCGTCACGTTCAGTGGGCCACATCTCCTCCTGCTATTTATTATTATTATTATTATTATTATTATTATTATTATATACTCATTTCTTTCCGGATCCCAACCAGAGACTAAGGTCAGAAATGGCATCAAACATTTCCCTCTTGAGTATTTTTGAGGAAAAAAACTAAGATCTGACATATTTTACATAGATAAAACTTTTCGTAAAGTGTGGGTTGTACTTTTAAGTATAGTTTTTTTTTGTATTTTTTAAGGCATAGGCTACCAGGAATCCTTTCAATGAGTTTATTGGAATCACTTCCAATCAAACCAAGGGCTCCAATTATAATTGGAGTTGATGATGTCTTTATGTGCCATATTTTTGAGATATTGATTTCAAGGTCCTTGTATTTTAATAGTTTTTTGAAGATCTTCAAACATTGCTGTAGCCTGCAGCGACTGTCGTGTCAATAGGAAAGCACATTTCGTCTTTGGCTCTCTTTTCACGATGCCTGGGCGATTAGCTTTAATTGTTCTGTCTGTGTGTATAGTAAAGTCCCATAAAATTGTTACAGGTCCTATCTCCGTAAAATTTGCAGATTTTCTAATGCAGATATTTGCCTAATCTGTCATGCCGAGATTTATATTCAGTGGGTGCAATACTGATACAAGATGGTCAATTGTTTCTGGATATTTATCACAGAATCTGCATTTTGGGCTAATACAATCTTTCAGTATGTGTGCTTGGTAATTTATAGTTAGCAAGCATAGGTCCTGTGCAGCAAAAATAAAACCTTTGGTTTCAGCTTTTAACCCTGCACTACGTAAAACAATAATGGGATACAGAATGTTTCAAGTGAACAGAAGAAAGTGTCGACACAAAACAAGAGAAATAAAAATCAAAGTCTAAACCCAGAAATGAAAAAAGAAATCTATCATATTTTGTTTCGGTTGCAGTTGTTCAAGGCGTTCAGGTGACTTTTTCTTTCGTGGAATGCGTCACTTGAATGGATATTCGCCGACTCAGATAGGGAAAGTAAAAACGTTAACTAAATTATTGTTGTCGCCTAACACAGCCAAGAATGGTTAATTAGCAAATAAATTAGGAATCAGAAATGAAGGCGATACAATCCTAACCCTTAATTAATTTGTTAATAAGGTTAATTAGCGCGAATTATAGACGATCAATAAACGCTACCGTTCATCGTGGTTCGATCCGGATGGTGTTCGCACAAAATGGCGGATATGCCATTGTTAAGAGTGAAGAACTGACACACACACACACGCGCATGCGCACGCGCAAACACAAACAAGCTCATTCATATACACACACATTCACATACATAACTAACGAGGTGGTAGAATCATACAATTCTACGTTTTGGTTGAAGCTCCATTCAGTTACATTCAATCAATTGTGTTTAATATAGTGATTTTCCAAGCGTAGCTTGGATGTGGCACAAGGTTGAAAGTAAGGGGCGCCCAGTGAGGAACAAATCGTTAACAAATATCCTCATGAACTACTACTCTTACCGCCCATACTTCATTCGATCTGCTTTCAGTAACACTCTACCTTGACTGGCTCTTAAGCTTTGTGCAGGTTCAAAGGCTACATCAGAGAAAAAAAGAACATTTATAGACGTTTTCTCTTTGTTCCGAAACGATCGAACTCTCTACTCATTCGTAATTGTTTTAGCGAGGCAAGCTTGTTAACCATTACACCACCTCGAGGTGTCCAATGATTTTCCAAGCGTAGCTTAGATGTGGTACGAGACACGGTGCATCCAGTAAGGATTGAACTCACTATTCGATCGTAATTGTTCTAACAAGACAACCTTGATAACCATTACAATGTGTTTAATATATATGCATGTACGAAATGTTTTGAAAACAGGTCATATTGATCGATCCGAGTTATATACATATATACATACTTGTATATATATATATATACATATGTGGGGGTGCAGGCATCGAACATCAGAACATTGTTTAAAGATTACTTACGGCGTAGGACTGGCAATACAGACAGTCTGTCTCCTATATTGAGAACTCGTCCGACATAAATATAGCAACTTTTAACAGTGTACACACATACTCTCACTCTCTGCCTCTCTTTCTCTCTCTATCTCTCTCTCTCTCTCTCACACACACACACACATATATATATATATATATATATATATAGGAATTAAGATCAAGTAAAGACCAAATATGGATCGGAATCCAATAGCATAATAGGAACAAAAAGAAAACGTCTATAAATGTTCTTTTTTCTCTGATGTAGCTTTTCAACCTGCACAAAGCTTAAGAGCCAGTCAAGGTAGAGTGTTACTGAAAGCAGATTGCAGTATGGGCGCAAAGAGTAATAGGTAAGAGTAGTAGTTTATGAGGATATTTGGTAACGATAGGGGTTAATCCTAGAGGTTAAGAATATAGTGGTCGAGAAACCATCCTATTGGGAGTCAGTTTCGCAAGGTAGCAATTCGTGGGAAGAATCAGTTACTGTCAGGTTTTAGATCTGAAGGTTTGAATTTATGGAACTAATGAATGTAGCTAGTCAGAACATTTTCCGTGGAAGTGTCGGTAGACAATATGAAACAATGGCTCTAGAAAATACAACACAATGGCAACTATCACAATCCTTAAAAATGAATAAATTTTAAACTATTCAACGTACAAATTACATTATTCTCTCTCTCTCTCTCTATATCTCTCTCTCTATATATATATATATATATATATATATATATATATAAAGAAGCAATTTATACAAAGAATTAATTAGCAATGTTAATGTGAAATCACTTCGCTAACAAGATTAATGAGATTTTAACTTACTGTTAAGCTGAATAATATGATCTTTATATTTGAGTTGTTGTTAAATGGAATTGACGGGCCAAGTACTTTCGACAATTTCAAATCGTCATACACAAGAAAACATTAATCGCATTAATATTGTTAATTAATTCTTTGCTCTTTTATGATATAATATATAAGCTCCGTACTATATATATGTATGTGTGCGTGTGTGCTTCTGAAAAATTTATTTCGGTTGAACTCTCTGGAGAGAAAGAGTGAGTTTGTAAACATTGACTATTACTGCTAATAATGTACGACTCTTCAGTAAAACAAATCGAATTCCCTCAGTTGTGCATTTATCTAAAAAATAACTACGCTTAAATTCACCATCATCCCTGTCATTTTTCCTTATCCATCTGATAAAATCTGTTACAAGTGAAATGCATTATTAGATATCATTTTCGGGACATATATATATATATATATATATAGAGAGAGAGAGTAATTCATCGAGTCTTGAAGAAACCTTAACAGAATGCAGAAAGAACGGGACGGCCGTTTCGTTTTATATTTCGGAGTCATCAGCAGTGCGTATCCACTACCGAGAATTGAAACCTGGCCAGTTACATTGATAGGCAAACGTCATAGCAACTGCACAAATGGGCCTAGGTGACGAAGAGGTGTCGACCTAGACGAGCGGAGTAACATTGAGTCTAGTTCGCTGCCTCTTCCTCATCTAGGCCCGTTTGTACAGTTGATATGATGTTTGCCTGATAACGTAGCTGTCCAGGTTTCAATTCTCGGTAGCGGATGCGCATTGCTGATGAGTCCCAAATACAAAACGAAACAGCCATTTCTTTCTGAATTCTGTTGAGGTTTCTTCTAGACCCAATGAATTACTTAATCTCAAATCTCCTTAATTTCATTTATATATATATATATATATATATATATATATATATATATATATATATATATATATATATATATATAAAAGGTGATACATCCGTTGGTATATAATCCAAGTGGATACTAGTAAAATAAAATATTAAAACTGATCCACAAAAAGATTGGAATGTATTATTAAAGAATAAATAACCAATAAAATCCAAAATTACCTCATATTGGGAATAAGCTTATTTCAACTGATGAAAAGATAAAATTCGTCAGTCTTATTCAACCCTAGTATAGACTGAGTTCATGTCGATATTAGAAATTTAACTGTGAACGCTGCAAAAAAAAATTATATGAATCGAAAAACTAATAGAGAATTTATTCATTTCAATGTTTCAGGCAGACGAAAGGCACAAGGGAGTGGTCAGGGGAGGCTTCAAGGTATTAGTCTTAAAGGAAAGGAGTTTTATAAATTTAAACCCGGATATTAACCTTACGACATTAAATTGGGGTTAGATGAAGAATGAAATCTTAATTTGAAATTAAAGGAGGTACAAAAAGGGTTTTTATTTTTAAAAAAGAAATTAAAATTATATAAAGTTATGTTTAAAAATGCAAAACATACTTAAAAATACTCTCCCAAAGACAAATTAATTTTTAAAATAATATATATTTAAAAAAATTCAAAATAAGTCATATTTAGATAACTTATATTAAAATTAAGTAAAATTATATTTAAAAAAAAATTATATTTAATATAAGATCAATAGGTTATATTAAGGAATAAAAAAATAAAAAAATATATAAGATAAAAGGAAATATACTTAGAAATAAAAAAAACAATCTAACTTTAAAGATAGTTAAATCAAAAACAGGTCCTATTTAAATATATAAAATTATACTTAAAAATACAAAGTTATATTTAAAAAATGACCCTAAGATATATAGATATAAGTGATAAAAGGAAAGAGTGTTCTTAGAACAGGGGACAATTATAATTAAAATAATTAATTTAATATGGTGTAAAAATGTAATTATAGAAATATGAATTAGTTATACATTCGATATTTGAAGAGTTAGTAGGTAATAAAATAAAACCTATATTGTGGAAATTTTAATATCATATATATATATATATATATATATATATATATATATATATATATATATATATATATATATCACAAAGTGGAAAAGTTTATTGCTGATGCGTTTCGTCCATCAGGATTTCAGTGGCCTAATTTTGTGACGTTGGTAGGACTACACATGCGCACGGCAAAAGGCTTCTGGGAATTTTCAATATTTTTTTTTCAGTCGAATTTATTTAGAGCTTTTTGTTTTTTCTTTCCTTTACATTCCATCACTTTTGTACGTAAGTATTCCGTACTGTGATATTAAAAGATATCGCCAGGAATGGTGAAATGCTGTAAGAGTCATGGAGAACATTTGCAGTAGATTCCCTTGCGGTGAAGGCAAACCCTAGACATTTACGTCGTAGTCGAGAAATCTTCAGAAAAAAATGTGTGCCCACCGGCATATTATCTAGCAAGATATCTAAAATATTCAGGCCAGTAGTTGCAAATAAATAAATAAACTGTTTAATAATAAAAACAGAAAATCTACTGAAATATGAGAATCAATAAACATAACATATAATCAAATAAATTAATATATATATATATATATATATATATATATAATTATTTATTTAAAGATATGATTCCAACACTACATAAGAGTTCTCATGTTTCAAAAACAAGAGCCAAAAAAACTTCAATATAATTATTTGAATTAACTGAATTAAAGTACCAACCTCTGTTCCATCTTCAAGCGAATTTTTTTGGAATAACTAACTGAAATTTACGCGTTTTATAAGCATATTCATTATTGAAATTAAAATTACTATGGTAACGGCTAGAGCAATTGTTTAAAAAAAGGGGCGTAAGGGTTAATAATTTGTATCAATATCTCAGTTACATTCACAGACGTCAAGTCAGGGTAAGATTGGGGTGTCTAAATTTAAAGCGGAAGATGACATCGTCCCGTCTGGTTAAGTGTCTATGGAGATTTATTTATTTTTCTTTATTTTTTATTTTTTCCTGAAAGGGTTTTGTGTCTATAAAAAGTCGCTAACATTTGTTTTTTTGACGACTTCATAAAGGGTTATCTTTTTCTTTTTCTTTTTTGTAGGGCATTTAAATTATTTATTTAGACTATGGAATTTAAAAATTATTTAGGAACTTAATAATGTGTAGTTTTTTCATTTTTTCAAATGCCAAAAATATTTACTATATATATATATATATATATATTTTCCCGTTGAAAGGGTTTTATGAAATATTAAAACTGATCCACAAAAAAATCTCAATGTATTTATTAATACAGAGCAAATAAAATACACAAAAAAAAAGTCAAAATCATCTCGGAGAATAAGTTTATTTTGGCAGACGAAAATATAAATCGTCTGTCTTATTTAGACTGAGTTCATATCAGAAATTGAAATTTAACTGTCTTAAAATTAAATCTTTATTTCTGACATGAACTCATTCTATACGGGTTTGATAAGAGAGACGACTTAAGTTTTCGTCTCCCGAAATAAGCTTATTCCTCATATGAAGTGATTTTGGAATTAATTATATATATATATATATATATATATATATATATATATATATATATATATATATATATATATAATGCAAATAAAGACTTGATCCCAAAGAAAAAAAGAAAACATTTTGATAAAGAAGACGTCATTATATTTGAAGGAAACCTTTTTTTGTTAAACACTTTCTAAAAAAAATGGACGTTGCGAATAGAACAAAATAATCGCAGACACAATTGTAGAAATAGCAAATGAGGAAGGCAAACACAATTAAAATGGATTTTAATTGTAAACAATGATTAAAACCAAATATTAAAAGGTTCCAAAAAGAGTATAAAATAGAAAAATTTTACCCATTGCTCTGAACAAATACAAGGAACAAATGAATTGATCCTTCTGCTTACATAGGCTAGGCTGATGAAATTTGATGCACACAGCTTCGATTCGTGAACAGATTGGCTGGTTCTCCATTAACGACTCTGACTATTGGATCGTAAATAAGCAGGCACGTGTTGCGTAATACGATTTCCAACCTACGATTGGTTCCTCCTATATATACAGCATCACAACGGTATTTAAATTTGTATATATTCTATATTCTGAAATAGGATAACCGAATCTTATTGAAGGATGGAAACACAGATCTGAAAAGACAGTACGCAACTTAACCGTTTCATGGCACGGAGTAATGCGAGCCGAAAACTTGTCAACACGCAACTGGCATTTCTTGCCTAACCAAAGGCAATTTAAGATAAACTGAGCACCGCCTGGGTCCAAAAATTACTTTCGTTCTTTAAAATGCCTGATTTTACGTTCAGGAACATGCCTAGATGATACTAACAAGAAAACCGTTTCCTGCAAAAATTTTCTGGATCCTTGCAAGTTCTTCATTTAAAAAATCATTAAAGACTGATGAACCTAGATGGAAAATCAAGCAATCTTGCGCGCCTTAGAAACGAAAGAGTTTCAATTTGTATACACGCCTGTTCTGCTAGATTTTTGAAAAATACATGTGACAAAAGCACCATCCGTACGTTCCACGGGAACATCTAAAAAAGGGTAACGTACCATTACTCTCAGCATCCATAGGAAATTCAAGAGATGGATCGAGAAAATTGAGTTCTGCATATATAAATATCGGATGTCTAATCACACTGATGAGCTGTAAAACAGCGAAACAGTCAGTCGATGACAATATATACGCATCCCAAAAACTTAAATTTGGTTGTGCACTCTTGGAATTTGTAAACAATGAGTATTACTACTAATATTACAAGGCTCTCCCCTTTCCTGAAGTGAGCACTCTCAGTAATTGGCGTGTTTATTCATAGAGTAATTACGTAAAAACTCGCCTTTCTTTCAACCGTTCAAACGATGGCTCAAGGGGAAAAATCTCCATCTATTGCCGAATCAGTCGGGTGTCGATCCCGACTTGAAGCAATCGGATGCCTAGTCACACTGATGAGATATGAAACAGTGAAGCAGTCTGTCTGTGGATAACAATATATATATATATATATATATATATATATATATATATATATATATATATATATATCGAAAAATTGCGATTTTTACTGGTTTCTTTCTTATTTTTCGTTGATCGTTCAACCAATTTTCATCAAACTTAACAATTGCTTTATAAATGTGTCTTCTTTTACATCCCTGGTAGCGCACTTACAAACTGAATTTCAAAAACTCCCTAATAGTTGTGGTCTGAAGTGAGTCTTCATGTTGCCTGTTTTACCCCTTCATGTCCTCGGCTAAATTCGATTGAATAAATACAGACTACTTCTGTTATGTCAGTAATCGCATTAATTCAAAAGGTTTTTTAATGAAAGTACTTTAAAGTAATTGAGTAAGAAAGACTGTTACATCTAAACATGATGCTATTTTTGCTCCATTCTAAGTGAACGCTTTTTCTGATCGACCAAATAGGCGTGGCTGCTATATATCTATAAAACAGATGTGTTTCTTTGTGTGTGTATGATATTTATGCACGTCCACATTTCGTAACCAATTTCGATGAAATTATACACACTTATTGCAACTTTACTAAGCTATGTCAAGACCAACTTTTCAATCTCCAGACCCTTCCCTCAATATTCATGCAATCTAATACAGACTTCACCCAATTGTAACCAACAATAAGATAACTATTTAACAGTCATTTAACTTGATAATTGAGTCCACCCATATCGTGAAAACCCGCATAAATTGCAAAAAATGGCGATTTTTATTGGTTTCTTTCTTATTTTTCATTGACAACCAATTTTCATCAAACTTAACACCGGCTTTATAAATGTATCCTCTTTTACATCCCTGGTAGCACACTGACAAATTGAATTTCAAAAACTCCAAAATAATTATGGTCTGAAGTGGGTTTTCATGTTGCCTGTTTTACCCCTTCATGTCCTCAGCTAAATTCGATTGAAAAAATACAGACTACCTTTGTTATATCAGTAACTTCATTAATACAAAATGTTTTTTTAATGAAAGTACTTTAAAGTATTTGAAGAAGATAGACTCTGTTACATGTAAACATGATGCTGTTTTTGCTCCATTCTAATTGAACGCTTTATATAATTGTGCTCTTTTCTCAGTTTGTTGGCATGTTGCTTTTTTACTTAATATTATTATTATTGAACAAAATAATTGACATGACATTTCCAGTCTTTTGCAACACTTAGAGAAAAGCGAGATTTAAGAAAAGACACGAGTTTAAAACAGTTTAAAAATGTTTTTCGACAGTATGTATGGCTTCTTCAAGTTAAACTTAAAAATGGTACTCAAGTATAAATATATATGGAAATGATCTACAAAACATTATAAGACTGTACAAACGTCGCTTGTCTTGAGAAATACGGCCGTACTAGTAACCAACGCGTCAAAACGAATGAAATGTAGCCAGCGTGAATGAAATGCAGCTGAAAGGTGCGTAAAGTGATGGTGAACATGACTCAGCTTGGAATTTTACGTTAGTTGATTAGTTATTATTATTATTATTATTATTATTAAAGTACGTAAAAAAATATTGATCTGTTTTGTATCTATTGGTTGAAAGGTAGTTTTTTTGTGATGTCAATAATGTCAACGAATACTCGTTGTCACTTTCATAATGCTCATTGTAGTAGAGACTTTGTAATCGAAGATACAACTATAGCAACGCCGTTGAACAATACTGGTGTCAGACGCCTTCGAATATCACTCGGCCTAATAGTACTTGCTCGATAATACAAGCTCAAATAGTAAACACCGTATAGTGATCCGAATAGAGAAATAGTATAGTGAATAGAGTAGGGAATAGAAACGGTGATCCGAATAGTAATAGAGGATAGACTAGAAAGGCAGATCAATTAGAGTAGAGAATAGCGGTCCATATATTAATAGAGGATAGACTAGAGATGCGATAATATTTATTGTACGATATGTAAAAATGTGGCCAAAGGCCAGAAAAGAGGAAAAAGGGGAAAAGGATGGTCATCTTCTGTCTTAACATTTAAACTTAGCTAACCGCAAACACTGACCTAAACATACAAAAATATTCCTTTCACCAAAACAAGACATTCTTACTTACCATTCTTACCTCATACACCATAATACTTCATAAATTCTATGAAGTCCTAACTAGTCCCCATATTTACAATTCATTGTCTGTAGGTGGGGGGGAATAAAATAACAATTAAAAATCTAAAAAAAAACAATGAATATTTACAAATGTGTACAAAACTATATACAAGAATCTAAACAAAGTTTTGTTACTAATAACAAAAAAAAACACAAGCCCTAACTGTGGCAGTAACATCAGTTTACTGGACGGAATCAATGCGGGGCTTTTAAAAAATATAAAACATCCATACAACCCAAGCATTCACTCAAACACACACTAATTTGAAAAAAAAAAAAACAGTTACGAAAGTCACACCCGAAACGAAAGACGTCCCGCACCCACCAGAGAACTGACATCCCTATCCACCTAAAGATGGGAGGGATGGGGAATTAAACTAAAAGAAAAAAATAGGGATAAAAATAAAAGGGGCCAATGAGCATACAAATCCTAGCTAATTTACTAAAGTGAAAAAAAAACTACTAAAACGACCTACACTAAACTATTAAGAGGAGGGTTGCCAATGTTCAACCGAGCAAACGCAATATCCTCCTAACCGACATCAAAATGCCACTCTAAGTCAGCACCTTTCACTCGGCAGAGACACACAAGACTCACCCACCTTTCGCCCAATACCAATGGATGGAGTCGCCTCCTTTCCGTCCTGATCTTGACTTTAAGCTGATGTTTAAAGAAAAGGATCAGTTGGGAAGAGATAAACTTCTCGTCCCCATGGAATTCATTCTGTCGCGTCGTCCATATCGCGACTCGCATAATAACCCCCCAGTAAGCAAAGGAACACATAGTGCTCAGCCTTAGTCAACGGCGGTACTATATTGCTACAGACGGAACTGGCCTCGAGGACAAAGAACTTTCCGCGCAGCATGCGAACCATGATGTCTTCAACAAACTTGCACAACGGAGCTACGACACTCCACTGAAAAAAGGCGTAACCTAGGGTCTCCACCTCCCCACTGCAGCGAACGCAGTTAGGCGACTTTGCCAAACCCGCAGAACAAAGTCTTTTGGCGACCCAGAGGGCCCTTCGAATCATCTTCCAGGTGAGTGATGCCTCAGTGTTAGTGAGACATTTCAACCCGGGCGACCAAGGCCATATGTAGCGAGCTTCCCGCTTCGTCAGTCAAAGCATCCTGAATGTTCCGCCTAACCAACACCTGATATAATGCCCTACGGGACAACGGCTGGACGTCGGTGAGGCCGCCCTTCGCCCGTAAGAGATGCTTGAGAGTAAGCCGACATTCGTGATAGAAGGAGCCCTTCTTAAAGATGGAAATTTTCTGCGAGCGTCTTCCTTCCAGAATTCGCCGTTCTCATCCAGTTGCATACAAATCCGGTCTAGATAAGTAATGCGAAGCGTATGTGGACGAATCCAACTCAAGGCGCCCCTAGACCGACATCAGAAGGTTGAAGGTAACATATCTCGCGACTAACCATGGCGGCTCTGCCTCCCTACAAGAAGGTGAATAAGAGCCTTACAAACGCCAATAAAGTGTCAGACGGGATTGGAAGCACGGAGAATCGGTAAAGGAGAATTGGGGAGATGTGCGAAGCACATACTTCCACTTCAAGGAAAGATTCCTCCAGGACCACAGACTTCAATCTCGGCCTCCTCCCGCACTTCCGACCAATTCGTTTCCAACAGGAGGTCGGGACTGAATCAGACGCCGAGTATCTTGACCGGCTCGTCCGACCAGAGGAAAGATCCGGGAAGAGAAACTTCCTTCCATGAACCCAACCGCAAGCCAACAGACTTATCGCAGTTGATCTTGGCCCCTGTCACCATCTCATAGCTTCTGATTTCTCTGCTGACTTTGTTAAGTTCGGCCCTGCTTGACACCAGAACCGAAACGTCATCAGTATAGGCGGAGTACCTGGCCGAGGTGGTAGCGCCAGGTAAGGAAATTCCGCGAAGGACCGGATTCGTCTTCAAATTACGCAGGAAAGGTTCCAACGCAAGAACGTACAGCAATGAAGACAGCGGACAACCTTGATTAATGGAGCGAGACAAAATGAAAGGTTTCAATCTTACCCCATTCACTTCTACCAGCGCACCGGGAGACGCATACAGCAGTCGGATCCAAGTGCGAAAGTCCGGCTCGAAACCGGCGGCCGAAAGGACGGCCTCCAGTAACCGATGGTCAAGCCTATTGAAAGACTTGGACTGATCTAAATTGATCAGCGCGGCATCACTGTCGACTTGCTCGATGATCAAGAGTACGAAATGAAGTTTGTCCTGAATAGTCCCGCCCTTCACAGCACAAGTCTACTCGGGGCGAATCAGACCAGAGAGGACAGTCTACAAACAGCCAGCTAAGACCTTGGCTAAAATATTCGACTCTGTATTTAACATTGTCAAAGGCCGATAATTATCTACCCCATCCCCACTATCTTTGCTCTTGCGAAGCAACTTGATCACACCCCTGGTGAAGCGCTCAGGTATAGAGCCCTGCTTCATCCATTTGTTGAAAATCAGTGCCAGCAAGGGGACAAAGACGGGCACCCAGTCGCTTCAGCCGCATCGAGGCGGGGCAAGTGGTAAACAGCACCTGAAAGTAGTCACGGAAAGCCTCACAAATGCCCACATCTGTAATCACAGTCCGCTTATCCGGCAATGTGACACTCGCGATATGCCAACCAGATGCCCTACGAGCTTTCTCTCTACGCAATGAAGCGGCCATGTTTGTAGTCTCGCAAGATATTCTTTTTAACCTAGCCCTAACTACCAGAGCTTGATCCTTCTTGATAAGCAACGAGGTAACCCTGCTAGATTGAATCGGCGACTAAAATCAGCAGCAAAAGACCTAAGATTGGATTTCAGAGAATCCCACCACTTATTCTCAACCACAGCCCCCGACAATTCCCGCTGTGGCATTAGAAGCTGGTCCCGGAAATCTTTGCGTTTGCTCACTGGCGATCTATGTTCAAACTCAAGTGTCGGTAGCGACACTTTATTCATATATAACACCTCCCCATTGAGATGACTTCTTCTCGAGTTTATATTTCTTCAGTTTTGGTTCACTATTCAAATGTTTTGTTGCTCTTTTTTTTCTTTTATTGTACCTCTTTGGTTCCCTAATTTCTGGTGGTGTGGGTACGTCAAACATGTCTTACAATATTTATATCGGTACTTCATTATGTGGGCATACTAAATCAGTGAATCTCTGTTTTAACTGATTAAGTTGTTGCTTATGTACGCACCTTTGTCCCTGTACCATGTCATTTTTCCGATCCGTTTTTATTTATAATGCCATCTTCCCAGAATTCTTTTTCATGTTGGTCCATTTAAAAAAAAAACAACAACTATTTATCACCAGATTTAAAATATTTATTTATATTATTTTGATTCTTTAATGTTCTCGTCTTCCGTTCTGGTAGTAATTTGTTAAATACGGATTTAATCTTCCTGGTGAACATCAATTCTGCAGACGACATTCTAGACACGGTGTTCGAGTTTGGTGTTATTCTGTAAATACTTAAAAATTGTTGTAGCATTATTTCATCTGACTCCTATCCATCCGACATTTTTAGTGTCCTTTTAAAAGTATCGACAAACCGTTCTGTTTGACTGTTTGATCTTGGATGATAAGGGGGACTTGTAATATGTTCTATTGCTAATGATTTGCAAAAAAAAAAAAAAAAAACCTTCAATTCCCTAGACATGAATTGAGTCCCGTTATTTGAAACGATAGAGTCACTAACACCGAACCCTGCAAAAATCTCATGTAGAAAACTTCTACATTTTAATATTTCTGGCCATTTTGTGCAACTACCACTAGATCATAGACATATAGGCTTTGCAGGACCGTTTATTCGGAACCATGGCATATCGGTTTTCGGTCAAGGTGTAATAGGTGGTGACTTTGATGTCAGAACACAATCTCTGCATGATTTCATTAAATTTTCGATATTTTGATCCATTTTTGGCCAGTAAGTGTAACACCTCATTAAGGTTTTCATTCAAGAAATTCCTGAATGTCCTATGTGAAATTCATTTAGCATACGTTTTTTGCAACGATGCTGGTATTACAATTCTTTCTACGTGCATAAGCACATCATTACATAATAAAAATGCATTGTTTCAAGAAATATTGTTTTTCTTTAAATCTTAAATTGCTTCTTCATTTTCATTATAAAGTTTTCTTTTTTCCGACTTAATTCTTATTTCCTCTAATGTTACGGGCAGTTTTCTTACAGTATTGTATAATACATTATTATTTTCATTTTCAGCCCTTATCGACACAATTACTGTGTCTTCAAGTGGTTCGCAGAAACTTGGCATTAATCTAGACAATCTGTTTGCATGAATTAATTTTTTGGATAGTAAAAACTCCATTTTATAATTATAGTTCAATAGAATAATTCCCCAACACTGCAGTCTATTTGCCGTATGTATTTGAACACCCTTTTTTTTATCCATATATGGACAATAATGGATGATGGTCTGTCTGAAGTATGAATTCTTTACCATGTATGAATTTGTGAAACTTTTTCATGGCAAATATGATGGTCAATACTTCCTTTTCAAGCTGGCTGTAGCTTTTTTCAGCTGCAATCTGGAAGAATGGGCTATTGGTTTAGTTGTTCCATCCTTATATCTGTGTAGTATCACTGGTCCAATACCCAAATCACTTGCATCTGTGGCAACCACAATCTTTAATTTATGGTCAAAAATGAGCTAGTGACAAGTCTGATGTTAAGACTTTGTTGATCTCTTCAAAAGCACTTTGACATTTATTTTTCCAATTCCATTTCACATTTTTCTTAAGTAGGTTATTCAATGGTGCTCTTAATTCGTGCATGATATATATATATATATATATATATATATATATATATATATATATATATATATATATATATACAGTGTAACCCAGATATAAGAGAAATCCGGATATAAGAGAGATTTTCTCTGGTCCCAAATTAGAGCCTGTGTTAATGTATATAAAATAGACCAAATCCGGATATAAGAGAAACCCGAATATAAGAGACTTCTTCTCCGGTCCCGACAACTCTCTTACATCCGGGTTACACTGTATATGATAGTAATTAGCAAACCCTAAAAATGCTTGTAACTTTGTTACAATTGTTGGAGCTGGCATGTCCTTTATTGCGTTCGCTCTTGAAGAATCCGGTCGTCTACCATTTTCATCAATAATTTGCCCTAGATATTCTAAGTCTGGGTATAAACAATTCGCATTTTCCTTCATTAATCTTGAAACCATATTCCTTGATTCTCTCAAATACATTTTTTTTTTTAACATCTTCCGTATTCTGCTTTTGGGTCTTACTTTTAATAAGTACGCCATGCAAATATGCTTGAGCGCAATCCAAACCAGCAAGCATGGCATCCATTATCTGCTGGAATATGCTTGGTGCTAACTTTATACCGAAAGGAAGTTGGTTAATTTTGTAAAATCCTATATAATCTTGAGCAGTCTTCGTCCACTAGTACTTGTAGATAAGCGTCTGAGAAGTCCAATTTAGAAAAGAATGTACCTCCATTCACTTCAGTACTTGCTCGATAATACTCGCTCGAACAGTAATCTGTATAGAGATCCTAATAGAGGAATAGTATAGAGTTATAGTGGAACACACCTATTCTATAGTTAATAGACTCTCCCATCTATAATAAGTAGTAGTAACGGGTCAGTCAGTCTGTCGACTGGCTGTTCGGTTGAACTCTCTGCCTTCGTGTGGGGAGGAACCCGAATGAGGCTACGCCGAAGGGCAGAGTCTCGTTCGGGGAGGTAAACCGGCCCTGAATCCGTTTATACAGGTTCAATGGGCATATTTTTGGGCCGAGCCCACAGGCTCCGATATCCCACATTAAATAACCGACCTTGTGTCACATGCTGCCCCAGTGGGAGGGGAGGTGACTGAATATCGTCAGTGAGTCGATGTCAACGACAGTTAGTTGGATATTAAAGTATCAGCGACCACAACTAGATTACTCTGCGTTATACCTATTATATCAAGTTCCTAACGTTTTGTACGTCGAACCTATTTTAGGGCCGACTTAGTACAAATACAAGCCTCCACTGTGAAATCACTCCACAACATATAGTGATTAGAGTGAAGAATATTGATCCGAATAGTAATAGAGGATAGACTAGAATATAGCGATCAATTAGACATACGCTACCTCCGATCTATGCGTTTCCTCTATGGTCACGTGGTCTATTTAATTCAATAACGGGATCGCCTGTGTTTGCTCACTGGCGATCTATGTTCAAGCTCAAATTTCGGCAGCGACACTTTATTCCTATATAACTGTAGCCCTCTGTTATTCTTCTTTTATATGTCATGTTTTGTTAGAATGAGACGATCATGGCTCTTCACAACTTCCCGACTTTTACTATTCTAATAACTCCTCCTCTTTACCATATTCTTCGGATTATACCGCACATTCACTCAAATTTATCAATATACTTACTTGCAGTTTCTCGCCTGTATTCACTATGTCCTGTAAGTGTTAATTTTTCCAAGCCTTCTTTTCTTATTATGTGACGGGAGAATTCACACTGCTTCCCATTCTATTTTCTCATAGCTTCTTCGTTGGTCAAATGTCGATAATGTTCTTATCATTGATCGATAGAACTAAATCACTGTCGCTTCAAGTATCTTCTTCATATGTGAGGATATTATACAGCATGCACGCTTAATACTTTGCTTAGTTTCTGAAAGGCATCTTTCGTTATTTCATTGGTTATTAAAAGGGATAATTTATCACTTCTTCACTGACAATTTTTGATTGGCTGTTTTCACTACTGTGGCCATGTGTCATGCCAAGCGAATTCCTTAAGTAACTTCTCGATCGTAGAAAGCGAAAACTTCCTTTTTAAATAATTTGCATGTGAAAGTTTATTCATAGTGAAAATCTGAAAAAAGAAAGTATTTACGAGAGATGACAATAAAAGGGTGGAAATTAAGGGGACGGTGATTGAGGTTGCATCTAAATTTGTAAAGATTTAACAGGAAAACGAGAAGTCGTAAGAGAAACTATCAAAACATAAAATATAGTCCAGAGAATTTAGTGGTATTGATAGAAGAGATTAAATATGATTCATGAAGTGGTAAGATATTCTCTAGAAAACGTTGCAAGAAAAAAGCTTCTACACTACAGACATTGGGATGAATACCACGAATGTCAGAGAAAAATGGTCGTGGGGCTTCGTTCAGTTTATGTACAGTGGCTTTATTACTTAGCAATAAGAATAACAATACAATTTGTCACTCTTGAGTTCGGAAAAAGAAATTAAATTTGTGAATAAATGGTATAAGTTGAATTTTGGAACTCCGTATCGAAATTATAGTGATTTTCAAAGCGTAGCGTACATGTGGCACAAGGCCTAAATTATGGGGCACCCAGTAAGGATCGAACACACTACTCAGTCGTAATTGTTCTAGCGAGACAAGCTTGCTAACCATTAAACATCGTCGAAATGCCCTGATGTTTTTTTAAGCCTAGCCAGGATGTGGCACAAGACCGAAAGTATGGGGCACTCAGTGAGGATCGAACACATTACTCAGTGGTAATTGTTCTAGCGAGACAAGCTTGTTAACCATTACACCTCGTCGAATTGCCCTAGTGTTTTTTAAGACTAACCTAGATGAGGCACAAGGCCTAAAGTATGGGGTACCCAGTGAGGATCGAACACACTACTCAGTCGTAATTGTTCTAGCGGGAAAGCTTGCTGACCATTGCACATCGTCGAAATGCCCTGATGTTTTTTTTAAGCCTAGCGTAGATGTGGCACAAGGCCGAAAGTATGGGGCACCCAGTCATGTTCGAACTCACTAGTCTGTCGTAATTATACTAGCGAAGTGCCCTGGTGTTTTTTAAGCCTAGCCTAGATGAGGCACAAGGCCTAAAGTATGAGGCACCCAGTGAGGATCGAACTCACTACTCAGTCGTAATTGTTCTAGCAAAACAATCTTGCAAGCCATTACACCTCATCGAAGTCCCCTGGTGTTTTTTAGGCCGAGCCTAGATGTGGCACTAGGCCTAATGTATGGGGCACCCAGTAAGGATCGAACTCAATATAAAGTCGTAATTGTTCTAGCGAGACAAGCTTACTAATTCTTACACCTCGTCAGAGTACACTGATGTTTTTAAGCCTAGCCTAGATGTGGCACAAGGCCGAAAGTAGGGGGCATCCAGTAAGGATCGAACTCACTACTCAGTCGTAATTGTTCTAGCGAGACTAGATTGCCAACCAATATATTACGTCGAGGTGCCCTTCTGTATCGACCTTATAACAAAAGACAGACATGAATCGTCCGAAGCAAATTGGTCATCGAAAGGCCAAGATTCAAGAGTAAATTTTATTGCATTGTGTAATTGAATCCAATGATATTCTTATCAGCCTCTTGGACAATTTCGAGAAGTAATTGAGAAACCCATGATCTTTGCAACTAAACACGTTTGCTTAAACATTCGAAGGCCAATTCAGACTGATTTGGTTTCTTATCCTTCTTACGTAGCTTTCACTGAACAATTGGATTGACCTTTCGGACAGTTCACAGATTACGCCTTTGTCAAGCTTTATCAGGTTTTACCAAAAGCCGATTCCTTTTGGTTTTGCTGTTGGGAAGTATTAAGTGGAATTATTTAGGTGGAATAGCCATTTAGAAAGTGTCTTCATAAAGGTATTACTTGAATATGGGTGACAGCATGTCACGTTGTCAGAACATGGCATTCAAACCAATTTGATTATTACATGATAGTACATAACAGTAAAAGAGTGGTAAAATTATTCGATATCAATCTATCTCATTTTGTACACATCTCTCTTTTTCAATTTGTTCATATCTATCTACCTTTGACAACCACTTGTATATATATATATATATATATATATATATATGCTCCTGAAAATTTATTTCGGTTGAGCTCTCTGGGGTGGGTTTGTAGACAGTGACTATTACGGCTAATGTTGCAAGACTCTTCGGTAAATTGAATCGAGTTCTCTCAGTCAGTGTGTGTTTATCTAAAATAGATACGCTTAAATTCATCTTCAGTGGGCTAAATAAAGGGTTCAGTTCGACATCCCAACCACCCGAAGAAGGCCGGAGCGTACAACGGCCGAAACGTTGTAATAAATATGGTGACAAAGATGAGGACAATAGTCCGAATAATGTACATAATGTCTCATCTCAGAAATATAGACAGATGCGGCTAAGCAATCTTCGTTTTTCTTATCAATTTAAATTTGGAATATGTACATAAGCGCCAAAAACACGTGAAGCTATAATAATAATAATAATAATAATAATAATAATATATGTGATTATAGATAGATAGATAGATAGATAGATAGATAGATAGATAGATAGATAGATAGATAGATTGTAGGGCTTGATAGTTGAAAGAGTAAAATCGTTTCCTCCATCATAAGAAATTTTTCGTTCTAGACAACCTTTCAGAGAACTGCAAATCGTGGTGTGAAATAGTCTTCTTACATCTGCAGCTAAAGTACATTAGTGAATAATACACACGGCTTTGTTAAATTTAACTTGGCGGCAAAATCGTATGTTCAACAATAATTCCTATGTTTCTGTTCCCTTTAATTTCATTTTAGAATATGGAAATTAGCGTTCTATTTTTTTTATTTCTATCGTTTCCGTTGTCCATTAAGAATTCACCTTTTAGTTATTTTGTATCATTTTACCTTGTCCAATAAGAAGCCACTTTTTATTTTCTTGTTCAATAAGAAGCCTCCTTTCATTTCCCTTAACCAAGAATTTTCCTTTCATTTATGATACCCAATGAGAATTCTCTTTACATTTTTGTCATCCAATAAGAATTCTTCTTTCATTTTCGTTATCCAATAAGAATATTCTTTTTAGTTTTATTTATTTTTGCAATTTTCCTTATCCTGAAATATTGTCGCACGCTCAAATGTCAAGAAAAGAGGCAGATGGTTTACTCAAGAAACTATTATTTTTGCTTTTTAATCACACCAAATGTTCTCTTGTTTTTTTTTCCTAATTTCCTATCGTTTTTTTTTTACATATTTTTCTTACTGCCTTTTATTTTTTTTTACTACTTAACCTGCTATCACTCGTGTTTCTTTTTTCCTGTTTTGTTCCTTCCACTTTCTTTTGCTCTTTATTTCTCTTTCTTTCATCATTCTTTCCGAATGATAATCTTTCTCTGTTTAAGTTTATAGCATATGAGTTCACATAATGAACGTTGCCAGTGTCGTTAGGTGTAGGATAATTATTTTATCGGAAACTTTGGGAATAAAACGAACTGGCTTAAAAGTTTTAAATAAATAATATATATATATTTATTTTCTTTAGAATGATGAGTAAGTCCGTCGATAGTCGGCTTAGCAAAAAGTTCGTTAATCAGACAGATATCGGTAGCAGTCTGGAGAAATGTCCGTTAGTGGTCGTTTGGAACAGGAGTCGGCAACCTTTTGCTAATTATGTATCAACAGGGTTCTAAAATCATTCAGTGTGCCAACAGCATACGTATTTTTATGTAAGTCAAGATAAGTGTTCTGCAATATATTTTATATATTAATATGTAGCGTATATACTTTAGTATATATTAAAATTGAAACAGGTAAATATCTTTGAGTTGTAGTAGTTATTGGTTCGAACTTCTTGATGTTATTTCCGGGTGCATACCATTGGAAATTGCTTGGTGTTCCACGTGTGGAACAAACCCTAGTTTACCGACCCCTGGTTTAGAAAACTATGGTAAGGGTAGTAGTAACGTAAGGAATTAGGTCATTGTCAATCTACGGTGTTTTTTCGGCCCATTCACATGTTTTTCGTGACTGCGTCCTTTGTTACGTCCTCTCCTGGTGTCATTATATTTACATCTCAGCCGGTTGGTCGAGAAGTGTCAATTTTTTATACTTTTTGAGAGGGCCTGAAAAATTGGCACTAACTTCAAAAAGTATCTTTGTGTCAATTTTTCTGATTGGCCAAATTATTTCATTTTCCGACGTTATTTTTTTTTTTTTTTCATTTTTTTTATATCGGAAGTTATGCGTGGAGTTTTGCTAATTTTCAGTCACAAATAAGTTACAATTATTTTTTCAGTCACAAATAAGTCACAAATCTGCTCCCTTGTTTTTGTCCGAGTTCAGTTTTTCTTTCTTCTTCCTTTTATTTAACATTTGCCTTTTCGTAGGGCGAGAGAGATATAGAAAGAGAAATTCAGAAAGAGAAAAAAAGAAAGAGAGAGAGAGAGAGAGAGAGAGAGAGAAATTGATCACGCTAGATAAAATGCTCTTCCCTGAAACTGTATCTAAGGTCTGCTTAGCATAGTTGCATTATATACCCCTGGTAGGTGTTCAATAAACACAAGTGTCCCTGAGCAAGTGTCTGCAACAGGGATTGGCTAGTCGCCCTAGTAGACGTATTTCCCCGAATACGAGTGGCCAGCTATACTATACTATTAAGTAGAATGTAAAAAATCATTTTTTTTTAATCAGGCTTTTTATTATGCGTGAAAATCGACTCATTAATTTTCAGCAATATTTTTTTCTCTAAATTAACTCATCAAATATGAATACATTCATGATTAAGCAAAAAAATAAATCATTTTATTTTTTATGAACAAAAATATTTCATGAATAAAAAGAAGAATTTTAGGTTTTTCTTATTCGATTGAAAATATCAACATTGTTCACTTTTATTTTCTCATAAAGCTTTCATCTAATTGTTAAGTTAGTTACCATTCTCAGAGCAGAAAACGGCTTTATTTGAATAAATAAGCAATTATTTTGGTTTGGGCGGTTGTGAAAAAATATTTTTAATCAATACACTCCAAGCAAGCGATAACGCCACTAACATGTAAGTGGAGAAGTGTGAACCGGGCGATAGACGAATCCATCTTCGGAAAAATATAAATAAACACTGAATAAAATTTCAGAGTTTAATCCGGAGATGTTAAAAGTATAAAATTAAGTAGAGTTTTAGAAGGAACCAGAAACCCAATCCTAAACAATAAACAAGGGATAAACCTCTACTCCTCTTCAAAAAAGCGAACTATTACTATTACTTGCATTATTTGCATTATTCGGATTGTTATCCTCATCTTCATTGCCATACTCACAACGTTTCAGCCGTTGTGCTCTCCGGCCTTCTTCAGATAGATATAGACTGCTATCTACTCTCATTAAACGTTCTAAGCTAGTTTTCCTCCGTTAAGCTGTTAGATTTAGTTCAGAGCAGAGATTAGCTGATAGCTTATTGAAATATTTGGAGGTGCAGGCATACACTGTTACACCATTTGCATAGCTATTTATTATCTGAAAATGCTGTTAGGTAGATCGTTAATATAAAGAAAAAAGTTGGCAATACTGAGAAGAGAGCCTTGGGGTACACCTGCATTGATCTCATATTGAGAAAGAGTTGGTTTTTGCCACGCGTCTATGATAAATATCTCTGCCCATTGAGGTTTACGAAGCTTCTCTAATTCTGTATCAACACCGTTGCCACGGCGCCATGATGTCTACTTACTGAATATGAAATAAAGCTGATTTAATTCATTGAAATGTTTTAATTACAATAATTTCACTAACACCATTTTACAAAAATCACTCAAAGAAAAAGATGTGTAGAGTTGCGAGGCAACGAAAGGAGGCAAGTTCCGTTCAACATGGCGAATCTTTGCTACTATTAAATAGAATGTAGAAAATCATTTTTTTCTAATCAGGCTTTTTGATTATGCATAAAAAGCGCCTAATTAATTTTCATGAATCATTTTAGTTTTTTATGAACAAAAATATTTCATGAATAAAAATAATTTTAGGTTTTCTTATACGATTGAAAATATCAACATTGCTTATTTTTCTGTTATCATAAAGCTATCATCGAATTGCTAAGTTAGTTACCATTTTCAGAGCAGACAACGGTTTTACTTGAATAAATAAGTAATTTCATTATGAAAGCCATCAATACAGCAACCACTTATTCATAAATGGCACAAAAGAATCGATTGGAAAGGAATAACATTTATTTTTATTCATTTTTAAATGTTTCTTTTTTTTAGCCTTTCAACCCAAGTAAGCTGGAAGTGTCACTCGTACGCAAGATGTTACAGAGAGTGAGAGCAATAGTAAGGGTGGTTGTTTGAAGAAAGGAAATAGAGAAGGACGCGCATCAGTATCAAGGCATCGGAAGATGGCGATTGACATTACATTTGAAGATTATAGCTATTAGGGAAGCAACTAGGAGGAAGGGTGTTCCACTGACGGGAAGTGCGAGTGAAGAAGCTCTTGGAGTAGAAGAGGCGGTTACATTTAACTATTTCGACAGTGAAATAATGGGACCGAGATGCCAACCTAGTAGCACGCTTAAATTCATGCAGCTTAGGAAACAGTGAAAGTAACTAGTTGCCATGAAAATATTTACAAAAAAGACAGAGGAAAGCCACAGCATGTCTGTTAGAAAGTAACTGTAGACGAGACGCCAGATCAGGACCTATCATATTGCATATCCGTCTCTGGATTTAGTCTAGGACATCGAGATGAACAGCGGCGGCACAAGACCATATATGGCAATGCAATGCAAGGAAAAATGGTAGATTTGAAGAGTGGACACAGATGAGAAAAAACTTCTGGCGCGACACGGAGAACTAACTTTCCTTGCAGTAGATACAGCTATTGATTCAATGTAATTGTTCAAACTCTGGTCAGTGGATAGTGTGAGACAAAGATATTTTATATTTTAGTTTTATCGGAACTTAGTACAAGTTAGAGAGGGTCTAATTACTTCACACAGTTAGGATTTTTTTTGTTTTGTTTCTTTTTAACGAACTCACGACTTGGAGATAATTCATTCCTCGCTTTTCGGATAAATTTCATAATTTAGAAACAATATAGTTGTTTCTGTCGAATCTTCAGCTACAAGGGAAATGTGTTATGTCTTGCAAGAAAGCCGCTATTAAATCGCTCATTGTAGCATCTGGTAAGTTAACTGAGTTCGTATTATTAATTATATGAGTACAGCCCAAGGACACATGGCACGGTGGATAAAGGCGTTGTTTAGATCCAGTAACGGGACCCAAAGAGTATGAGTTCAATACCCGGTTAAGGCAGTGGATAACTTGGAAAGCGGAATTAAAAGGACATAACTCATAACTGACATCCTTTAAACATGGCATGTGGAACTAGAACAGTCTAGCCAGGAAGCGAAATAAAGGGTTCAGTTCGACATTCCAACGACCTGAAGAAGGTCTGAGCGCACAACGGCCGAAACATATTAATCAATATGGCGACAAAGCTGAGGACAATAGTCCGAATAGTGTAAATAGTGTACATAATACGTCATGTCAGAAATATAGACAGATACTGAAGGGCCGAAACGTTGTAATAAATATGGCAACAATGATGGAGACAATAGTCTGAATAATGTAAATAGTGTACATAATACCTCGTTTTTCTTTATTATGGGCGTGATCTCGACTTTCCTTACTCACATTCAGTGGCAGTGTATCAATACACTGATGCTAATATTAGTACTTGGTGTAAGGAAACCATTATTCTTCCTAGCACGAAATAGACGGTAAATTATGGCTGGCTTATAAACTATACTAATAACTTTATAAAATATTTTAACTAATGTCTATGCAACTTTAAATTATATCGTAATATACTATCTTAATGTGCGTATTTCATGAAACATAGAGAAAAAGTCATTTTGATTCACCTTGTTAAAGACGATTCAAGAATGTAAGGCTGGTATGTTTATTTTTTTGTTCGTTTCTTCTGTCAAACATTCTCATTATTTGAATTGTGTGAATAATCATTTCTTTTGCTACATATGTAAATCTTTTTGATGTAATGGAATAACCAGACACCCCCATGAATGATTACACTATAGGTAGTAACTACCTATAAAGTCAACAGTCTGCGGAATAATCAGAGTGAGAAGACGCAAGCATGTCTGACCTTCCAATTAGTGGCACTCACTACTAGATTGACCTGTGTGTATAACTGTACCGGATTTCATATTGTACTTGTTGTGTACAGTAAACCTTTCTTCTAGTATCCACCTGGTGTTATGTGTTTATTCCCTTATCACGGAATATAACAATTTTTAACGTGTATTTAAATTATATTCGTCTTATTAAATATTTTGTTTATTACAAGCATGTATCTCGACTTTCCTTACTCACATTCAGTGTTAGTGTATCAATAAACTAATGCTAATATTAGTATTTGGTGTAAGGAAACCATTATTCTTCCTAACACAAAACAGCCGGTAAATTATGGCTGGCTTCTAAACTATACTAATAACTTTATAAAATATTTTAACTAATGTCTATGTAACTTTAAATTATAGAGCAATATATAATGTAGCTTCACTTTATATTTTCTATAAATACTTTCAAGATAATTGTTTTCATAAACGTTCCTCTATAGTACGAAGACTTTATGAATATAAACACAATACGAGATTGGCGGCAAGGTTTCATCATTTTACAGTTGAAACGACTTGTGGAACTGTCTTCCGGCTTCTTGCTTCCCATTCAACATTGATCTTCATAAATTTAAATGCAATGTAATTGCTATCTTTTTTTTTTCTTAAATCATGTTCTTTTATTGTCCTGTCTCCTTAATAGTAGTTTTTCACCTATTCTCTTACACTCCCGTTGTGTGTTACTGACTCTATTGTTTTGCTTGAACAATAACGAACAATAAAAATAAATAAATGTCTACGTTATCCACAAAACAGGTTCTACAATTAATTATCAAGACGAACTAAAAAGATGACTGAAGAAGGAACTTGTGACATGCGTACTGGAGATAAGTTTGTAATAAATTATGCGGACAGAGATAACAACGGTATATATATATATATATATATATATATATATATATATATATATATATATATATATATATATAAGCTCTTATAAGTGTGCTAGAACTAATTCCAAAATCCAACAACATGCAAAGAAAGAGAAGGAAAAAAGGGGAGGAGAGAAGTAGACATATGGGGTGATGCGAGGGGATAAGGAGAATTAAAAGGGAGAAATAAATGCTTGAGGAGATGGGCGGAATTGAGATGTGAAGAAAATAATGCGGGTTTTTAAACGTTATTTTCAAAATGACAGATCTTACTTCAGAAGATGAAAAAAATTATTAGCCATTATATTCTACTTAATATTTCTAAGAATATCTAAGTGTAGCAGAGAAGTTAGAAGTATGAGAGATAAAAAAAAATGATCGAAGGTATTTGGATGATAATTGAAGCTTCGGAAACTTTTCCTTGTAAAGAATTTGTCTAAATGTTTAAAAAGATGTTAATCTCTTGCATTATTTACATTATTCGAGCTGTTATCCTTATCTTCATTGCCATATTCTCAACGTTTCGGCCGTTACACGCTCCGTCCTTCATCAGGTGATTGGAATTTCGAACCGAACCCTTTATTTCGTCCACCGGAGTAGACTGTTCTAGTTCCATGTGCCATGCCTCTTCTAGGTGTCTCAGCTATTTCCCTTTTTATTTTCGCCTCTCAAAGTTTTGGTACACCACTGCTGTGGCCTAGTATTGAACTCATAACTATTTGGGTCTAGACACTGGATCTAACAAAGTCTTTATCCAATCACCTGAAGAATGCCGGAGCGTACAACCGCCGAAATGTTGTAAATATGTCAATGAGGATAACAGTCCAAATAATGTAAATAATGTAAATAATCATAATACCTCATCCCAGAGATATAGACAGATATTGAAGGCATGGCACGTAGAACTAGAACAATCTACCCCGTTAGACGAAATAAAGGATTTGGTTGGAAATTCCAATCACCTAAAGAAGGCTGGAGCGTACAACGGGTGAAAAGTTGTTAATATGGCAATTAAAATGCGGATAATAGTCCGAATAATGTAAATAATCATAATACCTCACCAGAGAAATATAGACAGATGTTAGAATCAGTTGGGTAGAGGACAGGTGAGTAAGGTAGATGAGGGAGAATCTCTTGGCCCAAGTCATTCGATTTCTGTAGTATTCAGTGGGCAACATTTCACTAAGAATTGTCGTACACCTTCCTTGTTAACTAGTACCGGACACATACGCTTCAATTTCTGATGCATTTGATCGATTTCTTGATAACAATTTTCATCTCTGATTGATTGACCACAGTTTTTCTGAATCCTGACTCTTTAGATCACTAATCAGTCACGAAAACCTTCTTCTGGTGGAACCTAAGCTTTAGAAAGTGTCTAGGAGTTTTCTTTTGCCCTAAACGTCGTTGGTTGTCATATAGGATACGATTCTCATCAGATAACAGAATGCGATCAAGAAATGGGCCATTTTCTTCTGTAAAAGAGCCGAATAGACTTCATAGCGACTATTGTTTTGACTTTCATTCAATTCGTGTGGTACCCATTTGCCCATCTCTTTCTCATTTCTTTTAAAATGCTCAGGAATTTATCTTAAGGTTAACAGATTATTTATCTTGTACTTAGCTCGCTTGCAAGCTCTCGAACTGTGGTGTGGTCATTTTATATATGCCCTTTGATTCCTTGAGAAACATAGAGCCTCTTCAGCTTGTGGATTCCAGTCAAAGGCCTTCCTGGTGACACTAGAAGCAGGCTTGCAGAATGTGTAACCTATCCATTTCCATTTCTTGATGTCAATCACGACTGGGGCTTGCCTGGTTTTGTCCCATAGACGACTTCCGGTCACCTGATGTTCCTGAGACATCGGTTGGTAAATGTTTGAAGGGTGTTGGTCTTGGTTACCCGCCAGGTTTCGGTGTCGTAAAGTAGGGCCCCACCCTGGTGTTGGTGTTATCGACTGGTTACCGAAAATTCTCTGCCTTTTCTCCAACCTCAGCTGGAAAGAGACATTATGGTCCGTTTATAAATATACAACTTTTCCAAGGTAAGCAAGTTGACAAACGATTATTTTTATTATTATTATGTCTCTTGAATCCTTGGGGAACATAGGGTCGCAACAGCACCTCCCCAACGGACAAGACTCCGGGCGATCCTCTTTAGCTCAGCCCATGTCGTGACGGCTGCTTTCACCTCTGCACTATTGAGATTATTTACCTACTAATATTTTCATCTTCTTCGGCATGCAGACGTCATCCACCTTTGTTATCTTCAAGGTTGGCTTAACCACGACGAAATCTCTGAAACCAGAGTTGCACTGTGCATTCATTAACAAATCTTTATCGCTAGACTTTATTAATATTTCGAGCTGTTTGAGCTGCACGACGGCCAAGACTATATTCATAAAATAATATTTGACGAAATACTTTCTATTTTTTGGCATCTTATTTAATAGGTCTGGAAAAATAAGTATGTATTACATGAAAAAGTAAACCATTTCGACAAATATATATATATATATATAATATTCTTTGCAACAATGTATAATTTTTAACAGTTTTTCGGCTTTTATACATTATAAATAGATTTTAATATACGATTTATAATTTTTAACAGTTTCTCTGCTTTTTCATTAAAATAGGTTATAATATACAATGTATAATTTTTAACAGTTTTTCGGCTTTTTACATTAAAAATAGCTTATAATATACAATGTATTATTTTAACAGTTTTTCTGCCTTTTAAATTAAAAATAGATTATAATATTCAATGTATAATTTTTAACAGTTTTTCTGCTTTTTTACATTAAAAATAGATTATAATATACAATGTATAATTTTTAACAGTTTTTCTGCTTTTTTAGATTAAAAATAGGTTATAATATACAATGTATTATTTTTAACAGTTTTTCTGCTTTTTACATTAAAAATAGGTTATAATATACAATGTATTATTTTTAACAGTTTTCTGCTTATTTCATTAAAATAGGTTATAATATACAATGTATAATTTTTAACAGTTTTTCTGCTTTTTACATTAAAAATAGGTTACAATTTGCAATGTTTAATTTTTAACAGTTTTTCTGCTTTTTTACATTAAAAATAGGTTATAATATACAATGTATAATTTTTAACAGTTTTTCTGCTTTTTACATTAAAAATAGGTTATAATAATACAATGTATAATTTTTAACAGTTTTTCTGCTTTTTTACATTAAAAATAGGTTATAATATACAATGTATTATTTTTAACAGTTTTCTGCTTATTTCATTAAAATAGGTTATAATATACAATGTATAATTTTTAACAGTTTTTCTGCTTTTTACATTAAAAATAGGTTACAATTTGCAATGTTTAATTTTTAACAGTTTTTCTGCTTTTTACATTAAAATAGGTTATAATATACAATGTATAATTTTAACAGTTTTTCTGCTTTTTACATTAAAAATAGGTTATAATAATACAATGTATAATTTTAACAGTTTTTCTGCCTTTTTACATTAAAAATAGGTTATAATATACAATGTATTATTTTTAACAGTTTTTCTGCTTTTTACATTAAAAATAGGTTACAATTTGCAATGTTTAATTTTTAACAGTTTCTCTGCTTTTTTACATTAAAAATAGATTTTAATATACAATGACAAAAGCTCTATTAATTTCTGAACAAACTAGAATGGAAACGATGCAGAAGTCTGGGAAGAGAGAGAAAAAGAGAGACTAAGACTGAGAGTGATGGGAAGAGAGGTTTCAAAGAAAGATTGTGACAGAGAAAGAGACATAGGTTAATAGAATGTGAGCGCGGAGAGAACGATAGAGAGAAAGAAATGGAGGGAAAGGGGGGAATGTAGCGTCATCATTTCCAAAAAAAATATCCAAAGAGAAAGAGAGGAAGAAAGAGAAGGCAAAAAGAGGAGGTGATAAAATGGAGGAAGGAGAGGTGGCAGGTGAGATAGAAGACGAAAAATAGAGAGGAGATTGATAGAAAGAATTGATGGAAGACGGGGAGGGGTAAATAGAGGAATAGATGAGGGGGAGTGGAGAAATAAATGCTGAGTAAAAGAGAAGTATGTCAGAGAAATATAGAAGATGAAAGGTAGAGTGGTAGAGAGAGAGGAATGGGAGTGTTTCAGAGCAATGGTCAAAGAGGGGGTGAAATAAACAAAGAGAAGGATAGTGGAATAGATAGAGGGAGAGTTAGAGAGGAAGAGATATGACGAGAATAAATTGAGAGAGTTTGTGATCTTGGATTGTCGTCTTGTGAGTTACAAGCCAAACATTAGCTTACGTCGTAAACTATTTTAATGTCCTTGTGTGAATTAGAGTCTCACATAAAATTCTAGCATAAATCAGATATTTTTTTTTTCCGCCGAAGAAGATGCTGATGCCAAAAGGTGTCTTATCAGATTAACTCGGCTTATGCCCAGTGACGAGGCGAGAAGAACGAAATAAAATATGTAAAAATAGAAAAAGAAACGACGACACTGTTGATAAGAAATATCCCCATGTTTATGTATTTTTCAGAAGAAGATCAGATTCAGGCTTTATGGCGCCAATATAACCTTTCGCAAACGAGTTCCTTGGAAATCGACTGACACTAAAGAACCAAGAATATTCTTAATGTTTTCTATTAAATAAATATCAGGATTTTTTATGCAGTCGGATATATTAACATGGTTCGATTAAATCAAAAGGAAGTGTACCTTCTTCGATTACTTCTTCTTCTACTTATTATTATTATTATTATTATTATTATTATTATTATTGTTTTTATTTCCTTTGATTTCTGGCGTTTACACATTTCTTTCCGGGTCACGCCCAGGGATCTAAGTTTAGAAATGGCATCATAACACTTTCCACTGACAAAAAAAAAAAAAATTACATAGAAAAAGCCCCTCGCAAAGTGTGGGCTGCACTCGTGAGAACAATCTTCTGTATCTCTTTGAGGCATGGACCTCCAGGAATCCCTTCAATTAGTCTACTGGAATCCCTTCCAACCAATCCTAGGGCTCCAACTATAACAGGGATTGTTGATGTGCCACATTTTTTATATTTTATTATTATTATTATTATTATTATTATTATTATTATTATTATATGTGCCGCGTCTTTTCTGTACGTTGATGATCACGTCTCTCGAAAATTTGATGTCCCCTGTAGCACTTATTAATTTTTTCTTTTTATTATATCTCCTAAACCTTGTTCCACCATCCATTTACTCAAGCTCGCTAGGTGGGTTATGCGTTGTTTTCCTCTGTCCCTCTTGTCTTCAATCTGTCCTGTGAGCATCAAATTTTCCAGGCCCTCTTTCTTCATTATGTACCCTAGAAATTTCAACCGTCTCTTCCCGTCCAATATAGCCCTTAATAAATTTGATCTTTTTCTTATCTCTCCTAAACCTTGTTCCGCCATCCATTTACTCAAGCTCGCTAGGTGGGTTATGCGTTGTTTTCCTCTGTCCCTCTTGTCTTCAATCTGTCCTGTGAGCATCAAATTTTCCAGGCCCTCTTTCTTCATTATGTACCCTAGAAATTTCAACCGTCTCTTCCCGTCCAATATAGCCCTTAATAAATTTGATCTTTTTCTTATCTCTCCTAAACCTTGTTCCGCCATCCATTTACTCAAGCTCGCTAGGTGGGTTATGCGTTGTTTTCCTCTGTCCCTCTTGTCTTCAATCTGTCCTGGGAGTATCAAATTTTCCAAGCCCTCTTTCCTCATTATGTGCTCTAGAAATTTCAACCGTCTCTTCCCGTCCAATATAGCCCTTAATAAATTTGATCTTTTTGTTATTTCTCCTAAACCTTGTTCCGCCATCCATTTACTCAAGCTCGCTAGGTGGGTTATGCGTTGTTTTCCTCTGTCCCTCTTGTCTTCAATCTGTCCTGTGAGTATCAAATTTTCCAAGCCCTCTTTCCTCATTATTTACCCTAGAAATTTCATTATGTTCAATAATGAGGAAAGAGAAAATTTCAATTGTCCCTTCTTGATGTTAAATATAAGTGTCCTTTTTATTTCCATTTTTTTCTAAACTTTGTCGTTGTAAAAAATATGGTGACAAAGATGAGGACAATAGTCCGAATAATGTAAATAATGTACATAATACCACATCTCAGAAATATAGACAGTTACATGTTCTAATGTAACAGTGTATAATAAATATTCATTGCTCTACTTTTGTATTGAGCTCTGTTTTAAATTGATGTTTTGAACATTTTATTTTTTTTTTCGTTCTTTTACTTTTGGATATATATATATATATATATATATATATATATATATATATATATATATAAATGAACATTGAAGTCAACACTCAGAGGCGACAGGCTGTTTCATGGTAGGCTCAGTCGTCAGACAGTCTTGCATACGTTCTATCTCTGATATTGAGGACTTTTCCCCATAAATATAGCATACTTTAAAACTATATTTCTTCTATATATATATATATATATATATATATATATATATATATATATATGGGTAAAATGGGTAAAATAGCAGGACAGACTGGGTTCTATAGCCTTGGATGGCAATGGTCTAGGAGAAGGACAACTCTGAATTCAAAACCTGCGGAGGATCGTTTGGGGACCTTGTGGTATTCGGTGCACCAGGTCTCTGTATTCGTCCCTTCAAAAAGTGTGGATGGTCCTGCACGAGACCTTCACCACTATAATCAAATCTCATGTGCCGGTGTCGGGCTGTCGGTTTCCTGGAAACTGATCTGCTTGACCCTCATACGTCGAATCTCGACGGGAGAGTTGATTATATATATATATATAGTTTTGGAAATTCGTTGTGTGAGAGCACATGCTTTTATCAAGGTCAGGTTATGTAAACCCTCTGTAAGGTCATTATAATAAGCAGTAGCAAATCACCTGTGACAACCTACATCAGCTTGAGACGACCACGATACAGGCAGAAAGAATCGATATTAGTTATCTTTCAGAGATATCATTTAATTTTGATTTCTGGGCCCAACGAAGGGAAATCGTCTGGTATGTGTTAGAATGTTGGCACGAGGAAGAAGATCGTGGAGGAAATTATTGTTATTACTTTTTCAAACTGTTGACGTCAACACAGCGTCGTCGAAAATGGGCATCTGGTAATAAGAGGATTTTAAGGCATGAGAATAATAAAGATTTTGATTCTCAGGTAAATACGGACCCCCAATTAAAATTCGATTTAGCGGAGAAGCCAGATGTCGGGTTGTGACAGTGATTGATGAGTCGGTAGAGAGACCTGACTAAGTAAATTTGGGTGTCCCCATAAGAAAGATGTGATAGGAATTATTTGGCAATATGGGGTTTGTGAAAAAAATCTTTGGCCGATGGTAAAAAGAAAAAAAAGGACTTTGTAAACAAAATTCTGGATAATAATTTTAAGAGAGACAGTCTAGCCACACCCAGACTGCCGAGAGATCATTGGGCAAGTTGTAGCATGGGTGATAGGCGGAGGTGAATGTATGAGAAAGGTGGAGAAGTTATTAGCACTCGCTGAGGGGATTGGTATGAGATACCAATCTGAGAGAAGAAGAGTCGCGGAGAAAAAACTCCTCCGACCTTCCCTCACGGACGAGGGAGAAACCCCCGAAATGGAAAGTGATTAATCTTCCAAAAATGGGAAGTAATTAATTTTCCTGGCCTAAGAACAAAGAGAATTCTTGTTGGGAATCGAAATTATCGAGGAACCCAAACCACGTCAGGCCCCACACCGGGTTTAGGTCGGTATCCATATAAACAAACGTCTCCGGGCAGTTTCAGTTGGATTTGGAGTTCACTTCCGGACAGAGTCAGAGTATTGCATCGCAGAAGCTGACCGAGAGATTCCACGTCCTTTTGACTTCGTCTTCCTACCAAAAGCAAGTTATATTGACGAACGACTTGATACCAAAACTCGCTTATGAAACGCAAAAGTGTCACAAATCCATATAAACGGGCTGGGAGAGAAACACACTCCTGTATATAACAGACGGATAGAGAAAATTTGTTATTTCTCAACATATTTGAACCTCTTGAGTTTTGTTTTATTGTTTCTTTTTCTTACGCTTGTGCGATATCACCTTCACTCCGGATTCAGCTTGCACTATGGCCCGATGCCTGATTGATTTCGTCTACCTAAGATCAAAGTCACAACGTGGGTAGGTTAGACTTGAGAGTAGTTACTTCGGTAACCAGACGTTGCAAGTGAACTGGGAACAACAAAGCTGGTATCGAACCGGGAACGACCAGATCGACCGGGACACAGGCCGGTGGCAGCGACAAGGATTCAACCCCAAAACTCTGGTGGAAGAAACCTTACAGCTTCGCGTCGCAACTGGGAGTTAACCACGGGCTGACAGCGCACTGTCATATATTGGTGTCGCGACCAGAGGACGTCACATATTGGCGCAACACCAGAGGGTGTCTCAGCAGGCCATACAATATTAACAGTAAAAATTGTAAATTATGCTTAGGGGAGAAATTATCAATAATTAATTTTAAAAAACAAAATAAACACATAAACAAGAAAAATGAAATAATGGGTTGATGTAGGCATATAAATAGATACTTACTTTGCTATCTAAGCGCTAAATAAAAATAAATAAATAAATATAATATAAACTCTAAATACATGAATAAATGAAATAAATATAATATAAACTAAAAAAAATAATTATTAATAAATAATTAAAAGAACAAATATTAAACATACACACCTATACGCGTTTGAATTGTGTCATGGTGCCCAACTGACCCTACTTTACTTTGCAGTCGACAAAATCAAGAACAAGCGCGAAATAAAAAAAGAAAAAAATGGTTACAACTTACCCATCGCTCCCTGTGTGTGTTAAGGGAGGTAATTTTGATCAAATATAGATCAGAATCCGATAGAATAATAGGATAAAGAACAAATAGGAAACGTTTATCAATTTAACATGTTTCTTAACGTTTCCTCAGAGCATGATATATGGGAAAAAAAGAAGAAGATTCTGATATTTATATTTTTCTGTTGTTTGATTTTTACTGGTTAATCAGGCTTCACGTGCATTTGACTTGCTAAACAACGTTAGTATAATTTGTGTCGTTCTTAATTCGATGAGAGACGACGCGTCATTTTGAAGCTCCACGATTTCACGTTTAACAAAAAAAAACGGAAATATTACTTTATGTACTATGTAAGTATATAATATTTAAAGTTTCTCTATATGAGATTCAGATGATAATGTATATTCTTAAGTGTGTGTGTCTGTGTGTATATCTAGTAGACACTGAGACCAATGACTGTTCTTTGATAGTTAATTTCGAATTAATCTTAATTACTCACATTACATCGTTTCGATCGACATAATCTCCAACCTTGTGGGGTTTTACTTTACATTCGATACCCTGGAAATAATTAGCATATAATTTGTTTTTAGATTTTCTACTTATTTACATTATTTACATTGTTCGTACTGTTGTCCTCATCGTTATTGTCTTATTCACGACGTTTCGGCCGTTGTACAGTCCGTTCTTCTTCAGATAATTGGAATTTTGTACTCCAAGAAAAGATCCCGCTACTACTGAACAACGTGAACTCAATAAGATCATCAATACAGTTCACAATGGAGAGAGAAGAAAAGATCAAACACGCCTTCTTGGATGTACTAATATGTACATAATATGAGAAGGGGTTCAAGATCCGTATACCGTATACACATTCATCGTACAATATCTTAATGTCAACTCCTAGCACTCATACAGTGTAAAGAATGGGATCGTCTGCTGCTCACAACATCGAACAAAAGTAATAAGCGGGGACCCAGAGACATATGAACAAGAAATGGTCAGTAGAAGCAGTAACCTACAATGTTACGACTTGCCTAGTTACGTGGCAGCAGCTCCAACAAACTGAGATAGAAGAATACAAGAGGATATAACAGAACTCGGAAACAATAAGTATATTAAAATAATTGTGGAACTTAGTCCATTTCATCAACATATATATATTAGCTCTTGAAAAATAGGGAAGAGGTGTGGATTTGTAAACAGTGACTATTATAGCTAATATAGCGAGACTCTTCGCAAAAAGTGAATTGAGTCACTGTCGGTCACTGTGTTTGTTTCTAAAAAAAAATAAATACGCTAAAATTGCCCTTCATCCCCACCACTAAGCCGTGCGCCGACGGCTTAGTGATAGAATCTCCGACTGACACCAATCCAGTCGGGTTTCGATCCTAGCTAGAGGCAACCGGATGTCTAGCCACACTCATGAGTCTGCCTGTGGATGACGTTATATATATATATATTGTTAAACCTAGAGAGGCAAACAAACCTACCAAGTTTTCACCTAAGCCAGCATTCCCTGACGATCCGCTTAGGTGAAGCCTTGATAGGTTTGTCTGGCTCTCTAGGCTTAATTAGGTCTGCTCTACTCATTGTATTGAGCACTTTATTTAGTTGTTTTGGGTACTCGCATCGGGTTTTTTTTTCTTTGGGCCCTGAACTCGTATGCTGGACGATTGTTTTCAAATAACGTACATGTTCTTGGCTCTTTCTTTTTATATATCTTTTTTCCCTTTTGTATTGGCTTTGTTTATTTGCAAATCAATACACCGAAGGTTTTTCAAGCGAGTATAGTTTCTTATGCTTATAAGATTTCTATTAATGATATATATATATATATATATATATATATATATATATATATATATATAAATCTGATACCTTTATTAAGAAAATAGTAAGAAATTAAATAAATTATGATTTATAGTGACATATATTTAATTCAAAATCAGTTGAATATTTACGTTGAGATATATGCACGTTGAAGTAGATATTTCTGAAAATTAAATAAAATTAAATAATAAATATAAAGTTACGTTGAATTATACTTTTACGTTGAAGTTTATATTCCTGAAAATGAAATGAAACAAAATAAGCACAAAACTTATACAAAAAAACAATTATATATATATATATATATATATATATATATATACATATATATATATATATATATATATATATATATATATATATATATATTTACTTGAATTTCTGTTGTCTACATATGATCTTACGGGTCCCAACCTTATATACAAAGGTCAGAAAGGGCTTCATGACACATTTTTCATAAATAAACTCTTCTTCTTCTTCTTCTTCTTCTTCTTCTTCCATTTGTTGTTTCTTTGTTGAGCAACAATCCTTCCACACTTCTTCCTTTCTTCCCTTTCATATTTCTTTCTTTCTTTTCTTCAATGTTTTTGCCTTATTTTATTAATCCTCATTTTTATTGTTTGTGTATTTCTATTATCATGATCTTTCTTTCTTTCCTTCTTTCTTTCCTTCTTTCTTTCCTTCTTTCTTTTCTTCTTTCTTTCTATCATCATGCTCTTTATTTTTTCTTTCCTTTATCCGTTTGATCTTTCTATCATGTTATTTCTTTCTATCATTATGCTCTTTCTTTCTTTCTTTATTTCTTTCTTTCTTTCTTTTTCTTTTTCCTTTCTTTCTCATGTTGCTCTTCCTTCCTTCCTTCCCTCCTTCCTTCCTTCCTTCCTTCCTTCCTTCCTTTCATTATGCTCTGCTTTTCTTTTCTTTATTTGCTTCTTCCTTTTTTCTTTCTATCACCATGCTCTTTTTTCTTTCTTTCTTTCCCCATGCTCTTTATTTTTTCCTTATGATCTTTCTTTCTTTTTCACCATCCGCTTTCTTTCTTTCTTTCTTTCTTTCTTTGTAGCATTATGCCCTTTCTTTCTTTATTTCTTTCTTTATTTCTTTCTTTCTTTCTTTCTTTCTTTCTCCACGCTCTTTATTTTTTCTTTCTTTTCTTTCTTTCTTTTTTCTCCATCCTCTTTCTTTCTTTTTCTTTACCAGGCTCATTATTTTTTCTTTCTTTTCTTTCTTTATTTTTCTCCATCCTCTTTCTTTCTTTCTTTCTTTCTTTCTTTCTTTTTTTTGGCTTTAGTGATGTGGATTCTAATGCCATTTCTTCGAAGAATCCAATAAAGCCAAATCTGAGATACCTATAGATGATACCTTCATCGATACAATCCACAATGGAGAGAGAAATCGACAACATACCTACTAATTTCTCCAACAGAACATCAGTTCAAGATATCCATATACCGCAAGCCAACGTTCATCGGACAGTACCTCAACTTCAACTCCCAACAAACACACAGTCTAAATAAAGGGAGGTTCCGCTGTTTACAATTTCGAACAAAAGTAATAAGTAGCGATCCGGATACATATGAGCAAGAAATGGTAAGTATAAACAGTACCCTACAATATAACAACTACCCTGGGTACATGGCAGCAGCTCCAAGAAACTGGAATAGAAGGATGCAAGAGGATAAGTAGACACAGAAGAAAAAGTTTCGGTCTGCCTGCCCTATGTAAAGGGATTATCAGAGAAAATACAAAAATTGTTGTTCATATAACATCAGCACTACCTTCAAATGTGGTTGAACACTTCACAGATACCTCTCCGAATAAGACACACCCATAGAGGAAAACATAAGTGCAGCTGTGGTAAGAAATATACAAAAAGAAACAGGCTGCCCCCTTAGAGTAAGACAGCATGATTATCGTAAAATCGTAACACGAGGGGAAATCAAAAAATCAGGCGTAACTAACCACATATGGGGGGAAAAGTGAGATAACTGCTTCCTGTGGGATGTGGTTGAAAGAATAGACAGAGAGCGTCACTGGTAAATAAGAAAATTTAAGGAAACAACTCATATGATAGGCCACAAAAATCTCCTGAGCCGACCAAGCATAGAAATGAATACAATGTGGGAACAAGTAATAAGAAGTGCTAGAGAAAATAATGAATAACAACAAAATTGCAATATGAGCTCTGGTAAAACAGGTTACCGTGATATTAGGTTTATAAATTCCAGAAATTCATAAACTAATGTTCTCAAAAACTCATGGCGCATTGGATGAAAACGTTGGAGCACTTACCGTGAAAGTATTTGTAAAAGAGACAGAGGAAGGCGACGGGACGTCTGTGAGAGAGTGACTGCAGACGAGATGCCAGATCAGGGACAGTTACATTGCATATCCGTCTCTGGATTTTATCAAGGACATTAGACAAACAGAAGGGGCTCCATACCATATATGGCAGCAGTAGTTCGTGGAAGGGAGAATGGTTGATTTATAGATTTGAAGGATCTGCTCCGGGGAGAAAAAAATCCTGGCGCGGCACGAGGAGCCAACTTTTCCTTGCGGTGGACGAAGCTATTGACTCAATGTATTCGTTCCATCTCAGGTCAGCAGACAATGTGAGACCGAGCAGACGCAAAGAGGTGCTCTCGTGGAGTTGAGCGTCAGACATTCTAATGGGAGGCAGGGATGGTTCTCTGTGGTGAGTAATAGAGAGCAGTTTTGTTTTTGAGGCATTAAAGTTAACCAGCCAATTCCTGCCCCAGTTCACAACCGATTGGAGGTCCTTTTCGAGACAAACGGCCAGGTTAGTTTTGTTAGCGACACTAGATTTGTTTTTGAGACAAGAGTAAATTGTAGTGTCGTCTGCGTAGATGCCTACGTGGGGAACTATGACGCCAGTAGCGGGAGTTTTATTTCTCTCTTTTCAATAACATTGAAGAGCTGAAAAATGTTGCAGAATTCAAAGCTCCATAAAAACGGATATAGGAGAAACGTATTTAAATCCTCCTGAAACCATTTTTCAAATTGGTAGTATCAGAATTCATAAATAAACAAAGGCATTTATTTCAGTTATTGTTTTAAAGTCGTAAAATTAAGTTTGAGGGGATTGAAATCTCTGAATCTTTGATTTAAAGAGAGAAACAAAAATTTTAAGCGACAAGTAAACCTGTCTATTGCAAATGTACAATAAATCGAGCCTAGATTTTATCAAGCTTCAAAAAGTAAAACTATTTACACTGTTCGGACTATTGTCCTCATCTTTATTGTCATATTAACGACGTTTCGGTCATTGTACACTATGGCATTCTTCAGGTGATACATGTTGGAAATTCGAACCGATCTCTTTATTTTGCCCACTGAGGTAGATTGTTCTAGTTCCACGTGCCGTGCCTTTTCTGTTTCAGTTATTTCTCCTTTAATAACTCAACTCTCTAAGTTTTTGTTTACCTCTGCTGTGACCAGCAAGTATTGAACAAATCTTTGTGCCAAGCCATTGGATGATTTCAGCCAACACTTGTATCCACTAGTCCATGTGTAAATAACGCAAATACCTCATCACAATAATATAGACAGATATGGAAAAAGTAAGATGTCAAAGTTATTATCCAAACTTATTTATATTTTCTGTGATTTTACAGAATTCCGGTAGATTAAAAAACAGACAAGGTAGGGATATTAGAAGAAAACACTTCCCAAAATAAAAGGAGCTGATTTCGAAGAAAAACAAAACTACTCTGTGTGTGTGTGTCTTTGTGCGCGTGTGTATGTCTGTGTGTCTGTCTGTGTGTGTCTCTGTGTGTGTATGTCTGTGTGTGTGTGTGTGTGTGTCTGTTTTGTACGCGTGTGTCTGTCTGTGTACCTGTGTGTGTGTGTGTGTGTGTGTCTTTGTACGCGTGTGTCTGTCTGTGTGTCTGTCTGTGTGTGTCTGTCTGTCTGTGTGTGTGTGTCTGTGTACCTGTGTGTGTGTGTGTGTCTGTTTTGTACGCGTGTGTCTGTCTGTGTACCTGTGTGTGTGTGTGTGTGTGTGTCTTTGTACGCGTGTGTCTGTCTGTGTGTCTGTCTGTCTGTGTGTGTGTGTCTGTGTACCTGTGTGTGTGTGTGTTTTCGAGGCCAATCAGCGAATCAATTTTTCTTGCACTTTCTAAAAGTCGAACAATGTATGCCTAATTATCACAATGGATAATACGGCTAATTATTAGACTCGTAATTATTTCTGTAATGTTTTATATGAACATGAATAAAACAAAAAGAAAGAAAGAAAGAAAGTGCATAATGCTAGAAAGAAAGAAAGAAAGAAAGAAAGAAAGAAAGAGAATCATGATAAAAGAAAGAAAGAGAATGATGATAGAAAGAAAGAAGGCGGAAGGAACAATAAGGATAGAGCATAAAGAAAGAAAGAAAGAACTTGATCATAGAAAAAAATGCAAGAAATAAAGAAGGAAAGAAAGAAAGAAAGAAAGAAAGAGCTTGCTAATTGAAAAAAGAAGGAAAGAAAGAAAGATCATGATGATAGAAATACACAAACAATAAAAATGATGATTAATAAAATAACGATTGAAAGAAAGAAAGAAAGAAAGAAAGAAAGAAAGAAAGAAAGAAAGAAAAAGAGAGAGATAGAAAGAAAAAGTATGAAAGGAAAGAAAGAAGTGTGGAAGGAAAGAAAGAAGTGTGGAAGGATTGTGGCTCAAGAAAGAAACAAAAAATGTAAAAGGCTCAAAAGAATAAATTCTAAAGAATCAATTCAAATGCAAATCGTCAAAAAAACAAAAACAAAAGAAACGAGAAATCCGAATAATTCTCATTTGCCTGATGTACGCATAAAAATTGAAATATCTTCAAAAACTGAATCTGTTCTCTTCCAATTATCCACATGAGGCAAAACATTGCTTAATAGGCCATTTTGACTGATTATTCGGACCAAGGGAAATTGGTACCAGAATTGGTCATAATAATATTCATGAGTGAATATCTATTTTTCCTATTTTCATTTTCCTTTGAACAAAACAAGTGAAGTTATATTCAGTCGGCTGACGAAATTGAATAATAATAATAATAATAATAATAATAATAATGATAATAATAATAATAATTTGAAAAACTATCAAAATACAAAGACCTGGAAATTGAAATAGAAAAAATGTGGAAATTGAAAACAAGAATAATACCAGTGGTAATAGGTGCACTTGGAATTATAAAAAATGGAACAAAACAACACATTGAAAGAATCCCTGGAAACCCCAGCTTAAGAGACATACAGAAAATTGTCTTATTAAGTACAGCACACACACTAAGGAGAACTTTGTCTATGTAACGCTAGCAACTTCATCGGAGATAAAAAAAAAAAAAAAAAAAAATTAACATGAAATGTGGCCATAACAACACACCACGACCTGCCTTAGGTCTTTCCGCAGACTTGGTAGGTAGTGTGTCCATAGCAGAAATCGAATGATGATGATGATAATAATAATAATAATAATAATAATAAAAATACTACTACTACTACTAACAATAATAATAATAATAATAAGAAGAAGATGATGCTGAAGAAGATATGTAAAATGTGTCTGAGTTTTGTTTTGTTTTTGGTTGTTTTTTTTTTACAAAAATGATCAGTGGAAAATGTCATGAAGCCCTTTCTGATCTTAAGTCTCTGGTTGAGACCCTGAAGGAAATGTGTATACAAAAGAAAAGAAAATTATTCAGCTCGCTAGAAGAAAAAAATCACGTATTAACTTTAAGCTCAATTTAGTACTTAATTTTAATGTATCAAGAGATCAGCGACTAAAATGACATCCTTAAAGCTTTCATTAGGGTCGAAGAGAAGAGTTTGCAAACCCTATGAATGGAGCAAGCGGCCCATCTCAAGGAGAAGCTCTGGTGACAATGAACAGCGAGCTCATCCCAAAGAAAAAAATGGATTTTACAAAAAAAGTGAGCAGGTTATGAAATTCTCGATCAGCCATCAATTCTCATGGACGTAAAATTAAATTCACCATATTGTTGGTTATATTTTTCCATTGTATACTTCGTTTCTTCCTAATTGTATTCCTTGGCTTCATGCTGAATCCTATAACGTCACAATTTCTACAAGAAAAGAAGTCACATAATATTAGATGTTAATTTTGACTCTGTACGCTTTGTATCAAGATCTGTCGGATTCACCTTTGCACTCTCTAGGTTAAAAATGATTACTCTTGCCATTTCACTCCTCTGTACTCTTTGCATTAAGATGAGTCTGATTCACTTCTGTAGCCTTTAGGTTAAAAATGATTATACCTGCCATTTGACTCCTCTGTACTCTTTTTATTAAGATCTGTGGGATTCAGTTTTGCACTCTCTAGGTTAAAAATGATTACTCTTGTCATTTCACGCCTCTGTACTCTTTGATCTGTCGGATTCAATTTTGACCTCTCTAAGTTTAAAATGATTACTTTTGCCGTTTCGCTCCTCTGTACTCTTTGTATTAAGATACGTCGGATTCACTTTTGTACTCTCTAGCTTAAAAATGATTACCCTTACGGTCAACGCAGGCGTCTTTCAGGGCTCACTTCTCGAACCCAACCGTCTTTCTTTATTTCTACTTTCCAATATTGATTTTAATGGCCGTATTTTATACGACCTAAAATTCTGCAATAAAACAGATCTGAATTTAATAAAAGACTGAGTCGCCATTTATTTAAAGTGAAAATATAAGTTTTGCTTTATTTTTAACTGCCTGGAAATCCGCACAGCCTGCGGATTTTTATGCTAACTCTTGCCTTATGCAAGTTGTTTTTCTATCCTGGCAACATAGCATCTTGTCTCTCAATGAGGTCATTGTAAAACAGTTATTGTTACTTCTGATGTGCTGGATAAAGTGTTTTGATTCAGTTGAGTTCCCACCTACAAGTGACAATTCCTCTGGGTGAACTAATAGATCTTCCGCCTGTATTTTTCCTTTTTTACATCACACCCCACTCAATTCAATTCTTGAATCTGAGAGTCTTACAATACTTAAACTGAATAATCATTGATCCAATAGTTATCTCTTCGATAATTGAAACAGTCACTGCCACAGTTGTATTGAAAAGTCAACAGGATAAGGCTCATGAAATAAACTGCACTACTTTTATTGTGATTATCACTAAATGATTGGTACTATCACTAAACTTCTGTGGCATGACAGATGTTTCCAAAGACCTTATTCTATAATGGTAGGAAGTATCTGTTTCTCTCCATGATAAAGAATATCATACACTGGAGTTCTTGATCTACTCTCCCTTCCTCTATCTGATTCTCTCCCCCTCATGTAATTCATTAGTTTTTCATGACGTTATCTGTTTTTTCAGCATTGCTTCTCTCTTGACTTGTACTTTTTCTGATGTTTCTTCTGCTCTTGATCCTCTATGTACGCACCAACTGCTTGACTCATAACTTGAGCCTCTTCTGGTGTCTTCTGCTGTTGATCTTCTACGTTTGAACCAACTGCTCAGCTCCTAAATTAAGCCTATTCTGATGTTTCTTCTGCTGTTTTGCACCAACCACTTGTCTCCTAAATTGGGCCTCTTCTGATGTTTCAACTGCTCATGATCTTTTATGGTTTGCATCATCTGCTTGTCTCAAAACTTGAGCCATTTCCGATGTTTCTTCTACTCTTGATCTATGTACGCACAATCTGCTTGACTCATAACTTGAGCCTCTTCTGATGTGTCTTCTGCTCTTGATCTTCTATGTTTGAACCAACTGCTTAGCTCCTAAATTAAGCCTATTCTGATGTTTCTTCTACTCTTGATCTTCTATGGCTAGCACAATCTGCTCTTGATCTTCTATGGTCCGTAGAATCAGCTTGTCTCCTAACTTGAGCCTCTTCTGTTGTTTTTTCTGGTATTGATCTTCTATGGTTCGCATCATCTGCTTGTCTCCTAACTTGAGCGTCTTCTGATGTTTCTTCTACTCTTGATCTCCTATGGCTAGCACTATCTGCTGGTCTCCTAACTTGAGCCTCTTCTCTTGTTTTTTCTGCTCTTGATCTTCTATGTCAGCACCATCTACTTGTCTCCTAGCTTTAACCTCTTCTGATGTTTCATCTGCTCTTGATCTTCTGTGTTCCCACCATCTGCTTGTCACCTAACTTGAGCCTCTTCTGATGCTTCTTCTACTCTTGATCTTCTATGTACGCACCATCTGACTTTCTCAAAATTTGAGCCTCTTCTAATGTGTAATCTGTTCTTGATCTTCTATGGTTTGCATCATCTGATTGTCCCATAGCTTGAACCTCTTCTGATATTTCTTCTGCTCTTGAACGTCTATGTTATGTTGAGCCTCTTCTGGTGTTTCATCTGCTCATGATTTTCTATGTTCACATCATCTGCTTGTCTCCTACCTTGGGACGCTTCTGATGTTTCGTCTGTTTTTTCCTTCTATGGTTCACAGCATCAGTTTGTCTCCTAAATTGAGCATATTCTGATGTTTCATCTGCTCTAGATGTTCTATCGATCGCATCATCATATTGTCTCAAAATTGAGACTTTTCTGAAGTTTCTTCTTCTCTTGATCTTCTATGTCTCGCAACTTCTTGTCTCCTAACTTGAGCCTCTTCTGATATTTCTTCTGCTCTTGATCGCCTATGGCTCGTAGAATCTGCATATCTCCTAACTTGACCCACTTCTGTTTTTTTCTGCTCTAGATCTTCTATTGTTCGCATCATCTGCTTGTCTCAAAACTTGAGCATCTTCCGTTGTTATATTCTGCTCTTGATCTTCTATGGCTCTTGATCGTCTAGTCTCCTAACTTTAACCTCTTCTGATATTTCTTCGGCTCTTGATCGCCTATGGTTCGCAGCATCTGCTTGTCTCCTAACTTGAGCCTCTTCTGTTGTTTTTTTCTGGTCTTGATTTTCTATGGTGCGCAGCATCTGCTTGTCTCCTAACTTGCGACTCTTCTGTTGTTTTTTTCTGGTCTTGATCTTCTATGGTTCGCATCATCTGCTTGTCTCCTAACTTGAGCATCTTCTGATGTTTCTTGTACACTTGATCTCATATGGCTAGCACAATCTGCTTGTCTCCTAACTTGAGCCTCTTCTCTTGTTTTTTCTGCTCTTGATCTTCTATGGTTCGCATCATCTGCTTGTCTAATACGAGCCTCTTCTGTTGTTTTTTCTGGCATTGATCTTCTATGGTTCGCATCATCTGCTTGTCTCCTAACTTGAGCGTCTTCTGATGTTTCTTCTACTCTTGATCTCCTGTGGCTAGCACAATCTGCTTGTCTCCTAACTTGAGCCTCTTCTCTTGTTTTTTCTGCTCTTGATCTTCTATGGTTCGCATCATCTGCTTGTCTAATACGAGCCACTTCTGTATTTTTTTTTCTGGCATTGATCTTCTATGGTTCGCATCATCTGCTTGTCTCCTAACTTGAGCGTCTTCTGATGTTTCTTCTCTCTTGATCTCCTGTGGCTAGCACAATCTGCTTGTCTCCCTAACTTGAGCCTCTTCTCTTTTTTTTTCTGCTCTTGATCTTCTATGGTTCGCATCATCTGCTTGTCTAATACGAGCCTCTTCTGTTGTTTTTTCTGGCATTGATCTTCTATGGTTCGCATCATCTGCTTGTCTCCTAACTTGAGCGTTATCTGATGTTTCTTCTACTCTTGATCTCCTATGGCTAGCACAATCTGCTTGTCTCCTAACATGAGCCTCTTCTCTTGTTTTTTCTGCTCATGATCTTCTATGGTTCGCATCATCTGCTTGTCTCCTAACTTGAGCGTCTTCTGATGTTTCTTCTACTCTTGATCTCCTATGGCTAGCACAATCTGCTTGTCTCTTAACTTGAGACTCTTCTCTTGTTTTTTCTGCTCTTGATCTATGGTTCGCATCATCTGCTTGTCTCCTAACTTGAGCGTCTTCTGATGTTTCTTCTACTCTTGATCTCCTATGGCTAGCACAATCTGCTTGTCTCCTAACTTGAGCCTCTTCTCTTGTTTTTTCTGCTCTTGATCTTCTATGGTTCGCATCATCTGCTTGTCTCCTAACTTGAGCGTCTTCTAATGTTTCTTCTACTCTTGATCTCATATGGCTAGCACAATCTGCTTGTCTCCTAACTTGAGCCTCTTCTCTTGTTTTTTCTGCTGTTGATCTTCTATGGTTCGCATAATCTGCTTGTCTCCTAACTTGAGCGTCTTCTGATGTTTCTTCTCTCTTGATCTCCTATGGCTAGCACAATCTGCTTGTCTCCTAACTCTGAGCTCTTTTTTTCTCTTGATCTTCTATTTTTCTGCTTGTCTTGATCTTCTATGGTTCGCATCATCTTGCTTGATCTTCTCCTCATCTGCTTGTCTCCCTGAGCGTCTTCTGATGTTTCTTCTACTCTTGATCTCCTATGGCTAGCACAATCTGTTTGTCTCCCTAACTTGAGCCTCTTCTCTTGTTTTTTTCTGCTCTTGATCTTCTATGGTTCGCATGTTCGCATCACTTTAATCTGCTTGTCTCTAACTTGAGCGTCTTCTGATGTTTCTTCTATGGTTCGCATCTTGATCTCCTATGGCTTGCACAATCTGTTTGTCTCCTAACTTGAGCCTCTTCTCTTGTTTTTTCTGCTCTTTGATCTTCTATGGTTCGCATCATCTGCTTGTCTCCTAACTTGAGCGTCTTCTGATGTTTTTTACTCTTGATCTCCTATGGCTAGCACAATCTGCTTGTCTCCTAACCCTGAGCCTCTTCTCTTTTTTTCTGCTCTTGATCTTCTATGGTTCGCATCATCTGCTTGTCTCCTTAGCCTGGAGCGTCTTCTATGGATGTTTCTTCTACACTTTGATGTTTCTTCTCCTGATCTCCTGGCTAGCACAATCTGCTTGTCTCTAACTTGAGCCTCTTCTCTTGTTTCTGCTCTTTTTCTATGCATCATCTTGATCTGAACCTCTTCTGTTGTTTTTTCTGGCATCATCTTCTTGTTCATCATCCTTGTCTCTAACTTGGCCTCTTCTGTTGTTTTTTCTGGCATTGATCTTCTATGGTTCGCATCATCTGCTTGTCGCCTAACTTGCCTCTTCTGATGTTTTTCTGCTCTTGATCTTCTATGGTTTCGCAACAATCTGCTTGTCTCTAACTTGGCCTCTTCTCTTGTTTTTCTGCTCTTGATCTTCTATGGTTCGCATCATCTGCTTGTCTCCTAACTTGAGCCTCTTCTCTTGTTTTTTCTGCTCTTGATCTTCTATGGTTTACATCATCTGCTTGTCTCTCTTGATGTTTTTCTACTCTTGATCATCTGCTTGTCTCAATCTGCTTGCGTCTTGGAGCCTCTTCTCTTTTTTTCTGCTCTTGATCTTCTATGGTTCGCATCAATCTTGCTTGTCTCCCTAGCAGGCCTCTTCTCTTGTTTTTTCTGCTCTTGATCTTCTATGGTTCGCATCATCTGCTTGTCTCTAACTTGAGCGTCTACTGATGTTTCTTCTACTCTTGATCTCCTATGGCTAGCACAATCTGCTTGTCTCCCTAACTTGAGCCTCTTCTCTTGTTTTTCTGCTCTTGATCTTCTATGGTTCGCATCATCTGCTTGTCTCCTAACTGGAGCGTCTTCTGATGTTTCTTCTACTCTTGATCTCCCATGGCTAGCACAATCTGCTTGTCTCCCTAACTTGAGCCTCTTCTCTTGTTTTTCTGCTCTTGATCTTCTATGGTTCGCATCATCTGCTTGTCTCTTAACTTGAGCGTCTTCTGATGTTTCTTCTACTCTTGATCTCCTATGGCTCGCACAATCTGCTTGTCTCCCTAACTTGAGCCTCTTCTCTTGTTTTTTCTGCTCTTGATCTTCTATGGTTTCATGCAGCCTCTTCATCTGATCTTCTTGTCTCCTCCCCTAGCAGGCGTCTTCTGATGTTTCTTCTACTCTTGATCTCCTATGGCTACTCTTGCACAATCTGCTTGTCTCTAACTAGCGAGCCTCTTCTCTTGTTTTCTGCTCTTGATCTTCTATGGTTCGCATCATCTGCTTGTCTCTAACTGAGCGTCTTCTGATGTTTCTTCTACTTTGATCTCCTATAGCTGCACAATCTGCTTGTCTCTAACTTGAGCCTCTTCTCTTGTTTTTTCTGCTCTTGATCTTCTATGGTTCACATCATCTGCTTGTCTCTTGTTTCTCTAACTTGGCTTTCATCTCTTCTGATGTTTTTTCTGCTCTTGATCTTCTATGGTTTCGCATCATCTCTGTCTCTAGCAAGCCCTCTTCTCTTGTTTTCTGCTCTTGATCTTCTATGTTCGCATCATCTGCTTGATGCGTCTTCTGATGTTTCTTCTACTCTTGATCTCCTATGGCTAGCACAATCTGCTTGTCTCCCTAACTTGAGCCTCTTCTCTCTTGTTTTTCTGCTCTTGATCTTCTATGGTTCGCATCATCTGCTTGTCTCCCTAACTTGAGCGTCTTCTGATGTTTCTTCTACATTTGATCTCCTATGGCTAGCACAATCTGCTTGTCTCTAACTTGAGCCTCTTCTCTTGTTTTTCTACTCTTGATCTTCTATGTTCACAATCTGCTTGTCTCTAGCAGAGCGTCTTCTGATGTTTCTTCTACTCTTGATCTCCTATGGCTTGCACAATCTCTTGTCTCTGACCTCTTCTGTTTTTTCTGGCTCTTGATCTTCTATGGTTCGCATCATCTGCTTGTCTCCTAACTTGAGCGTCTTCTGATGTTTCTTCTACTCTTGATCTCCTATGGCTAGCACAATCTGCTTGTCTCCTAACTTGAGCCTCTTCTCTTGTTTTTTCTGCTCTTGATCTTCTATGGTTCGCATCATCTGCTTGTCTCCTAACTTGAGCCTCTTCTGTTGTTTTTTCTGCTCTTGATCTTCTATGGTTCGCATCATCTGCTTGTCTCCTAACTTGAGCGTCTTCTGATCTTTATGGTTCTATCATCTACATCTTGCAGGCGTCTTAGCACAATCTGCTTGTCTCCAATCTTCTCTTGTCTCCTGATCTTCTATGGTTGAGCCTCTTCTTCTCTTGTTTTTCTGCTCTTGATCTTCTATGGTTCGCATCATCTGCTTGTCTCCTAACTTGAGCGTCTTCTGATGTTTCTTCTCTCTTGATCTCCTATGGCTAGCACAATCTGCTTGTCTCCCTAACAATCTGCTTGATCTCTATCACCGAGTTTTCTTCCTCTTCTCTTGTTTTTTCTGCTCTTGATCTTCTATGGTTCGCATCATCTGCTTGTCTCCTAACTTGAGCGTCTTCTGATGTTTCTTCTACTCTTGATCTCCTATAGCTAGCACAATCTGCTTGTCTCCCTAACTTGATCTTCCTCTTCTCTTTTTTCTGCTCTTGATCTTCTATGGTTCATCATCTGCTTGTCTCCTAACTTGAGCGTCTTCTGATGTTTCTTCTACTCTTGATCTCCTATGGCTAGCACAATCTGCTTGTCTCCTAACTTGAGCCTCTTCTCTTGTTTTTTCTGCTCTTGATCTTCTATGGTTCGCATCATCTGCTTGTCTCCTAACTTGAGCGTCTTCTGATGTTTCTTCTACTCTTGATCTCCTATGGCTAGCACAATCTGCTTGTCTCCTAACTTGAGCCTCTTCTCTTGTTTTTCTGCTCTTGATCTTCTATGGTTCGCATCATCTGCTTGTCTCCCTAACTTGAGCGTCTTCTGATGTTTCTTCTACTCTTGATCTCCTATGGCTAGCACAATCTGCTTGTCTTGTCTCCCTTGAGCCTCTTCTCTTGTTTTTCTGCTCTTGATCTTCTATGGTTCGCATCATCTGCTTGTCTCCTAACTCTGAGCGTCTTCTGATGTTTCTTCTACTCTTGATCTCCTATGGCTAGCACAATCTGCTTGTCTCTAACTTGAGCCTCTTCTCTTGTTTTTCTGCTCTTGATCTTCTATGGTTCGCATCATCTGCTTGTCTCCCTAACTGAGAGCGTCTTCTGATGTTTCTTCTACTCTCTTGATCTCCTATGGCTAGCACAATCTGCTTGTCTCCTAACTTGAGCCTCTTTTTTTCCTCTTCTCTTGTTTTTTCTGCCTCTTGATCTTCTATGGTTCGCATCATCTGCTTGTCTCCCTAACTTGAGCGTCTTCTGATGTTTCTGATGTTTCTTCTCTCTCGATCTCTGGCTAGCTTTAATCTGCTTGTCTCCTTGAGCCTCTTCTCTTGTTTTTTCTGCTCTTGATCTTCTATGGTTCGCATCATCTGCTTGTCTCTAGCTTGAGCGTCTTCTGATGTTTCTTCCTTGATCTCCTATAGCTGCCTCAATCTCTTGTTTTTCTCTTGTTTTTCTGCTTGATCTTCTATGGTTCGCATCATCTGCTTGTCTCCCTAACTTGAGCGTCTTCTGATGTTTCTTCTACTCTTGATCTCCTATGGCTAGCACAATCTGCTTGTCTCCTAACTTGAGCCTCTTCTCTTGTTTTTTCTGCTCTTGATCTTCTATGGTTCGCATCATCTGCTTGTCTCCTAACTTGAGCGTCTTCTGATGTTTCTTCTACTCTTGATCTCCTATGGCTAGCACAATCTGCTTGTCTCCTAACTTGAGTCTCTTCTCTTGTTTTTCTGCTCTTGATCTTCTATGGTCTGCATCATCTGCTTGTCTCTAACTTGAGCGTCTTCTGATGTTTTTCTACTCTTGATCTCCTATGGCTAGCACAATCTGCTTGTCTCCTAACTTGTTTTTTCCCTAACGAGCCTCTTCTCTTGTTTTTTTCTGCTCTTGATCTTCTATGGTTCGCATCATCTGCTTGTCTCCTAACTTGAGCGTCTTCTGATGTTTCTTCTACTCTTGATCTCCTATGGCTAGCACAATCTGCTTGTCTCCTAACTTGGCCTCTTCTCTTGTTTTTTCTGCGCTTGATCTTCTATGGTTCGCATCATCTGCTTGTCTCCTAACAGGCGTCTTCTGATGTTTCTTCTTCTCTTGATCTCCTATAGCTAGCTTTAATCTGCTTGTCTCCTAACTTGAGCCTCTTTCTTGTTTTCTGCTTGATCTTCTATGGTTCGCATCATCTTCTTGTCTCCTAACTTGGGCGTCTTCTGATGTTTCTTTCTCTTGATCTCTATAGCTAGCACAATCTGCTTGTCTCCTAACTTGAGCCTCTTCTCTTGTTTTCTGCTCTTGATCTTCTATGGTTCGCATCATCTGCTTGTCTCCTAACTTGAGAGCGTCTTCTGATGTTTCTTCTACTCTTGATCTCCTATGGCTAGCACAATCTGCTTGTCTCCTAACTTGAGGCCTCTTCTCTTGTTTTTTCTGCTCTTGATCTTCTATAGTTCGCATCATCTGCTTGTCTCCTCAACTTGAGCGTCTTCTGATGTTTCTTCTACTCTTGATCTCTCCTATGGCTAGCACAATCTGCTTGTTTTCTCCTAACTTGAGCCTCTTCTTGTTTTTTCTGCTCTTGATCTTCTATGGTTCGCATCATCTGCTTGTCTCCCTAACTTGAGCGTCTTCTGATGTTTCTTCTACTCTTGATCTCCTATGGTTCTAGCACAATCTGCTTGTCTCTAACTTGAGCCTCTTCTCTTTTTTTCTGCTGTTGATCTTCTAAGTTCGCATCATCTTCTTGTCTCTAACTTGAGCGTCTTCTGATGTTTCTTTCTCTTGATCTCCTATGGCTAGCACAATCTGCTTGTCTCCTAACTTGAGCCTCTTCTCTTTTTTTTCTGCTCTTGATCTTCTATGGTTCGCATCATCTGCTTGTCTCCTAACTTGAGCGTCTTCTGATGTTTCTTCTCTTGATCTCCTATGGCTAGCACAATCTGCTTGTCTCCCTAAACTTGAGCCTCTTCTCTTGTTTTTTCTGCTCTTGATCTTCTATGGTTCGCATCATCAGCGTCTTCTGATGTTTTTCTACTCTTGATCTCCTATGCTAGCACAATCTGCTTGTCTTAACTTGAGCCTCTTCTCTTGTTTTTTCTGCTCTTGATCTTCTATGGTTCATCATCTGCTTGTCTCCTAACTTGAGCGTCTTCTGATGTTTCTTCTACTCTTGATCTTCTATGGCTAGCACAATCTGCTTGTCTCCTAACTTGAGCCTCTTCTCTTGTTTTTTCTGGCATTGATCTTCTATGGTTCGCATCATCTGCTTGTCTCCTTCTTGAGCGTCTTCTGATGTTTCTTCTTGATCTTCTTGATCTCCTATGGCTAGTTTCTTCACAATCTGCTTGTCTCCTAACTTGAGCCTCTTCTCTTGTTTTTCTGCTATTGATCTTCTATGGTTCGCATCATCTGCTTGTCTCCTAACTTGAGCGTCTTCTGATGTTTCTTCTACTCTTGATCTCCTATGGCTAGCACAATCTGCTTGTCTCCTAACTTGAGGAGAGCCTCTTCTCTTGTTTTTTTCTGCTCTTGATCTTCTATGGTTCGCATCATCTGCTTGTCTCTAGGCGTCTTCTGATGTTTCTTCTACTCTTGATCTCCTATGGCTAGCACAATCTGCTTGTCTCCTAACTCTGAGCCTCTTCTCTTGTTTTTTTCTGCTCTTGATCATCTATGGTTCGCATCATCTGCTTGTCTCTAATCCTTGAGCGTCTTCTGATGTTTCTTCTACTCTTGATCTCTATACTGTTGCTAGTTCATCACAATCTGCTTGTCTCTCTAACTTGAGCCTCTTCTCTTGTTTTTCTGCTCTTGATCTTCTATGGTTCGCATCATCTGCTTGTCTCCCTAACTTGAGCGTCTTCTGATGTTTCTTCAATCTTGATCTCTATGAGCCTCTTCTCTTGTTTTTCTGTCTTGATCTTCACAATCTGCTTGTCTCCCTAACTTGAGCCTCTTCTCTTGTTTTTTCTGCTCTTGATCTTCTATGGTTCGCATCATCTGCTTGTCTCTAACTTGAGGCGTCTTCTGATGTTTCTTCTTCTCTTGATCTCCTATGGCTAGCACAATCTGCTTGTCTCTAACTTGAGCCTCTTCTCTTGTTTTTCTGCTCTTGATCTTCTATGGTTCGCATCATCTGCTTGTCTCCTAACAGGCGTCTTCTGATGTTTCTTCTGCTCTTGATCTCCTATAGCTAGCACAATCTGCTTGTCTCCCTAACTGAGCCTCTTCTCTTGTTTTTTTCTGCTCTTGATCTTCTATGGTTTCGCATCATCTGCTTGTCTCTAACTTGGAGCGTCTTCTGATGTTTCTTCTACTCTTGATCTCCTATGGCTTCACAATCTGCTTGTCTCTCTAACTTGAGCCTCTTCTCTTGTTTTTCTGCTCTTGATCTTCTATGGTTCGCATCATCTGCTTGTCTCCTAACTTGAGCGTCTTCTGATGTTTCTTCTACTCTTGATCTTCTATGGCTAGCACAATCTGCTTGTCTCTAACTTGAGCCTCTTCTCTTTTTTCTTCTTGATCTTGTTTTCATCTTCTTGTCTCTTGATCTTCTATGTTTCTTTCGCTTGATCATCTATGCTCAATGCTTGTCTCCTAACTTGAGCCTCTTCTCTTGTTTTTCTGCTCTTGATCTTCTATGGTTAGCATCATCTGCTTGTCTCTAACTTGAGCCGTCTTCTGATCTTTCTTCTACTCTTGATCTCCTATGGCTAGCACAATCTGCTTGTCTCTAGCTTGAGCCTCTTCTCTGTTTTTCTGCTCTTGATCTTCTATGGTTCGCATCATCTGCTTGTCTCTAACTTAGGCGTCTTCTGATGTTTTTCTTCTACTCTTGATCTCCTTGAGCCAATCCTTGTTCTGTTTTTTCTTGTTTTCTCTTGATCTTCTATGGTTCGCATCATCTGCTTGTCTCTAACTTGGCGTCTTCTGATGTTTCTTCTACTGCTTGATCTCTATAGCTAGCACAATCTGCTTGTCTCTAACTTGAGCCTCTTCTCTTGTTTTTCTGCTCTTGATCTTCTATGGTTCATCATCATCTGCTTGTCTCTAACTTGGGCGTCTTCTGATGTTTCTTCTATCTCTTGATCTCCTATAGCCTCTTCTTTAATCTGCTTGTCTCCTAACTTGAGCCTCTTCTCTTGTTTTTTCTGCTCTTGATCTTCTATGGTTCGCATCATCTTCTTGTCTCTAACTAAGCAGGCGTCTTCTGATGTTTCTTCTACTCTTGATCTCCTAAGCTAGCACAATCTGCTTGTCTCCTAACTGAGCCTCTTCTCTTGTTTTTTCTGCTCTTGATCTTCTATGGTTCGCATCATCTGCTTGTCTCCTAACTTGAGCGTCTTCTGATGTTTCTTCTACTCTTGATCTCCTATGGCTAGCACAATCTGCTTGTCTCCCTAACTTGAGCCTCTTCTCTTTTTTTTCTGCTCTTGATCTTCTATGGTTCGCATCATCTGCTTGTCTCCTAACTTGAGCGTCTTCTGATGTTTCTTCTACTCTTGATCTCTCGCATCATATGGCTTCAAGCTTGTCAATCTGCTTGTCTCTGCCTCTTCTCTTGTTTTTCTGCTCTTGATCTTCTATGGTTCGCATCATCTGCTTGTCCCAGGCGTCTTCTGATGTTTCTTCTTCTCTTGATCTCCTGTAAGCTAGCACAATCTACTTGTCTCTTTGAGCCTCTTTTTTTTCTGGCATTGATCTTCTATGGTTCGCATCATCTGCTTGTCTCCTAACTTGAGCGTCTTCTGATGTTTCTTCTACTCTTGATCTCCTATGGCTAGCACAATCTGCTAGTCTCCTAACTTGAGCCTCTTCTCTTTTTTCTGCTCTTGATCTTCTATGGTTCGCATCATCTGCTTGTCTCTAACTTGAGCGTCTTCTGATGTTTCTTACTCTTGATCTCCTATGGCTAGCTTTAATCTGCTTGTCTCCTAACTTGAGCCTCTTCTCTTGTTTTTCTGCTCTTGATCTTCTATGGTTCGCATCATCTGCTTGTCTCCTAACTTGAGCGTCTTCTGATGTTTCTTCTACTCTTGATCTCCTATGGCTAGCACAATCTGCTTGTCTCCTAACTTGAGCCTCTTCTCTTGTTTTTTCTGCTCTTGATCTTCTATGGTTCGCATCATCTGCTTGTCTCCTAACTTGAGCGTCTTCTGATGTTTCTTCTACTCTTGATCTCCTATGGCTAGCACAATCTGCTTGTCTCCTAACTGGAGCCTCTTCTCTTGTTTTTCTGCTCTTGATCTTCTGATGGTTCGTATCATCTTCTTGTCTCCTAACTTGGCGTCTTCTGATGTTTTTCTACTCTTGATCTCCTATATGTCTCCTAGCAGGCAATCTGTTTCTTTGTCTCCTAACTTGAGCCTCTTCTCTTGCCTTTTTTCTGTTTTCTCTGATCTTCTATGGTTCGCATCATCTGCTTGTCTCCTAGCTTGAGCGTCTTCTGATGTTTCTTCTACTCTTGATCTCCTATGGCTAGCACAATCTGCTTGTCTCCTAACTTGAGCCTCTTCTCTTGTTTTTTCTGTCTCTTGATCTTCTATGGTTCGCATCATCTGCTTTGTCTCTAACTTGAGCGTCTTCTGATGTTTCTTCTACTCTTGATCTCCTATGGCTAGCACAATCTGCTTGTCTCTAACTTGAGCCTCTTCTCTTGTTTTTCTGCTCTTGATCTTCTATGGTTCGCATCATCTGCTTCCTAACTTGAGCGTCTTCTGATGTTTCTTCTACTCTTGATCTTCTATGGCTACTTCAATCTGCTTGTCTCCTAAGCCTCGTTTCTTCTGAGCTCATCTCTTTCTTCTTGTTTTTTCTGCTCTTGATCTTCTTGGTTCGCATCATCTGCTTGTCTCTAACTTGAGCGTCTTCTGATGTTTCTTCTACTCTTGATCTCCTATGGCTAGCACAATCTGCTTGTCTCCTAACTTGAGCCTCTTCTCTTGTTTTTCTGCTCTTGATCTTCTATGGTTCGCATCATCTTCTTGTCTCCTAACTTGAGCGTCTTCTGATGTTCTTCTACTCTTGATCTCCTATGGCTAGCACAATCTGCTTGTCTCCTAACTTGAGCCCTCTTTCTCTTGTTTTTCTGCTCTTGATCTTCTATGGTTCGCATCATCTGCTTGTCTCCCTAACTTGAGCGTCTTCTGATGTTTCTTCTCTCTTGATCTCCTATAGCTAGCACAATCTGCTTGTCTCCTAACTTGAGCCTCTTCTCTTGTTTTTTCTGCTCTTGATCTTTCATGGTTCATCATCTGCTTGTCTCCCAACTTGAGCGTCTTCTGATGTTTCTTCTAGTCTTCTCTTGATCTCTTCTATGGCTGTCAATCTGCTTGTCTCCTAACTTGAGCCTCTTCTCTTGTTTTTCTGCTCTTGATCTTCTATGGTTCGCATCATCTGCTTGTCTCCCTAACAGGCGTCTTCTGATGTTTTCTTCTCTTGATCTCCTATGGCTAGCAACAATCTGCTTGTCTCTAACTTGAACCTCTTCTCTTGTTTTCTGCTCTTGATCTTCTATAGTTCGCATCATCTGCTTGTCTCCCTAACTTGAGCGTCTTCTGATGTTTCTTCTACTCTTGATCTCCTATGGCTAGCAATAATCTGCTTGTCTCCTAACGAGCCTCTTCTCTTGTTTTTTCTGCTCTTGATCTTCTATGGTTCGCATCATCTGCTTGTCTCCTAACTTGAGCGTCTTTGATGTTTCTTCTACTCTTGATCTCCTATGGCTAAGCACAATCTGCTTGTCTCCCTAATCTATGAGCCAATCTGCTTGTCTCTGTCTTTTTTCTGCTCTTGATCTCCTATGGTAACTTGAGCGCATCATCTGCCTCCTATAGCTGGCACAATCCTAGTCTCCTAACAGAGCCTCTTGAGCTCTTGATCTTCTATGGTTGCATCATCTGCTTGTCTCCTAACTTGGGCGTCTTCTGATGTTCTTCCTCTTGATCTCCCTATAGCTAGCACAATCTGCTTGTCTCCCTAACTTGACCCTCTTCTCTTGTTTTTTCTGCTCTTGATCTTCTATGGTTCGCATCATCTGCTTGTCTCCTAACTTGAGCGTCTTCTGATGTTTTCTTTCTCTTGATCTCCTATGGCTAGCACAATCTGCTTGTCTCCTAATCTTGAGCCTCTTCTCTTGTTTTTTCTGGCTCTTGATCTTCTATGGTTCGCATCATCTGCTTGTCTCTAACTTGAGCGTCTTCTGATGTTTCTTCTACTCTTGATCTCCTATGGCTAGCACAATCTGCTTGTCTCCTAACTAGCCTCTTCTGTTTTTTCTGCTCTTGATATTCTATGGTTCCATCTGCCTTGTCTCCTAACCCGAGCGTCTTCTGATGTTTTTCTTGGCTTGTCTGATCTTGATCTTCTATGGTTCGCATCATCTTGTCTCCTAACCCGGCGTCTTCTGATGTTTCTTCTCTCTTGTCTCCTGTGGCTGTTTTAATCTGCTTGTCTCCTGAGCCTCTTCTCTTGTTTTTCTGCTCTGATCTTCTATGGTTCGCATCATCTGCTTGTCTCCTAACTTGAGCGTCTTCTGATGTTTCTTCTACTCTTGATCTCCTTGGCTAGCACAATCTGCTTGTCTCTAACTTGAGCCTCTTCTCTTGTTTTTTCTGCTCTTGATCTTCTATGGTTCGCATCATCTGCTTGTCTCCCTAACTTGAGCGTCTTCTGATGTTTCTTCTACTCTTGATCTCCTATGGCTCTTCACAATCTGCTTGTCTCCTAACCTGGAGCCTCTTCTCTTGTTTTTCTGCTCTTGATCTTCTATGGTTCGCATCTCTTGTCTCCTGCTTGTGTTTTTCTCTTGATCTCCTATAAGTTAGCACAATCTGCTTGTCTCTAGCAGAGCCTCTTCTCTTGTTTTTTCTGCTCTTGATCTTCTATGGTTCGCATCATCTGCTTGTCTCCTAACAATGTTTCTTCTTCTCTTGATCTCCTATCCAATCTCTTGAGCCCTCTTCTCTTGTTTTTTCTGCTCTTGATCTTCTATGGTTCGCATCATCCTTGTCTCCCTAACTTGAGCGTCTTCTTGATGTTTCTTCTACTCTTGATCTCCCATGGCTAGCACAATCTGCTTGTCTCTAATCTCTGAGCCTCTTCTCTTGTTTTTCTGCTCTTGATCTTCTATGGTTCGCATCATCTGCTTGTCTCTAACTTGAGCGTCTTCTGATGTTTCTTCTACTCTTGATCTCCTATAGCTAGCACAATCTGCTTGTCTCCTAGCGAGCCTCTTCTCTTGTTTTCTGCTCTTGATCTTCTATGGTTTCGCATCATCTGCTCGTCTCCCTAGCAGGCGTCTTCTGATTTTTTCTTCTACTCTTGATCTAGCACAATCTTATGGAGCCTCTTCTCTTGTTTTTCATCATCTTCTATGGTTCGCATCATCTAACTCTCTGAGCGTCTTCTGATGTTTCTTCTACTCTTGATCTCCTGTTAGCACAATCTGCTTGTCTCCCTAACTTGAGCCTCTCTCTTTGTTTTTTCTGCTCTTGATCTTCTATGGTTCGCATCATCTGCTTGTCTCCCTAACTTGAGCGTCTTCTGATGTTTCTTCTACTCTTGATCTCCTATAGGCTAGCACAATCTGCTTGTCTCCCTAACTTGAGCCTCTTCTCTTGTTTTTTCTGCTTCTTGATCTTCTATGGTCCTAGCATCATCTGCTTGTCTCTCCTAACTTGAGCGTCTTCTGATGTTTCCTCTTGATCTCCATGGCTAGCACAATCTGCTTGTCTCCTAACTTGAGCCTCTTCTCTTGTTTTTCTTCTTGATCTTCTATGGTTGATCTACCTCTTGAAGCGTCTTCTGATGGTCTGCATCATCTGCTCTTGACCTTCTATGGTTCGCAACTTGTCTCCCTTTTCTTGTTGATTTTTCTTGCTCTTGATCTTCTATGGTTAGCATCATCTGCTTGTCTCCTAACTTGAGCGTCTTCTGATGTTTTCTTCTCTCTTGATCTCCTATGGCTAGTCTTCCCTAATGAGCGTCTTTGTCTTCTAACTTGATCTCCTCTTTTCTCTTGTTTTTCTCTGTTTTTCTTTTGATCTTCTATGGTTCGCATCATCTGCTTGTCTCCCTAACTTGAGCGTCTTCTGATGTTTCTTCTACTCTTGATCTCCTATGGCTAGCACAATCTGCTTGTCTCCCTAACTTGAGCCTCTTCTCTTTGTTTTTTCTGCTCTTGATCTTCTATAGTTCGCATCATCTGCTTGTCTCCTAACTTGAGCGTCTTCTGGATGTTTCTTCTCTTGATCTCCTATGGTTGCATAATCTGCTTGTCTCCTAACTTGAGCCTCTTCTCTTGTTTTTCTTCTCTTGATCTTCTATGGTTCATCATCATCTGCTTCTGTTTTTCTCCTAACTTGAGCGTCATTCTGATGTTTTTCTACTCTTGATCTCCTATGGCTAGCACAATCTGCTTGTCCTTACTTGAGTCTATTCTCTTGTTTTTTCTGGTCTTGATCTTCTTTTTTTTTCTAGGCGTCTTTGATGTTTCTTCTAAAGTTCCGCATCAATCTGCTTGTCTCCTAACTTGAGCCTCTCTCTTGATGTCTTGATCTTCTATGGTTCGCATCATCTGCTTGTCTCTGAGGCGTCTTCCTTGTTTTTTCTACTCTTGATCTTCTATGGTTAGCACAATCCCTTGTCTCTCCTGAGCCTCTTCTGTTGTTTTCTGGCTTGATCTTCTATGGTTCGCATCATCTGCTTGTCTCCTAACTTGGGCGTCTTCTGATGTTTCTTCTCTTGATCTCCTATGGCTAGCACAATCTGCTTGGAAACCTCTTCTTGTTTTTGCTCTTGATCTTCTATGGTTCGCATCATCTGCTTGTCTCCTAAGGCCTCTTCTCTTGAGCGTCTTCTGTTCGCATTTCTTCTAGGCGTCTTTGATCTCCTATGGCTAAGTACAATCTGCTTGTCTCCCTAAGGAGCCTCTTCTCTTGTTTTTTCTTGTCTCCTTGAGGCGTCTTCTGATGGTTCGCATCATCTGCTTGTTCCTAACTTGAGCGTCTTCTGATGTTTTTTCTTGATCTTCTCTTGATCATCCTTTTCTCCTAGCACAATGATGTTTCTTCTTGTCCCTAAATCCTCTTCTTGTTTTTCTGACCTCTTGATCTTCTCTGGTTCCATCATCTGCTTGTCTTTAACTTGAGCGTCTTCTGATGTTTCTTTCTCTTGATCTCTATGGCTAGCACAATCTGCTTGTCTCCTAACTTGGCCTCTTCTGTTTTTTTTCTGCTCTTGATATTCTATGGTTCGCATCATCTGCTTGTCTCTAACTTGAGCGTCTTCTGATGTTTCTTCTACTCTTGATCTCCTATGGCTAGCACAATCTGCTTGTCTCCTAACTTGAGCCTCTTCTCTTGTTTTTTTTCTGCTCTTGATCTTCTACTGGTTCGCATCATCTGCTTGTCGTCCTAACTTGAGCGTCTTCTGATGTTTCTTCTTGTTTTTACTCTTGATCTCCATCATGGCTAGTTTCTTCTCTTGATCTCACAATCTCTTGTCTCCCTAACTTGAGCCTCTTCTCTTGTTTTTTCTGCTCTTGATCTTCTATGGTTCGCATCATCTGCTTGTCTCCTTTGAGCGTCTTCTGATGTTTCTTCTACTCTTGGATCTCCTCTTAGCTACTTTAATCCGCTTGTCTCCTAACTTGAGCCTCTTCTCTTGTTTTTTCTGCTCTTGATCTATGGTTGCATCATCTGCTTGTCTCCTAACTTGAGCGTCTTCTGATGTTTCTTCTACTCTTGATCTCCTATGGTTAGCACAATCTGCTTGTCTCCCAACTTGAGCCTCTTCTTATTTTTTTGCTCTTTGATCTTCTATGGTTCGCATCATCTGCTTGTCTCCTAACTTTGAGTGTCTTTGATGTTTCTTCTGGCTTGATCTCCTATGGCTAGCATCAATCTGCTTGTCTCCCTAACTTCTGAGCCTCTTCTCTTGTTTTTTTCTTCTTGATCTTCTATGGTTCGCATCATCTGCTTGTCTCCTAACTTGAGCGTTTTTGTTGTTTTTCTGGCTTGATCTCCTATGGCTTGCATCATCTGCTTGTCTCCTAACTTGAGCCTCTTCTGTTTTTTTTTCTGGTCTTTGATCTTCTATGGTTCATCATCTCTTGTCTCCTAACTTGGGCGTCTTCTGATGTTTCTTCTCTTGATCTCTGTAAGCTAGCACAATCTCTTGTCTCCTAACTTGAGCCTCTTCTCTTGTTTTTTCTGCTCTTGATCTTCTATGGTTCGCATCATCTGCTTGTCTCCTAACTTGGGCGTCTTCTGATGTTTTCTGCTCTTGATCTTGGTTTCTTTCATCTGGCTTGTCTCCTAACTTGAGCCTCTTCTCTTGTTTTTCTGCATTGATCATCTATGGTTCGCATCATCTGCTTGTCTCTAGCAGGCGTCTTTGATGTTTCTTCTCTTGATCTCCTATGGCTGCACAATCTGCTTGTCTCCCTAACCTGACCTCTTGTTTTTCTGCTCTTGATCTTCTATAGTTCGCATCTCTGCTCGTCTCTAACTTGGGCCTCTTCTGATGTTTTTCTACTCTTGATCTTCTATGGTTCGCAATCTCTTGTCTCCCTACTTGAGCCGTCTTCTCTTGTTTTCTCTTGATCTCCTTGGTTCGCATCATCTGCTAGTCTCTAACCTCTTCTCTTGTTTTCTTGCTCTTGATCTCCTATGGTAGCACAATCATCCTTGTCTCTAACTTGAGCCTCTTCTCTGTTTTTTCTGCTCTTGATATTCTATGGTTCATCATCTGCTTGTCTCCCTAAGCTTGAATCTGTTTCTTTCTCTCTTGATCTCTAACTTGAGCGTTCTGATGTTTTTCTACTCTTGATCTCCTATGGCTAGCATAATCTGCTTGTCTCCTCTTCTCTTGTTTTTCTGCTCTTGATCTTCTATGGTTCGCATTTCATCTGCTTGTCTCCTAACTTGAGCGTCTTCTGATGTTTCTTCTACTCTTTGATCTCCTATGGCTAGCACAATCTGCTTGTCTCCTAACTTGAGCCTCTTCTCTTGTTTTTTCTGCGCTTGATCATCTATGGTTCGCATCATCTGCTTGTCTCCTAACTTGAGCGTCTTCTGATGTTTCTTCTACTCTTGATCTCCTATGGCTAGCACAATCTTGTCTCCCTAACTTGAGCCTATTCTTGTTTTTTTGCTCTTGATCTTCTCTTGTTTCATCTGCTGTCTCTTGGCGTCTTCTGATGTTTCTTCTCTCTTGTTCGCATCATCTGCTTGTCTTTCCCTAACTTGAGCCTCTTCGTTGTTTTTTTCTGCTCTTGATCTTCTATGGTTCGCATCATCTGCTTGTCTCCTAACTTGAGCGTCTTCTCTTGTTTTTTCTACTCTTGATCTTCTATGGTTCGCATCATCTGATTGTCTCTAACTTGAGCCCCTTCTCTTGTTTTTTCTGCTCTTGATCTTCTATGGTTCGCATCATCTGCTTGTCTCTAACTTGAGCGTCTTCTGATGTTTCTTCTACTCTTGATCTCCTATGGCTAGCACAATGCTTGTCCTAACTTGAGCCTATTCTGTTGTTTTTCTGCTCTTGATCTTCTATGGTTCGCATCATCTGCTTGTCTCCTAACTTGAGCGTCTTCTGATGTTTTTCTACTCTTGATTTCCTATGGCTAGCACAATCTGCTTGTCTCCCTAACGTGGCCTCTTTTCTTGTTTTTCTGGCTTGATCTTCTATAGTTTCGCATCATCTGATTGTCTCTCCTAACTTGAGCGTCTTTTCTTGTTTTTCTGCTCTTGATCTTCTATGGTTCGCATCATCTGCTTGTCTCCCTAACTTGAGCCTCTTCTGTTGTTTTTTCTGGCATTGATCTTCTATGGTTCGCATCATCTGCTTGTCTCCCTTGTTGCCTTTGAGCGTCTTCTCTTTTTTTTTTTCTTCTATGGTTCATCATCTGCTCTTGATGGGCGTCTTCTCTTGTTTTTTCTATGTCTTAGCACAATCTCCCAATCCTTGATGTTTCTAACTTGATCTCCTATGACTAGCCTCTCCCAACTTCTCTTGTTTTTTTCTGGTCTTGATCTTCTATGGTTCGCATCATCTGCTTGTCTCCCTTTAACTTGAGCGCTTGATCTTCTTGATTGTCTCCCTAACCAAGCCTCTTCTCTTGTTTTCTGCTCTTGATCTGGTTCGCATCATGGTCTCTAAAAGCGTATTTGTTTCTGGCAATCTTCTATAGTTGCATCATCTGTCTCCCAACTTGAGCCTCTTCTCTTGTTTTTCTGCTCTTGATCTTCATGGTTCGCATCATCTGCTTGTCTCCTAACTTGAGCGTCTTCTGATGTTTCTTCTCTCTGGTTTGATCTCCTAGGCCTCTTCTCTTGTTTTTTCTGGCACAATCTGTTCATCATCTCTTTGTCTCCTAACTTGGGCCTCTTCTGTTGTTTTTTCTGGCATTGATCCTCTTCTCTTGTTTTTCTGCTCTTGTTTTTCTGATCTTCTATGGTTCGCATCATCTGCTTGTCTCCTAACTGAGCGTCTTGTTGTTTTCTGTCTTGATCTCCTATGGTTCGCATAATCTGGTTGTCTCCTAACTTGAGCCTCTTCTCTTTTTTTCTGCTCTTGATCATCTATGGTTCGCATCATCTGCTTGTCTCCTAACTTGAGCGTCTTCTGATGTTTCTTCTACTCTTGATCTCCTATGGTTTATTCTTATTGTTTTCTCTTGACGCATCATCTCTTGTTTTCTTCATGTTTCTTTGCCTCTTGATCTTCTATGGTTCATAATCTGCTTGTTTCTAACAGGCCTCTTCTCTTGTTTTCCCTTAACTTGAGTTCCCCGTCTTCTGATGTTTCTTCTACTCTTGATCTCCTATGCTTGCATAGCACAATCAGCTGCTTGTCTCATAACTTGAGCCTCTTTCTTGTTTTTCTGCTCTTGATCTTCTATGGTTCGCATCATCTCTTGTCTCCTAACCCGTGAGCGTCTTCCAATTGTCTTCTTCTTGGATCGTCTATTCTGATGTTTCTTCTCTCTTTGATCTGTTGTTTTTCTGCTCTTGATATTTCTGGTTCGCATCAATCTGCTTGTCTCTAACTTGACGTCTTCTGATGTTTCTTCTTCTTGATTTATGGCTAGCACAATCTGATAGCCTCTTCTCTTGTTTTTTTCTGCTCTGATGGTTCGCATCATCTGCTTGTTCCTGTTGAGCGTCTTCTGATGTTTTCTTCTACTGTTGATCTCCTATGGCTAGCACAATCTGCTTGTCTCCTAACTTGAGCCTCTTCTTGTTTTTTCTGCTCTTGATCTTCTATGGTTTGCATCATCTGCTTGTTCCTAACTTGAGCGTCTTCTGATGTTTCTTCTACTTTTGATCTCCTGTGGCTAGTACAATCTGCTTGTCTCCTAACTTGGAGCCTCTTCTCTTTGTTTTTTCTTGCGCTTTGATCATCTATGGTTGCATCATCTGCTTGTGTTCCCAATCTTGAGCGTCTTCTGATGTTTCCTTCTGGCATTGATCTCCTATGGTTCGCATCATCTGTTTGTCTCCTAACTTGGGCCTCTTCTTGTTGTTTTTTGGCTTGATCTTCTATGGTTCGCATCATCTGCTTGTCTCCTAACTTGAGCGTCTTCTCTTGATTTTCTGCTCTTGATCTTCTTGATACAATCCGTTGGTCTCCTAACTTGAGCGTCTTCTTGTTTTTTCTGCTCTTGATGTCTCCACTCATATGCTTGTCCCCTAACTTGATGTGTTTTTCTGGTCTTGTTTTTGTTTTTCTGCTTGATCTTCTATGGTTCGCATCATCTGTTTAACTTTCTCTAACTCTGAGCCTCTTCGATGTTTTTTTCTGCTCTTGATCTTCTATGGTTCGCATCATCTGCTTGTCTCCTAACTTGAGCGTCTTCTCTGATGTTTTTCTGTCTTGATCTTCTATGGTTCGCATCATCTGCTTGTCTCTTCTTGAGCCCCTTGTTTTTTTCTGGCATTGATCTTCATGGTTCGCATCATCTGCTTGTTCCAATCCTGGCGTCTTTGATGTTTCCTCTTGATCTCCTATATTTAGTACAATCTGCTTGTCTCCAACTTGAGCCTCTTCTCTTGTTTTCTGCGCTTGATCATCTATGGTTCGCATCATCTGCTTGTCTTTTTCTTGAGCGTCTTGATGTTTCATCTCTTTGATCTCCTATATTAGTCTTCTGTTTGTTCCATCATCTTATTTTTTCTTGTTTGATATTCTATGGTTCGCAATCATCTGCCTCTTAACTTGAGCGTTTTCTGATGTTTCTTCACTCTTTTGATCTTCGTAAAGCATAATCTGTTTGTCTCCCTAATTGAGCCTCTTCTCTTGTTTTTTTCTGCTCTTGATCTTCTATGGTTCGCATCATCTGCTTGTCTCCTGAGCGTCTTCTTGATGTTTCTTCTCTCTTCTTGTTTCCCATGGCTAGCACAATCTGCTTGTCCCCTAACTTGTTTCTATTCTCTTGTTTTTCTGTCTTGATATTCTCTGGTTCGCATCATCTGCTTGTCTCCCTAACTTGAGCGTCTTCTGATGTTTCTTTCTACTTGATCTCCTATGGCTACTTCACAATCTGCTTTGTCTCCTAACTTGAGCCTATTCTGTTGTTTTTTTCTGCTCTTGATCTCTATGGTTCCCATCATCTTCTTCTGTCTCCCCTAACAATTGCTTGCCCCTTCTGTTGTTTTTTCTGGCATTGATCATCTCTATGGTTCGCATCATCTGCTTGTCTCTAACTTGTTGCCTCTTTCTCTTGTTTTCTGATTTTCTCCTAACTTGATCATCTCTTGCTTGATCTGCTATGGTTCCATCATCTGCTTCTTCTAATGTTTTCGTTGTTTTTTCTTCTATAGTTGCTTGATGCTTGTCCCCTAAAGCCTCTTCTGTTGTTTTTTCTGGCATTGATCTTCTATGGTTCGCATCATGTTGTCTCCCTAACCTAGGCCTCTTCTGTTTTTTGTTTCCTTCTATGGTTTGATGGCTTGTCTTAACTAATCATGCTTTTCTCCTGATCTCTGAGCCTCTTTCTCTTTTTTTTTCTGCTTTTTTGATCTTGATCTATGGTTCGCATCATCTGCTTGTCTCCTGCAACTTGAGCGTCTTCTGATGTTTTTCTACTTTGATCTCCTATGGTTAGCACAATCTGCTTGTCTCCTAACTTGAGCCTCTTCTCTGTTTTTTTCTGGCATTGATCTTCTATGGTTTGCATCATCTGCTTGTCTCCCTAACTTGAGCGTCTTCTGATGTTTTTTCTGCTCTTGATCTCCTGCGGTTCGCATCATCTGCTTGTCTCCTAACTTGAGCCTCTTCTGTTGTTTTTTTCTGGCATTGATCTTCTATGGTTCGCATCATCTGCTTGTCTCCTAACTTGAGCGTCTTCTGATGTTTTTCTTCTTGATCTCTATGTTTGATCTGTTTGTCTCCCAATGGCTTTCTGTTCGTTTTTTTCTGGCATTGATCTTCTATGGTTCAATCTGCTTGTCTCCTAACTTGAGCCTCTTTCTGTTTTTTTTTTCTGGTCTTGATCTCTATGGTTCGCATCATCTGCTTGTCTCCTAACTTGAGCGTCTTCTGTGTGTTTCTTCACTCTTGATCTCCTATGGTTCGCACAATCTGCTTGTTCCCAACTTGAGCCTCTTTCTTGTTTTTCTGGTCTTTTCTTTCTCTGTTCGCATCATCTGCTTGTCTCCCTAATGAGCGTCTTCTCTTGTTTTTCCTGCTCTTGATCTCCTATAGCACATCATCTGTGTCTTACTTGAGTCTATTCTGTTGTTTTGTTCTGGTCTTGATCTTCTGGTTCGCATCATCGGCTTGTCTCCCTAACTTGGCCTCTTCACCATCTTGATCTTTTGTTCGCATCATCTTGTTGTCTAACTTGAGTCTTCTTGTTTTTTCTGCTCTTGATCTCCTATGGCTAGCATCATCTGCTTGTCTCCTAACTTGAGTCTCTTCTGTTGTTTTTTCTGGCATTGATATTCTATGGTTCGCATCATCCTGATTGTCCTGGGTTTGAGCCTCTTGTTTTTTCTTCTTCTCTCTATCTCCTATATCTGCTTGTCTCCTAATCTGCTGTTGTTTCCTGGCACATGGTTCGCATCTTGTTTTCCCAACTTGGTTTCTCTTGTTTTTCTGGCTTCATCTGCTTTTTTCTGTTTCCTTCTTGACGGCATTGATCTTTTATGGTTCTTCATCTGCTTGATCTCCTAAGCTTCTGCGGTTCGCATCATCTGCTTTGTCTCTAACTTGAGTCTATGTTGTTTTTTTTCTGGTCTTGATTCCTCTGATTTTACATTTCTTCTTGTTTTTCTGCTTGTCTCCTATGGTTGAGCAGGCTTGTCTTCTCTTGTTTTTCTCTTGATCATCTATGGTTCGCATCATCTGCTTGTCTCCTAACTTGAGCCTCTTCTGATTTTTTTCTGCTCTTGATCTTCTATGGTTCGCATCATCTGCTTGTCTCCCTAACTTGAGCGTCTTCTGATGTTTTTTCTCTTGATCTCCTATGGCTAGCAATAATCTGCTTGTCTCCTAACTTGAGTGTTTTCTGGTTGTTTTTTCTGGTCTTGATCTTCCTGGTTCGCATCATCTGCTTGTTCCTTATGGTATGTCTTCTGATGTTTCTACTCTTGATCTCCTATGGCTAGCACAATCTGCTTGTTCCTTAACTTGAGCTTCCTTCTCTTGTTTTTTTTTCTGCTCTTGATCTTCTATGGTTCGCATCATCTGCTTGTTCCTAACCCTGAGCGTCTTCTTGTTTTTTCTGTTCTGATATTCTATGGTTCGCATCATCTGCTTGTCTCCCTAAATCCTGACCTCTTCTGTTGTTTTTTCTGCATTGATCTTTATGGTTCGCATCATCTGATTGTCTCCTAACTTGAGCGTCTTCTGTTTTTTTCTGCCTTTGATCTTCTATGGTTCGTAATAATCTGCTTGTCTCCTAACTTGAGCCTCTTCTGATGTTTTTCTACTCTTGATCTCCCTGTCTGCACAATCTGCTTGTCTCCTAACTTGAGTCTCTTCTGTTTTTTCTTCTTGATATTCTCTGTTCGCATCATCTGCTTGTTTAATCTCCCTTGGCTAGCACAATCTGCTTGTCTCCTAACTTGAGCCTCTTCTTTGTTTTTTTTTCTGCTCTTGATCTTCTATGGTTCGCATCATCTGCTTGTCTCCTAACTTGAGCGTCTTTGATGTTTCTTCTACTCTTGATCTCCTATGGTTAAGCACAATCTGCTTGTCTCCTTAACTTGAGTCTATTCTGTTGTTTTTTCTGGTCTTGATCTTCTATGGTTCTTTGCATCATCTGCTTGTCTCCTAACCCTAGGCGTCTTCTGATGTTTCACTCTTGATCTCTAGATTCTGCTTTGTCTCCTACCCCTGAGTCTCTTCTCTTGTTTTTTCTGCTCTTGATCTTCTATGGTTCGCATCATCTGTTGTCTCCTCAACTTGGAGCGTCTTCTGATGTTTCTTCTACTCTTGATCTCCTATGCTAGCTTCAATCTGCTTGTCTCCTCTGGACCTCTTCTTGTTTTTTCTGCTCTTGATCTTCTATGGTTCGCATCATCTGCTTGTCTCCCAACTTGAGCGTCTTCTGATGTTTCTTCTACTCTTGATCTCCTATGGCTAGCACAATCTGCTTGTCTCCCTAATCCTGAGCTCTCCTTTCTTGTTTTTTTCTGCTCTTGATCTTCTTCTATGGTTCGCATCATCTGCTTGTCTCCTAACTTGAGCGTCTTCTGATGTTTCTTCACTCTTGATCTCCATGCCAGCATAATCTGCTTGTCTCCTAACTTGAGTTTCCCTCTCTCTTGTTTTTTCTGGCTCTTGATCTTCTATGGTTGCATCATCTGTCGTTGTTCCCCTAACTTGAGCGTCTTCGATGTTTCCTTCTACTCTTGATCTCCATGGTTGTACAAACTCGCTTGTCTCCCTAATCCTGAGCCTCTTTCTCTTGTTTTTTCTGCTCTTGATCTTCTATGGTTCGCATCATCTGTTTGTCTCCCCTAACTTGAGTTACCTTCTTTGATCTCCTATCTAGCATAATCATTGTCTTCAAATTGCTCTTGTTTTTCTCCCATCTTTATGGTTCTAACTGCTCGTTCCTAACTTGTCTCCGATGTTTCTTTCACTCTGATCTCCCATGGCTAGCATAATCTGCTTTGTTCCTAACTTCTCTTGTTTTTTCTGCCTTTGATATTCTATGGTCTTAATCATCTGCTTTGTCTCCTAAACTTGAGCGTCTTCTGATGTTTCTTCTACTCTTTGATTCCTATGGCCAGCACAATCTGCTTGTCTGTATAACTTGAGCCCCTTTCTCTCGTTTTTTTTCTGCTTTGATCTTTCTATGGTCTGCATCATCTGCTTGTCTCCCTGAATGAGCGTTCTGATGTTTCTTCTACTTGATCTCCTAGGCTAGCACAATCTGCTTGTCTCCTAACTTGAGCCTCTTGTTTTTGTGCTCTTGATATTCATGGTTCGCATCATCTAGTTTGTCTCCTAAGTTGAGCGTCTTCTGATGTTTCTTCTTACTCTTGATTCCCATATTAGCACAATCTGCTTGTTCCTAACTTCTGAGCCTCTTCTTTTGTTTTTTTTCTGCTCTTGATCTTCTAAGTGGTCTGCATTGCTTGTCTCCTAACTTGAGCGTCTTTCTGATGTTTCTTCACTTGATCTCTGTATTAGCACAATCTGCTTGTCTCCTAACTTGAGCCTCTTCTTGTTTTTCTATGCTTGATCATCTATGGTTCGCATCATCTGTTTGTCTCCTAACTTGAGCGTCTTCAGTGTTTCTTCTACTCTTGATCTCCTATGGTTCGCACAATCTGCTTGTCTCTAACTATGGTGAGCCTCTTCTCTTGTTTTTCTTCTAGTTCGCATCATTGATCTTCTGGTGATCTCGCAGCATCTGATGTTTCCTCTTCTCTTGATCTCCTTGATCTTCTATGCTTCGCATCATCTGCTTGAGCCTCTTCTCTGTTTTTTCTGGCATTGATCTTCTATGGTTCGCATCATCTGCTTCTCTCCTAACTTGAGCGTCTTCTGATGTTTCTTCTACTCTTGATCTCTGTGGCTAGCACAATCTGCTTGTCTATTGAGCCTCTTCTCTTGTTTTCTGCTTGTCTTCTAAGTTCGCATCATCTGCCTCCTTCTCTTTGTTTTTTTGCTCTTGATCTTCTATGGTTTCATCATCTGTTTGTCTCTAACTTGAGCGTCTTCTGATGTTTCTTCTCTCTTGATCTTTGGCTAGCACAATCTGCTTGTCTCTAACTTGAGCCTCTTCTCTTTTTTTTTTCTTGCTCTTTGATCTTTCTAGCCTCTTGTTATTTTCTGGTTCTTCTATGGTTCGCATCATCTGCTTGTCTCCCTAACTTGAGTGTCTTCTGATCTTTCTTCTACTCTTGTCTTTGATCTTCCTTGTTTTTTTTCTGCTCATGATCTTCTATGGTTCGCAATCTGTTTGTCTCCTAACTTGAGCGTCTTCTTCTCTTTTTTTCCTTGATGCTTCTATGAACTCTTCTCTTGTTCGCTCTTGATCTATCTGCTCATCTCCCTAACTTGAGGCGTCTTCTGATGTTTCTTCTACTCTTGATCTCCTATGGCTAGCACACAATCTGCTTGTCTCCTAACTTGAGCCTCTCTTGTTTTTTTCTGCTCTTGATCTTCTATGGTTTGCATCATCTGCTCTTGTCTCCCATCTTGAGCGTCTTCTGATGTTTCTTCTACTCTTGATCTCCTATAGCTAGCACAATCTGCTTGTCTCTAACTGTGTCTCCCTGAGCGTCTTCTCTTGTTTTTTCTTCTCTTGATCTTCTTGTTTTTTATGGTTCTGGGTTCGCATCATCTGCTTGTCTCCTAACGTCTTGAGTTTCGTCTTCTTGATGTCTTCTTCTTGATCTTCTATGTTTGACTGCTTCTCCCTAGGCCTATTCTGATGTTTTCTTTCTAGCACAATCTGCTTGTGGCCTCTTCTCTTGTTTTTTCTGCTCTTGATCTTCTGGTTCGCATCATCTGCTTGTCTCTAACTTGAGCGTCTTCTGATGTTTCTTCTACTCTTGATCTCCTATGGCTAGCACAATCTGCTTGTCTCTAACTTGAGCCTCTTCTCTTTTTTTTCTGCTCTTGATCTTCTATGGTTCGCATCATCTGCTTGTCTCTAGCCTCTTCTGATGTTTCGTCTTCTTGATCTTCTGTGTTCCCATCATCTTCTACTTGAGCTTTGATCTTCTTCTACTCTTGGCTAGCACAATCTGCTTGCCTCTTCCTAACTTGATCTTCTATGGTTTGCATCATCATCTGCTTGCCTCTTGAACCTCTTCTGTTGTTTTTTTTTTTCTGCATCTTGATCTTCTGGTGTTTCATGGTTCGCATCATCTGCTTGTCTCCTGGGAACTTCTGATGTTTCGTCTGTCTTCTGGTTGATGTTTCTTCTACTCTTGATCTCCTATGTCTCTCTGAGCCTCTTCTGGTTTCTTCTGCTCTTGATCTTCTATGTCTGCAACTTCTTGTCTCCTAAAATTAAGCCTCTTCTGATGTTTCTTCTGCTCTTGATCGCCCTCTTCTCTTGTTCTTCTTTTTGGTTTTTTCTGCTGTCCTCAGCTGATCTTCTAATGGTTCGCATCATCTTCTTGTCTCTTCCTAATTCTTCTCTTGGGCTTCTCTTCTGATGTTTCTTCTACCTCTTCTTGATCTCTTGATCCTATGGTTCTAGCATCAACTTGTCTCTAAATCTGCTTGATTTTCTCTCTGCTTGTCTCCTAAGCCTCTTCTCTTGTTTTTTCTGCTCTTGATCTTCTATGGTTCGCATCATCTGCTTGTCTTGAGCGTCTTCTGATGTTTCTTCTACTCTTGATCTCAATCTTGTCTCCTAGCAGGCCTCTTCTCTGTTTGTCTGCTCTTGAGCATGAGCATCATCCTTGTCTTCTCTTTGCTTTTTCTGGCATTGATCTTCTGGTTCGCATCATCTGCTTGTCTCAAAACTTGAGCGTCTTCTGATGTTTCTTTCTTCTTGATCTCCCTATGATTGCTAGCTTGAACCTCTGCTTGTCTCCTTAACTATGGCCTCTTCTCTTGCCACTTTTTTCTGCTCTTGATCTTCTATGGTTCGCATCATCTGCTTGTCTCCTAACGTTGATGTTTCTTCTCTTGCGTCTTCACAATCAGTTTGTTTGAGCCTCTTCTTGTTTTCTGCTCTTGATCTCTATAGCTTCGCATCATCTCTTGTCTCAATGCCTCTCCCTATGGTTCCTCTTCTTGTTTTCTGTCTTTCTCTGTTTCTTCTAGATCTCCTATTGAGCCTCTTCTGATGTTTCTTCTGCTTGATCGCCTAACTTGAATCTGCATGTCTTCTGATCTTTTTTTGCTCTCTTGATCTTCTATGGTTCGCATCATCTTCCTTGTCTCTAACTTGAGCCTCTTCTCTTGTTTTTTCTACTCTTGATCTTCTATGGTTCCATCATCTGCTTGTCTCTAACTTGAGCCTCTTCTCTTGTTTTTTCTGCTCTTGATCTTCTATGGTTCGCATCATCTGCTTGTCTCTAACTTGAGCCTCTTCTCTTGTTTTTTCTGCTCTTGATCTTCTATGGTTAGCATCATCTGCTTGTCTCTAACCCGAGCCTCTTCTGTTTTTTTACTCTTGATCTTCTATAGTTCGCCTCTTCTCTTGTCTCTAACGAGCGTCTTCTCTTGTTTTTCTGCTCTTGATCTCCTATGTTCGCATCATCTGCTTGTCATCAGGCCTCTTCTCTTGTTTTCTGCTTGATCTTCTATAGTTCGCATCATCTGCTTCTCTCTTGAGCGTCTTCTGATGTTTCTTCTACTCTTGATCTCCTAGTGGCCGCTTCATCTGCTTGTCTCCTTGAGCCTCTTCTCTTGTTTTTCTGCTCTTGATCTTCTTGGTTCCGCATCATCTGCTTGTCTTACCTCTTCTCTTGTTTTTCTGCTCTTGATCTTCTATGGTTCGCATCATCTGCTTGTCTCCTAACTGAGCGTCTTCTGATGTTTCTTCTACTCTTGATCTCTGTGGCATCAATCTGCTTGTCTCCTAGCAGGCCTCTTCTCTTGTTTTTCTGCTCTTGATCTTCTATGGTTCGCATCATCTGCTTGTCTCTTCCTAACTAGGCGTCTTCTGATGTTTCTTCTCTCTTGATCTCCTATAGCTACTTCAATCTGCTTGTCTCCTAACTTGAGCCTCTTCTCTTGTTTTTCTGCTCTTGATCTTCTATGGTTCGCATCATCTGCTTGTCTCCTAACTTGAGCGTCTTCTGATGTTTCTTCTACTCTTGATCTCCTATGGCTAGCACAATCTGCTTGTCTCCTAACTTGACCTCTTCTCTTGTTTTCTGCTCTTGATCTTGTTTCATCATCTTCTATGAGCGTCTTCTGGTTCGCATCATCTGCTTGTCTCCCTAAGCCTCTTCTCTTGTTTTTCTGCTCTTGTCTTCTGTTGCATTTTCTTCTTGAGCGTCTTCTGATGTTTTCTTCTCTCTTGATCTCCTTGTCTCTAACTTGAGCCTCTTCTCTTGTTTTCTCTCTTGATCTATGGTTCCTAATGGTTCGCTTCATCTCTTCTCTAATCTGCTTGTCTCCTAACTTGGCCTCTTCTGTTTTTTCTGCTCTTGATCTTCTATGGTTCGCATCATCTGCTTGTCTCCCTAACTTGGCGTCTTCTGATGTTTCTTCTACTCTTGATCTCCTACTCTTGGCTAGCACAATCTGCTTGTCTCTAACTTGAGCCTCTTCTCTTGTTTTTTCTGCTCTTGATCTTCTATGGTTCGCATCATCTGCTTGTCTCCTAACTTAGCGTCTTTGATGTTTTCTTGATCTCTTCTGATGACCTTTCTTGTTTTTCTGCTCTTGATCTTCTATGGTTCGCATCATCTGCTTGTCTCCCTAGCAGGCGTCTTCTATGTTTCTTCTACTCTGATCTCTATGTCTCTAACTTAAGCCTCTTCTCTTGTTTTTCTGCTCTTGATCTTCTATGGTTCGCATCATCTGCTTGTCTCTAACTTGAGCCTCTTCTGTTGTTTTTCTGGCACGTCTTCTATGGTTGCATCATCTGCTTGTCTCTTCTTCTGATGTTTCTTCTCTTGATCTCCTATGGCTAGCACAATCTGCTTGTCTCTCCCTCTTCTCTTGTTTTTCTGCCTTGATCTTCTGGTTCGCATCAATCTGCTTGTCTCCTTTTTTCTGTTGTTTTTTCACTGGCTTGATCTTCTATGGTTTCGCATCATCTGCTTGTCTCTAACTTGGCGTCTTCTGATGTTTCTTCTACTCTTGATATTGTGAGCCCCTCTTCTATGCTCATCTGCTCATGATTTCTATGTTCATCATCTGCTTGTCTCCTACCTTGGGACCCTTCTGATGTTTGTTGTTTTCAAATCTTGATCAGCATCAGTTTGTCTCATTGAGCATATTCTGATGTTTACATCCTCCAATCCTCGATCGCATCATCATGTTCTCCAGGTGAGACTTGTTTTTTTCTTCTCTTGATCTTCTATGTTCGCATCATCTGCTTGTCCCTAACCCAGGCCTCTTCTGATGTTCTTCTACTCTTGATCGCCTATGGCTCAATGATCTACATATCAATAATGACCCCACTTCTGTTTTTTCTGCTCTAGATCTTTATTGTTCGCATATCATCTGCTTGTTTTGCATCTTCCGTTGTTATATTCTGGTCTCCCTTCATCGGCTCTTGATCGTCCTAGTCTCTAGGCGTCTTCGATATTTCTTCGGCTCTTGATCTTCTATGGTTCTAGCAATAAATCTCCTTTGTTCTAACTTGAGCCTATTCTGTTGTTTTGTTCTGGTGCTATTTCTATGGTTCCCATCATCTGCTTGTCTCCAACTTGACTCTTCTGTTTTTCTGGTCTTGATCTTCTAGTTGTTTGTCTTAATGAGCATCTTCTGATGTTTCTTGTACCTTGATCTCATATGGCTCGCATCATCTGCTTGTCTCCCTAACCAGGCCTCTTCTCTTGAGCTCTTGATCTTCTATGGTTCGCATCATCTGCTTTGTTACGAGCCTTTTCTGTTGTTTTTCTGGCATTGATCATTCATGGTTCGCATCATCTGCTTGTCTCTAACTTGAGCGTCTTCTGATGTTTCTTCTACTCTTGATCTTCTATGGCTCGCACAATCTGCTTTTCTCTAACTTGAGCCTCTTCTCTTGTTTTGTTTTTTTCTATAGTTCGCATCATCTGCTTGACTTCTGTTGTTTTTTTAGCATTGGTTCGCATCATCTGCTTGTCTCCCTAACTTGAGCGTCTTCTGTTGTTTTTCTGGCATTGATCTCCTGCGGTTCGCACAATCTGCTTTTCTCTAACGAGCCTCTTCTCTTATTTTTTTGCTCTTGATCTTCTATGGTTCGCATCATCTGCTTGTTACGAGCCTCTTGTTATTTTCTGGCATTGATCTTCTATGGTTCGCATCTTCTTGTCTTGTTATCAGTGTTTCTTCTGCTCTTGATCTCCTATGGTTGCATCCGACTTGTCTCCTAACTTCTGGCCTCTTCTCTTGTTTTTTTTCTGCTCACTGATCTTCTATGGTCTGCATCATCTGATGTTTCTCTGCTTAATTTGAGCGTCTTCTGTTGTTTCTTCTGGCATTGATCTTTTGGCTATCTGCTTGTCCTCAGCTTGAGCCATTTCCTGTTTGTCTCTTAACTATGAGCACTCTTCTCTTTTTTTTCTGCTCTTGATCTTCTATGGTTCTGCATCATCTCCTTGTAAGCCTATTCTGAGCGTCTTCTTGATCTTCTTCTTCTACTCTTGATCTTATGGCTCCGTACAATCTGCTTGTCTCTAACTTGAGCCTTCTGTTGTTTTTCTGCTCTTGATCTTCTATGGTTCGCATCATCTGCTTGTCTCTTGAGCGTCTTCTAATGTTTCTTCTACTCTTGATCTCCTTGTCTCCACAATCTAGGCGTCTCTAGCAGCTGAGCCTCTTGTTTTTCTGCTGTTGATCTTCTATGGTTCGCATCATCTGCTTGTCTCCTAACCAAGCGTCTTCTGATGTTTTCTCTGCTCTTGATCTCCATCTGCTTGTCTGCATCATCTGATGCTTGTCTCTATCTTCTTGAGCCATCTTTCTTGTTTTTTTCTGCTCTTGATCTTCTATGGTTCGCATCATCTGATTGTCCCCTAACTTGAACGTCTTCTGATGTTTCTTCTTACTCTTGATCTCCTCATGATTTTCTATGTTCACAATCATCTGCTTGTCTCCAGGACTTGAGCCTCTTCTCTTGTTTTTTCTGCCTTCTTATGGGTTCGCATCATCTGTTTGTTTTTTCTGTTTCTTCTGCTTGATCTCCTATGTACTTTATCATTTGTCTCAAAATTGAGCCTTTTCTTTGTTTTTTCTTCTTGATCTTCTGGTTTGCAACTTGTCTCCCAACTTGAGCCTCTTCTGATGTTTTCTGCTCTTGATCGCCTGGCTTTGATCTGCTTATCTCACTTGGTTTTTTTCTGCTCTTGATCTTCTATGGTTCGCATCATCTGCTTGTCTCAAAACTTGAGTCTTCTGATGTTTCTTCTACACTTTTTCTGGTCTTGATGTTGTCTCTAACTTTAACCTCTTCTCTTGTTTTTTCTGCTCTTGATCTTTGTGCCAGCATCTGCTTGTCTCCTAGGCCTCTTCTGTTGTTTTTCTAGTCTTTGATTTTCTATGGTGCGCATCATCTGCTTGTCTCCCTTCTTGCGACTCTTCTGTTGTTTTTTTCTGCTCTTGATCTTCTATGGTTCGCATCATCTGCTTGTCTCCTAACTGAGCCTCTTTTGATGTTTCTTCTACCTTGATCTCCTATGGCTTGCCAATCTGCTTGTCTCCTAACTTGGCCTCTTCTGTTGTTTTTTTCTGCTCTTGATCTTCTATAGTTTCGCATCATCTGCTTGTCTCCTACAACTTAGGCGTCTTCTATGATGTTTCTTCTCTCTCTGATCTCCTATGTTTCTTCTACTCTTGATCTCCTGTCTGCTTGTCTCTCCTAACTTGAGCCTCTTCTCTTGTTTTTTCTGCTCTTGATCTTCTATGGTTCCGCATCATCTGCTTGTCTACGACCACTTCTGTTGTTTTTCTAATCTTCTTGAGCGTCTACTGATGTTTCTTTCTCTTGATCTCCCATGGCTAGCATCTGTCTCCCAATCTGCTTGTCTCTCTATGGTTCGCATCATCTGCTTGAGCCTCTTCTGTTGTTTTTGCTCTTGATCTTCTATGGTTCGCATCATCTGCTTGTCTCTCCGTTATCTGATGTTTCTTCTCTCTTGATGTACAATCTGCTTGTCTCTAACTTGAGCCTCTTCTTTTTGTTTTTCTGCTCATGATCTTCTGGTTCGCATCATCTGCTTGTCTCTTAACTTGAGCGTCTTCTCTTTGTTTCTTCTACTCTTGATCTCCTTCTTTAATCTGCTTGTCTCTTAACTTGAGCCTCTTCTCTTGTTTTTTTTTTCTGATCTTGATCTATGGTTTCATCATCTGCTTGTCTCACTTGGCGTCTTCTGATGTTTCTTCTACTCTTGATCTCCTATGGCTAGCACAATCTGCTTGTCTCCCTAACTTGAGCCTCTTCTCTTGTTTTTTTCTGCTCTTGATCTTATGGTCTTCTAATGCATCATCTGCTTGTCTCCTAACTTGAGCCTCTTCTCGTCTTCTATGGTTGATGTTTCTTCTACGTCTTTGATCTCCTATGGCTAGCACAATCTGCTTGTCTCCTAACTTGAGCCTCTTCTCTTGTTTTTCTGCTCTTGATCTTCTATGGTTCGCATCATCTGCTTGTCTCCTAACTTGAGCGTCTTCTGATGTTTTCTTCTACTCTTGATCTCTATAGCTAGTTACAATCTGCTTGTCTCCTAAGGCCTCTTCTCTTGAGCCTCTTTCTTTTTCTCCTGTTCTTGATCTTCTATGGTTCGCACAATCTGTTTTGTCTCCTAACTTGAGCCTCTTCTCTTGTTTTTCTACATTTGATCTTCTTCTTCATCATCTGCTTGATCTCTTCTGATGTTTTCTCTTGATCTCCTATGGCTACATCATCTGCTTGTCTCCCTAACTTGAACCTCTTCTGTTGTTTTTCTGCTCTTGATCTTCTATGGTTCGCATCATCTGCTTGTCTCCTAAGGCGTCTTCTGAGTTTCTTCTACATGTCTTCTGATGTTTCTTCTTCTCTTGATCTCCTATGGCTAGCACATCTCTTGTCTCTTGCCTCTTCTGTTGTTTTTCTGGCATTGATCTTCTATGGTTCGCATCATCTGCTTGTTTTCTCAACTTGATTTCTCTCTTGTTTTTTCTGCTCTGATCTTCTATGGTTCGCATCATCTGGTTTTTCTGTCTCCAACTTGAGCTCTTCTGTTGTTTTTTCTGGCATTGATCTTCTATGGTTCGCATCATCTGCTTGTCTCCTAACTTGAGCGTCTTCGATGTTTCTTCACTCTTGATCTCCAGTGCTAGTAATAATCTGTTTGTCTCCCAATCCTGAGCTTCTTCTCTTGTTTTTATGTGCCTTGATCTTCTATGGTTCGCATCATCTGCTTGTCTCTCAACTTGAGCCTCTTCTGTTGTTTTTCTGCTCTTGATCTTCTATGGTTCGCATCATCTGCTTGTTCCTAACTTGAGCGTCTTCTGATGTTTCTTCTACTCTTGATCTCCTATGGCTAGCACAATCTGTTGTCTCCCCAACTTGGAGAGCCTCTTCTTGTTGTTTTTTCTATGGTTCGCATCATCTGTTTGTCTCCCTCTCTGAACCTCTTCAGCGGCATTGATCTTCTTATGGTTCGCATCATTTTGTCTCTAACTTGAGCGTCTTCTGATGTTTCTTCTCTCTTGATCTCCTATAGCTAGCACAATCTGCTTGTCTCCTAACTTGAAACCTCTTCTCTTGTTTTTTTCTGCTCTTGATCTTCTATGGTTCGCATCATCTGCTTGTCTCTAACAGCCTCTTCTGTTATTTCTTTTCTCGATCTCCTATAAGGTTGCATCATCTGCTTGTCTCTCTAGCGTCTTTGTTTTTCTTTCTTCTAGTTTCACTATGGTCTCCTGATGTTCTTCTAATCTGCTCGTCTCTAACCAAAACCCTCTTCTCTTGTTTTCTGCTCTTGATCTTCTATGGTTCGCATCATCTTCTTGTCTCTAACTTGAGCGTCTTCTGATGTTTCTTCTACTCTTGATCTCCTATAGCTAGCACAATCTGCTTGTCTCCTAACTTAAGCCTCTTCTCTTGTTTTTTCTCTTGATCTTCTATGGTTCGCATCATCTGCTTGTCTCCTTGGAGGCGTCTTCTGATGTTTTTCTTTGGCTCTCTTTTTTGATCTCCCTATGGCTAGCACAATCTGCTTGTCTCGTAATCCTGTTTATTCTCTTGTTTTTTCTGTTCTTGATCTTCTATGGTTCGCATCATCTGCTTGTCCCCAACTTGAGCCACTTCTGTTGTTTTTCTGGCTTTGATCTCCTATGGTTAGCATCATCTGCTTGTCTCCCTAACTTGAAGCCTCTTCTTGTTTTTCTGGCATTGATCTCCTATGGTTCGCATCATCTGCTTGTCTCTAACTTGAGCGTCTTCTCTTGTTTTTCTACTCTTGATCTTCTATGGTTTCGCATCATCTGCTTGTCCTAACTTGAGCCTCTTCTCTTTGTTTTTTTTCTGCTCTTGATCTTCTATGGTTCGCATCATCTGCTTGTCTCTAACTTGAGCGTTATCTGATGTTTCTTCTACTCTTGATCTCTATAGCTAGCACAATCTGCTTGTCTCTAACATGAGCCTCTTTCTTGTTTTTCTGCTCTTGATCTTCTATGGTTCGCATCATCTGCTTGTCTCCTAACTTGGATGTTTCGTCTTCGATGTTTCTTCTTCTCTTGTTTTTCTGCTCTTGATCTATGGTTCGATCATCTTGTCTCTAGCACAATGTTTCTTGCTCTTGTCTCTGCTTGTCTCTCTGAGCCTCTTCTCTTGTTTTTTTCTGCTCTTGATCTTCTATGGTTCGCATCATCTGCTTGTCTCCAATCTGAGCGTCTTCTGATGTTTCTTCTACTCTTGATCTCCTATGGCTAGCACAATCTGCTTGTCTCCTAACTTGACCTCTTCTCTTGTTTTTCTGCTCTTGATCTTCTATGGTTCGCATCATCTGCTTGTCTCTAGCAGCGTCTTCTGATGTTTCTTCTACTCTTGATCTCCTGCGGCTTGCACAATCTGCTTGTCTCTAACTTGACCTCTTCTTGTTTTTTCTGCTCTTGATCTTCTATGGTTCGTATCATCTGCTTGTCTCTAACTTGAGCGTCTTCTGATGTTTCTTCTACTTGATCTCCTATGGCTAGCACAATCTGTTTGTCTCTAACTTGAGCCTCTTCTCTTGTTTTTTCTGCTCTTGATCTTCTGGTTCCGCATCATCTGTTTGTCTCCTAACCTGAGCGTCTTCTGATGTTTCTTCTCTTGATCTCCCCAAAATACTTTAATCTGTTTGTCTCCCTAACTTGAGCCTCTTCTCTTGTTTTTTCTGCTCTTGATCTTCTATGTTTCGCATCATCTGCTTGTCTCCTAACTTGAGCGTCTTCTGATGTTTTTCTACTTGATCTCCTATGGCTAGCACAATCTGCTTGTCTCCCCTAGCTTGAGCCTCTTCTCTTGTTTTTTCTGCTCTTGATCTTCTATGGTTCGCATCATCTGCTTGTCTCCTAACTTGAAGCGTCTTCTGATGTTTCTTCTACTCTTGATCTCCTATAGCTTTTAATCTGCTTGTCTCCTGACCTCTTCTCTTGTTTTTTCTGCGCTTGATCTTCTATGGTTCGCATCATCTGCTTGTCTCCCTAGCTTGAGCGTCTTCTGTTGTTTTTTCTACTTCTTGTTCGCATCCTTGTCTCCTAGCGCGCAATCTCCTATGGCTGCACAATCTCTCTAACTTCTGAGCCTCTTGATCTTCTTGTTTTTCTGCTCTCTTGTTGTTTTTCTATGGTTTTCGCATCATCTGCTTGTCTCCCTAGCGAAGCGTCTTCTGATGTTTTCTTCTACTCTTGATCTCCTATAAGCTGCACAATCTGCTTGTCTCTAACGAGCCTCTTCTCTTGTTTTCTGCTCTTGATCTTCTATGGTTCGCATCATAACTGACACTCTTCTGTTGTGGCTCTTCTATGGTTCGCATCATCTCTGCTTGTCTCCCCTAGCAGGCGTCTTCTGATGTTTCTTCTACTCTTGATCTCCTATAGCTAGCACAATCTGCTTGTCTCTAACTTGGAAGCCTCTTCTCTTGTTTTTTGCTCTTTTTCTGCATCTCTTGATCTTCTATAGTTCGCATCATCTGCTTGTCTCCTAACTTGAGCGTCTTCTGATGTTTCTTCTACTCTTGATCTCTATGGCTAGCACAATCTGCTTGTCTCCCTTGAGGCCTCTTCTCTTGTTTTTTCTGCTCTTGATCTTCTATGGTTTCGCATCATCTTCTTGTCTCCCTAAGCCTCTTCTATTTGTTTTCTTCTGATGTTTTTCTCTTGATCTCCTAATAGCTCTTCTGATGTTTCTAATCTGCTTGTCTCCCTAACAATTGAGCCTCTTCTCTTGTTTTTTCTGCTCTTGATCTTCTATGGTTCGCATCATCTGCTTGTCTCCTAACTTGAGCGTCTTCTGATGTTTCTTCTCTCTTGATCTCCTATGGCTAGCACAATCTGCTTGTCTCCCTAACTTGAGCCCTCTTCTCTTGTTTTTCTGTCTTGATCTTCTATGGTTCGCATCATCTGCTTGTCTCTAACTTGGGCGTCTTCTGATGTTTCTTCTACTCTTGATCTCCTATGGCTGCCCCAATCTGCTTGTCTCTAACTTGAGCCTCTTCTCTTGTTTTTTCTGCTCTTGATCTTCTATGGTTCGCATCATCTGCTTGTCTCCTAACTTGAGGCGTCTTCTGATGTTTTTTCTACTCTTGATCTCTTCTCATGGTTAGCACAATCTGCTTGTCTCTCCTAACTTGAGCCTCTGATGTTTCTCTGTTTTTCTGCTCTTGATCTTCTATGGTTCGCATCATCTGCTTGTCTCCCTGTCTCCCTTGAGAGCGTCTTCTGATGTTTCTTCTACTCTTGATCTCCTATGGCTGCACAATCTGCTTGTCTCTAACTTGAGCCTCTTTCTTGTTTTTTGCTCTTGATCTTCTATGGTTCGCATCATCTGCTTGTCTCCTAACCTTGAGCGTCTTCTGATGTTTCTTCTCTTGATCTCCTATGGCTAGCACAATCTGCTTGTCTCTAACTTGAGCCTCTTCTCTGTTTTTCTGCTCTTGATCTTCTATGGTTCGCATCATCTGCTTGTCTCCTAACTTGAGCGTCTTCTGATGTTTCTTCTACTCTTGATCTCCTATGGCTAGCACAATCTGCTTGTCTCCTAACTTGAGCCTCTTCTCTTGTTTTTTCTGCTCTTGATCTTCTATGGTTCGCATCATCTGCTTGTCTCCTAACTTGAGCGTCTTCTGATGTTTCTTCTACTCTTGATCTCCTATGGCTTTTAGCACAATCTGCTTGTCTCCCTAACTTGGCCTCTTCTCTTGTTTTTCTGGCATTGATCTTCTATGGTTCGCATCATCTGCTTGTCTCCCTAACTTGAGAGCGTCTTCTGATGTTTCTTCTCTTGATCTCCTGTGGCTAGCACAATCTGCTTGTCTCAACTTGAGCCTCTTCTCTTGTTTTTCTGCTCTTGATCTTCTATGGTTCGCATCATCTGCTTGTCTCCCTAACTTGAGCGTCTTCTGATGTTTCTTCTCTCTTGATCTCCTATGGCTAGCACAATCTGCTTGTCTCTAACTTGAGCCTCTTCTTGTTTTTTCTGCTCTTGATCTTCTATGGTTCGCATCATCTGCTTGTCTCTTGATCCTAACTTTAATCTGCTTGTCTCCTAACTTGAAGGCGTCTTGGATGTTTCTTCTACTCTTGATCTCCTATGGCTAGCACAATCTGCTTGTCTCCTAACTTTGAGCCTCTTCTCTTGTTTTTCTGCTCTTGATCTTCTATGGTCTGCATCATCTGCTTGTCTCCCTAACTTGAGCGTCTTCTGATGTTTCTTCTACTCTTGATCTCCTATGGCTAGCACAATCTGCTTGTCTCCCTAACTTGAGCCTCTTGTTTTGTTTTTTCTGCTCTTGATCTTCTATGGTTCGCATCATCTGCTTGTCTCCTAACTTGAGCGTCTTCTTGATCTTTCTTCTCTTGTCTCCTAATGGTCTTCACAATCTGCTTGTTCCCATCATCTGTTTGTCTCTAACTTGCCTCTTCTTTGTTTTTCTGCTCTTGATCTTCTATGGTTCGCATCATCTTGTCTCTCAACTTGAGCTGTCTTCTGATGTTTCTTCTCATCTCTTGATCTCCTATGGCTAGTACAATCTCTCTTGTCTCTCCTGCTTGAGCCTCTTCTCTTGTTTTTCTGCTCTTGATCTTCTATGGTTCGCATCATCTGCTTGTCTCCCTAACTTGAGCGTCTTCTGATGTTTCTTCTACTCTTGATCTCCTATGGCTAGCACAATCTGCTTGTCTCCTAACTTGAGCCTCTTCTCTTGTTTTTTCTGCTGTTGATCTTCTAAAGTTCGCATCATCTTCTTGTCTCCTAACTTGAGCCTCTTCTGATGTTTCTTCTACTCTTGATCTCCTATGGCTAGCACAATCTGCTTGTCTCCTAACTTGAGCCTCTTCTCTTGTTTTTCTGCTCTTGATCTTCTATAGGTTCGCATCATCTGCTTGTCTCCCTAACTTCTTGAGCGTCTTCTGATGTTTCTTCTACTCTTGATCTCCCATGGCTAGCACAATCTGCTTGTCTCTCTAACTTGAGCCTCTTCTCTTTTTTTTCTGCTCTTGATCTTCTATGGTTCGCATCATCTGCTTGTCTCCCAACTTGAGCGTCTTCTGATGTTTCTTCTACTCTTGATCTCCTATGGCTAGCACAATCTGTTTGTCTCCTAACTTGAGCCTCTTCTCTTGTTTTCTGCTGTTTGATCTCTCATGGTTCGCATGTTTCATCATGCTTGTCTCTAGTCTCCCTAGCAGAGCGTCTTCTGATGTTTCTCTTTCATCTCTGATCTCCTATGCGCTGAATCTCTTGATCTCTCCCTAACTTGAGCCTCTTCTCTTGTTTTTTCTGCTCTTGATCTTCTATGGTTCGCATCATCTGCTTGTCTCCCTAACTTGAGCGTCTTCTGATGTTTTTCTTCTCTCTTGATCTCCTATGGCTAGCACAATCTGCTTGTCTCCCTAACTTGGAGCCTCTTCTCTTGTTTTTCTGCTCTTGATCTTCTATGGTTCGCATCATCTGCTTGTCTCCCTAACTTGGCGTCTTCTGATGTTTCTTCTACTCTTGATCTCCTATGGCTAGCTTTAGCACAATCTGCTTGTCTCCTAACTTGACCTCTTCTTGTTTTTTCTGCTCTTGATCTTCTATGGTTCGCATCTCTGCTTGTCTAACCAAGCCTCTTCTTGGTTTTTTCATCTGCTTGCCTCTTGTTTTCTTCTATCTTCTTTTCGCATCATCTGCTTGTCTCTAGCAGGCGTCTTCTGATGTTTTTCTCTCTTGATCTCCTATGGCTAGCACAATCTGCTTGTCTCCTAACGAGCCTCTTCTCTTGTTTTTCTGCTCTTGATCTTCTATGGTTCGCTTCATCTGCTTGTCTCCTAACTTGAGCGTCTTCTGCCTCTTGTTTTCTGCTCTTGATATCATCTGCTTGTCTCCAATGACGTCTTCTTGTCTCTTGATCTCTCTAGCCTCAAGCTTGAGCCTCTTCTCTTGTTTTTCTTCTGGCATTGATCTTCTATGAGTTCTGCATCATCTGCTTGTCTCTAACTTGGCGTCTTCTGATGTTTTTCTTCCTCTTGATCTCCTATGTTAGCACAATCTGCTTGTCTCCCTAGCTTGAGCCTCTTCTCTTGTTTTTCTGCTCTTGATCTTCTATGGTTCGCATCATCTGCTTGTCTCCTAACCCAGGCGTCTTCTGATGTTTCTTCTACTCTTGATCTCCTATGGCTAGCTTGTCTCAATCTGTTTTTTCTCTCCTAACTTGAGCTTCTCTTGTTTTTTCTGCTCTTGATCTTCTATGGTTCGCATCATCTGCTTGTCTCTAACTTGAGCGTCTTCTGATGTTTCTTCTACTCTTGATCTCCTATAGCTAGCACAATCTGCTTGTCTCCCTAACTTGAGCCTCTTCTCTTGTTTTTTCTGCTCTTGATCTTCTATGGTTCGCATCATCTGCTTGTCTCCTAACTTGAGCGTCTTCTGATGTTTTTTTTACTCTTGATCTCCTATGGCTCATGTCAATCTGCTTGTCTCCTAACTTCTGAGCCTCTTCTCTTGTTTTTTCTGCTCTTGATCTTCTATGGTTCGCATCATCTGCTTGTCTCTAACTTGAGCGTCTTCTGATGTTTCTTCTCTTGATCTCCTTGGCTAGCACAATCTGCTTGTCTCTAACTTGAGCCTCTCTCTTTTTTTCTGCTCTTGATCTTCTATGGTTCGCATCATCTGCTTGTCTCCTAACTTGGGCGTCTTCTGATGTTTCTTCTACTCTTGATCTCTATGGCTAGCACAATCTGCTTGTCTCCTAACTTGAGCCTCTTCTCTTGTTTTTCTGCTCTTGATCTTCTATGGTTCGCATCATCTGCTTGTCTCTAACTTGAGCGTCTTCTGATGTTTCTTCTACTCTTGATCTCCTATAGCTAGCATAATCTGTTTGTCTCCTAACTTGAGCCTCTTCTCTTGTTTTCTGCTCTTGATCTTCTATGGTTCGCATCATCTGCTTGTCTCCCTAACTTGAGCGTCTTCTGATGTTTCTTCTACTCTTGATCTCCTATGGCTAGCATCAATCTGCTTGTCTCCCTAAGCTGAGCCTCTTCTCTTGTTTTTCTGCATTCTTGATCTTCTATGGTTCGCATCATCTGCTTGTCTCCTAACTTGAGCGTCTTCTGATGTTTTCTTCTACTCTTGATCTCCTATGGCTAGCACAATCTGCTTGTCTCTAACAGGCCTCTTCTCTTGTTTTTCTGCTCTTGATCTTCTATGGTTTCGCATCATCTGCTTGTCTCCTAACTTGAGCGTCTTCTGATGTTTCTCTACTCTTGATCTCCTATGGCTAGCACAATCTGCTTGTCTCCCTAACTTGAGCCTCTTCTCTTGTTTTTTCTGCTCTTGATCTTCTATGGTTCGCATCATCTGCTTGTCTCCCTTGACGTCTTGATGTTTCTTCTCTCTTGATCTCCTATGGCTAGCTTTAATCTGCTTGTCTCTAACTTGAGCCTCTTCTCTTTCTTCTTGTTCGCATCATCTGCTTGTCTCCCTAACTTGACGTCTTCTGATGTTTTCTACTCTTGATCTCTATCTAGCACAATCTGCTTGTCTCCCTAACTTGAGCCTCTTCTCTTGTTTTTCTGCTCTTGATCTTCTATGGTTCGCATCATCTGCTTGTCTCCCTAACTTGAGCGTCTTCTGATGTTTCTTTCTCTTGATCTCCTAGCAGCTAGCACAATCTGCTTGTCTCCTAACCGGCCTCTTCTCTTGTTTTTCTGGCATTGATCTTCTATGGTTCGCATCATCTGCTTGTCTCCCTAACTTGAGCGTCTTCTGATGTTTCTTCTACTCTTGATCTCCTATAGCTAGCACAATCTGCTTGTCTCCCTAACTTGAGCCTCTTCTCTTGTTTTTTTCTGCTCTTGATCTTCTATGGTTCGCATCATCTGCTTGTCTCCTAACTTGGGCGTCTTCTGATGTTCTTCTACTCTTGATCTCCTATGGCTAGCACAATCTGCTTGTCTCTAACTTGAGCCTCTTCTCTTGTTTTTCTGCTCTTGATCTTCTATGGTTCGCATCATCTGCTTCTCCCTAACTTGGCGTCTTCTGATGTTTCTTCTACTCTTGATCTCCTATAGCTAGCACAATCTGCTTGTCTCCTAACTTGAGCCTCCTCTTTTTTTCTGGCTTGATCTTTATGGTTCGCATCTCTGTTTGTCTCCTAACTTGAGCGTTTCTGGATGTTTCTGCTTGATCTCCTACTTGGCCTCTCTTTCTTGAATCTATGGTTCATCATCTTCTGATGTTTTTTCTGCTCTTGATCTCTATGGGCATCATCTGCTTGTCTCCTAACTCGTCTTGAGCGTCTTCTGATGTTTCTTCTTCTCTTGATCTCCTATGGTTAGCACAATCTGCTTGTCTCCCTAACTTGAGCCTCTTCTCTTGTTTTTTCTGCTCTTGATCTTCTATGGTTCGCATCATCTGCTTGTCTAACTTGAGCGTCTTCTGATGTTTCTTCTACTCTTGATCTCCTATGGCTAGCACAATCTGCTTGTCTCCTAACTTGAGCCTCTTCTCTTTTTTTTTCTGCTCTTGATCTTCTATGGTTCGCATCATCTGCTTGTCTCTAACTTGAGCGTCTTCTGATGTTTCTTCTACTCTTTTGATCTCCTATGGCTAGCACAATCTGCTTGTCTCCTAACTTGAGCCCCCTCTTCTCTTTTTTTCTGCTCTTGATCTTCTATGGTTCGCATCATCTGCTTGTCTCCTAACAGGCGTCTTCTGATGCGTCTTCTCTTGATCTCTTGGCTAGCACAATCTGATCTCCTATGGCTCTTCACTTGTTTTTCTGCTTGATCATTAATGGTTCCGCATCATCTGCTTGTCTCTCTCTTGTTTTTCTTCTGATGTTCTTCTCTTCTATCTTTTAAGCTGCACAATCTGCTTGTCTCCTGCGTGAGCCTCTTGTTTTTCGTCTTCTGATGTTTCGCATCATCTGCTTGTCATCTTCTGATGTTTCTTATCGATCTCCTGTGGCTAGCACAATCTGCTTGTCTCCCTAACTTGAGCCTCTTCTCTTGTTTTTCTGCTCTTGATCTTCTATGGTTCGCATCATCTGCTTGTCTCCTCCAGGCGTCTTCTGATGTTTCTTCTCTTGATCTCTATGGCTAGCACAATCTGCTTGTCTCCTAACTTGGCCTCTTCTCTTGTTTTCTGCTCTTGATCTTCTATGGTTCGCATCATCTGCTTGTCTCTAACTGAGCGTCTTCTGATGTTTCTTCACTCTTGATCTTATAGCTAGCACAATCTGCTTGTCTCCTAACTTGAGCCTCTTCTCTTGTTTTTTGGCATTGATCTTCTATGGTTCGCATCATCTGCTTGTCTCTAACTTGAGCCTCTTCTGTTGTTTCTTCTACATTGATCTCCCTCTAGTTAGGCGTCTTCTGAATCTGCTTGTCTCCTAACTTGCAAGACCCTCTTCTCTTGTTTTTCTGCTCTTGATCTTCTATGGTTCGCATCATCTGCTTGTCTCCTAGCAGGCGTCTCTGATGTTTCTTCTTCTTGATCTCCTATGGCTAGCACAATCTGCTTGTCTCCCTAACTTGAGCCTCTTCTCTTGTTTTTCTGCTCTTGATCTTCTATGGTTCATCATCTGCTTGTCTCCGAGCGTCTTCTGATGTTTCTTTTCTTGATCTCCCTATTGCACAATCTGCTTGTCTCTGGCCTCTTCTCTTGTTTTTCTGCGCTTGATCTTCTATGGTTTCGCATCATCTGCTTGTCCTAACTTGGCGTCTTCTGATGTTTCTTCTCTTGATCTCTATGGCTACTTCAATCTGCTTGTCTCCTAACTTGAGCCTCTTCTCTTGTTTTTTCTGGCTTGATCTTCTATGGTTCGCATCATCTGCTTGTCTCCCTAGCAGGCGTCTTCTGATGTTTCTTCTACTCTCTTGATCTCCTATGGCTAGCACAATCTGCTTGTCTCTCTTGACCTCTTCTTGTTTTTCTGCTCTTGATCTTCTATGGTTCGCATCATCTGCTTGTCTCCTAACTTGGAGCGTCTTCGATGCGTCTTCTGATGTTTCTTCTCTCTTGATCTCCCTATCCTAATCTTGCTTGTCCCCCTTGAGCCTCTTCTCTTGTTTTTTCTGCTCTTGATCTTCTATGGTTTCGCATCATCTGCTTGTCTCCCTAACTTGAGCGTCTTCTGATGTTTCTTTCTCTTGATCTCCTATGGCTAGCACAATCTGCTTGTCTCCTAACTTGAGCCTCTTCTCTTGTTTTTTCTGCGCTTGATCATCTATGGTTCGCATCATCTGCTTGTCTCCTAAATTTGAGCGTCTTCTGATGTTTCTTCCTCTTGATCTCCTATGGCTAGCACAATCTGCTTTCTCTAACTGGCCTCTTCTCTTGTTTTTTCTGCTCTTGATCTTCTATGGTTCGCATCATCTGCTTGTCTCCTAACTTGAGCGTCTTCTGATGTTTCTTCTACTCTTGATCTCCTATAGTCTAGCAATCTGCTTGTCTCCTAACTTGAGCCTCTTCTCTTGTTTTTTCTGCTCTTGATCTTCTATGGTTCGCATCATCTGCTTGTCTCCTTGAGCGTCTTCTGATGTTTCTTTCTCTTCTCTATGGCTCCTTTAATCTGCTTGTCTCCTTGATCTTCTCTTGTTTTCTGCTCTTGTAGTTCCATCATCTCTACTTGTCTCTAACCGTCTTCTGATGTTTCTTCTCTTCTCTTGTTTTTCTGCTCTTGAGCCTCTTCTATGTTTTTTCTGCTCTTGATCTTCTATCATCATCTGCTTGTCTCCCTAACTTGAGCGTCTTCTGATGTTTCTTCTACTCTTGATCTCCTATGGCTTGCACAATCTGCTTGTCTCTAACTTGAGCCTCTTCTCTTGTTTTTTCTGCTCTTGATCTTCTATGGTTCGCATCATCTGCTTGTCTCCTAACTTGAGCGTCTTCTGATGTTTCTTCCTCTTGATCTCCTATGGCTAGCACAATCTGCTTGTCTCCTAACTTGAGCCTCTTCTCTTGAAGCTTGATCATCTATGGTTCGCATCATGCTTGTCTCTAACGAGCGTCTTCTGATGTTTCTTCTTCTCTTGATCTCCTATAGCTGCAAACCTCTTCTCTTGTTTTTTAATCTGCTTGTCTCTGCTTGTCTCTAACTTGAGCCTCTTGATTTTTTTCTGCTCTTGATCTTCTCATGGTTCGCATCATCTGCTCGTCTCCTAACTTGAGCGTCTTCTGATGTTTCTTCTACTCTTGATCTCTATGGCTAGCACAATCTGCTTGTCTCCTTTTTCTGAGTCTTCTTTCATTTTTTTCTTCTTGATCTTCTGGTTCGCATCATCTGCTTGTCTCTCCTAACTTAGGCGTCTTCTGATGTTTCTTCTACTCTTGATCTCCTATGGCTAGCACAATCTGCTTGTCTCCTAACTTGAGCCTCTTCTTGTTTTTCTGCTCTTGATCTTCTATGGTTCGCATCATCTGCTTGTCTCTAACTTGAGCGTCTTCTTGTTTTTTTCTCTTGATCTCCTATGGCTCAACAATCTGCTTGTCTCCTAACTTGAGCCTCTTCTCTTGTTTTTCTGCTCTTGATATTCTATGGTTCGCATCATCTGCTTGTCTCCTAACTTGAAGCGTCTTCTGATGTTTCTTCTCTTGATCTCTATGGCTAGCACAATCTGCTTGTCTCCTAACTTGAGCCTCTTCTCTTGTTTTTCTGCTCTTGATCTTCTATGGTTCGCATCATCTGCTTGTCTCCCCTAAGGCGTCTTCTGATGTTTCTTCTCTTGATCTCCCTGTCTTCAATCTCTTGTCTTTTCTCTCTTGTTTTCTGCTCTTGATCTTCTATGGTTCGCATCATCTGCTTGTCTCCTAACTTGGAGCGTCTTCTGATGTTTCTTCTACTCTTGATCTCCTATAGCTGCTTTAATCTGCTTGTCTCCTAACTTGGAGCCTCTTCTCTTGTTTTTTCTGCTCTTGATCTTCTATGGTTCGCATCATCTGCTTGTCTCCTAACCTGAGCGTCTTCTGATGTTTTTCTACTCTTGATCTCCTATGGCTCGCATAATCTGCTTGTCTCCTAACTTGAGCCTCTTCTCTTGTTTTTTCTGCTCTTGATCTTCTATGGTTCGCATCATCTCTTGTCTTGTCTCCTGATGCTTCTACTCTTGATCTTTTAGCGTCCTCTTTCTGATGTTTTTTCTACTCTTGATCTTCTCCATCATCTGCTTGTCTCCACAATCTCTCTTGTCTCCTATGGCTAGCACAATCGTCTTCTCTTTCTTTTCTTGTTTTCTTGATCTTCTATGGTTCGTAATCATCTGCTTGTCTCCTAACTTGAACCGTTTTCTGATGTTTCTGTTGTTTTTTAGCACAATCTGCTTGTCATTGAGCCTCTTCTCTTGTTTTTCTCTTTCTATGGTTCGCATCATCTGCTTGTCTCTCTCTCAGCGTCTTCTGATGTTTCTTCTCTCTTGATCTCCTATGTTTCTGCTTGTCTCTAACTTGAGCCTCTTCTCTTGTTTTTTCTGCTCTTGATCTTCTATGGTTCGCATCATCTTGTCTCCTAACTTGAGCGTCTTCTCTTGTTTTTCTGCTCTTGATCTTCTATGGTTCGCATCATCTGCTTGTCTCCTAACTTGAGAGCGTCTTCTGTTGTTTTTCTGGCATTGATCTTCTATGGTTCGCATCATCTGCTTGTCTCCTAATCTCCCCAGGCGTCTTCTCTTGTTTCTCTCTCTTTGAGCCTCTTCTCTTGTTTTTCTGCTCTTGGCAGTCATCTGCTTGTCTCTAACTTTGAGCGTCTTCTGTTTCTTCTGGCTCTTGATCTCCTATGGCTCGCACAATCTGCTTGTTACTTGGGCCTCTTCTCTTGTTTTTTCTGGTCTTGATCTTCTCTGGTTCGCATCATCTGCTTGTCTCTCTTGGGCGTCTTCTGATGTTTCTTCTACTCTTGATCTCCTATGGCTAGCACAATCTGCTTGTCTCTAACTTGAGCCTCTTCTCTTGTTTTTCTGCTCTTGATCTTCTATGGTTCGCATCATCTGCTTGTCTCCCTAACGAGAGCGTCTTCTGATGTTTTTCTTCTTGATCTTCTTGCATCATCTGCTTGTCTCCCTGAGCCTCTTCTGATATTTCTCTTCTTTTTTTCTGGCTTGATCTTCTCTATGGTTCTCATCATCTGCTTGTCTCCCCTAGCAGCGTCTTCTGATGTTTCTTCTACTCTTGATCTCCTATGGCTAGCTTTAATCTGCTTGTCTCCTAACTTGAGCCTCTTCTCTTCTTTTTTTCTGCTCTTGATCTTCTATGGTTCGCATCATCTGCTCGTCTCTAACTTGAGCGTCTTCTGTTGTTTTTTTCATTGATCTTCTATGGTTCGCATCATCTGCTTGTCTCCTAACTTGAGCCTCTTCTGTTGTTTTTTGCTCTTGATCTTCTATGGTTTCGCATCATCTGCTTGTCTCTAACTTGAGCCTCTTCTCTTGTTTTTTTCTCTTGATCTTCTATGGTTCACATCATCTGCTTGTCTCCTAACGAGCGTCTTCTCTTGTTTCTTCTGCTCTTGATCTTCTATGGCTAGCATTTCATCTGCTTGTCTCTTGAGCCTCTTCTGATGTTTCTTCTCTTGATCTTCTATGGCTAGCATCATCTGCTTGTCTCCCTAGCTTGGCGTCTTCTGAGTTTCTTCTCTTGATCTCTTTTCTGCTCAATTGATCTTCTATGGTTCGCATCATCTGCTTGTCTCCTAACTTGGGCGTCTTCTGATGTTTTTCTGCTCTTGATCTCCTATGGCTAGCACAATCTGCTTGTCTCTAACTTGAGCCTCTTCTCTTGTTTTTTTCTGCTCTTGATCTTCTATGGTTCGCATCATCTGCTTGTCTCCTAACTTGGAGCGTCTTCTGATGTTTTCTTCTGTTTTTTCTCTTGATCTCCTATGGTTAGCACAATCTGCTTGTCTCCCTAACTTGAGCCTCTTCTCTTGTTTTTTCTGCTCTTGATCTTCTATGGTTCGCATCATCTGCTTGTCTCTAACTTGAGCGTCTTCTGATGTTTTTTTACTCTTGATCTCTATGGCTAGCACAATCTGCTTGTCTCCTAACTTGAGCCTCTTCTCTTGTTTTTCTGCTCTTGATCTTCTATGGTTCGCATCATCTGCTTGTCTCCTAACCCAGAGCGTCTTCTGATGTTTCTTCTCTCTTGATCTCCTATGGCTAGCACAATCTGCTTGTCTCCTAACTTGAGCCTCTTCTCTTGTTTTTCTGCTCTTGATCTTCTATGGTTCGCATCATCTGCTTGTCTCCTAACTTGAGCGTCTTCTGATGTTTTTCTCTCTTGATCTCCTATGGTTAGCATCATCTGCTTGTCTCTAACTTGAGCCTCTTCTCTTGTTTTTCTGCTCTTGATCTTCTATGGTTCGCATCATCTGCTTGTCTCTAACCAGGCGTCTTCTGATGTTTTTCTGGCTTGATCTTGATCTCTCTATGGTTTCTCTTCATCTGCTTGTCTCATCTGCTTGTCTCCCTAGATGAGCGTCTTCTGATGTTTCTTCTGCTCTTGATCTCCTATGGCTAGCACAATCTGCTTGTCTCCTAACTTGAGCGTCTTCTCTTGTTTTTTCTGCTCTTTGATCTTCTATGGTTCGCATCATCTGCTTGTCTCCTAACTTGAGCCTTTTCTGTTGTTTTTTCTGCTCTTGATCTTCTATGGTTCGCATCATCTGCTTGTCTCTAACTTGAGCCTCTTCTCTTGATCTCCTTTTTTTTCTGCTCTTGATCTTCTATGGTCGCATCATCTGCTTGTCTCCCTAACTTGGAGGCGTCTTCTGATGTTTCTTCTACTCTTGATCTCCTATGGCTCGCACAATCTGCTTGTCTCCTAACTTGAGCCTCTTCTCTTGTTTTTTCTGCTCTTGATCTTCTATGGTTCGCATCATCTGCTTGTCTCTTTGAGCGTCTTCTGATGTTTCTTCTCTCTTGATCTCCTATGGCTAGCACAATCTGCTTGTCTCCTAACTTGAGCCTCTTCTCTTGTTTTCTGCTCTTGATCTTCTATGGTTCGCATCATCTGCTTGTCTCCTAGCGTCTTCTGATGTTTCTTCTCTTGATTTTTCTCATCTTGTCTCTTGAGCCTCTTCTCTTGTTTTCTGCTCTTGATCTTCTATGGTTCGCATCATCTGCTTGTCTCTAACTTGACGCGTCTTCTGATGTTTCTTCTCTCAGCCTCTTCTTGATCTCCTATGGCCAATCTGCTTGTCTTCTTGAGCCTCTTCTCTTGTTTTTTCTGCTCTTGATCTTCTATGGTTCGCATCATCTGCTTGTCTCCTAACTTGAGCGTCTTCTGATGTTTCTTCTACTCTTGATCTCCTATGGCTAGCACAATCTGCTTGTCTCCTAACTTGAGCCTCTTCTCTTGTTTTTCTGCTCTTGATCTTCTATGGTTCGCATCATCTGCTTGTCTCCTAACTTGAGCGTCTTCTGATGTTTCTTCTACTCTTGATCTCCTATGGCTAGCACAATCTGCTTGTCTCCTAACTTGAGCCTCTTCTCTTGTTTTTTCTGGCATTGATCTTCTATGGTTCGCATCATCTGCTTGTCTCCTAACTTGAGCGTCTTCTGATGTTTCTTCTCTTGTTCTTCATCATCATCTGCTGTCTCCCTAACAGGCCTCTTCTCTTGTTTTTTCTGGCATTGATCTTCTATGGTTCGCATCATCTTGTTTGTCTCTCTGAACTTCTGATGTTTCTTCTCTTGATGCTTGTCCCTCTTCTATTTGTTTTTTTCTGCTCTTGATCTTCTATGGTTCGCATCATCTGCTTGTCTCCTAACTTGAGCGTCTTCTGATGTTTTTTCTACTCTTGATCTCCTATGGTTAGCACAATCTGCTTGTCTCCCTAACTTGAGCCTCTTCTCTTGTTTTTTCTGGTCTTGATCTTCTATGGTTCGCATCATCTGCTTGTCTCCCTAACTTGAGCGTCTTCTCTTGTTTTTTCTACTCTTGATCTTCTATGGTTCGCATCATCACTTGTCTCCTTCCCCCTTCTGTTTTTTTTCTGGCATTGATCTTCTATGGTTTTGTTTTGTTCTGGTCTTGATCTTCTACTCTTGAGTCTTCTATGGTTCGCACAATCTGCTTGTCTCTAACTTGAGCCTCTTCTGTTGTTTTTTTCTGGCATTGATCTTCTATGGTTCGCATCATCTGCTTGTCTCCTAACTTGAGCGTCTTCTCTTGTTTTTTTTCTTCTATGGTTCGCATCATCTATGGCCTCTTCTGTTGTTCATCTGCTTGTCTATGGTTCCATCATCTGATTGAGCTAACTCTTCTTGTTGTTTTTTCTGGCATTGATCTTCTATGGTTCGCATCATCTGATTGTCTCCCTAACTTGAGCCTCTTGTTTCTTGTTTTTCTGGCAATTGATCTTCTATTCTGTTGTTTTGTTCTGGTCTTGATCATCTGGTTCCCATCATCGGCTTGTCTCTAACTTGAGCGTCTTCTGATGTTTCTTCTACTCTTGATCTTCTCTAGCACAATCCTTGGTTCGCATCATCTGTTGTTTTGTTCTGGTCTTGATCTTCTCTGGTTCCCATCATCTGCTTGTCTCCTAACTTGAGCCCCTTCTGTTGTTTTTTCTGGCATTGATCTTCTATGGTTCGCATCATCTGATTGTCTCCTAACTTGAGCCTCTTCTCTTGTTTTTTCTGCTCTTGATCTTCATCATGGTCTCGCATCTTCTGTTGTTTTTTTGTCTCTCTAATGGAGCTCCTGAGCCTCTTCTGTTGTTTTTTCTGGCATTGATCTTCTATGGTTCGCATCATCTGCTTGTCTCCTAACTTGAGCCTCTTCTGTTGTTTTTTCTGGCATTGATCTTCTATGGTTCGCATCATCTGATTTTCTCCTAACTTGAGCCTCTTCTCTTGTTTTTTCTGGCATTGATCTTCTATGGTTCGCATCATCTGCTTGTCTCCTAAAGCCTCTTCTGTTGAGCATTGATCTTCTGTTGCATCATCTTTTCTTCTGCCTCTTCTCTTGATCTTGATCTTCTATGGTTCGCATCATCTGCTTGTCTCCTAACTTGAGCCTCTTCTGTTGTTTTTTTCTGGCATTGATCTTGTATGGTTCGCATCATCTGATTGTCTCCTAACTTGAGCCTCTTCTATTTTTTTTCTGCTCTTGATCTTCTATGGTTCGCATCATCTGCTTGTCTCCTAACTTGAGCGTCTTCTGATGTTTCTTCTACTCTTGATCTCCTATGGCTAGCACAATCTGCTTGTCTCCTAACTTGAGTGTATATTCTGTTTTTTCTGGTTTTGATCTTCTCTGGTTCGCATCATCTGCTTGTCTCCCTAACTTTGGCGTCTTCTGATGTTTTTTCTACTCTTGATCTCCTATGGTTCGCATCATCTGCTTGTTTCCTAACTTGAGCCTCTTCTCTTGTTTTTTCTGCTCTTGATCTTCTATGGTTCGCATCATCTGCTTGTCTCCTAACTTGAGCGTCTTCTCTTGTTTTTTCTGCTCTTGATCTTCTATGGTTCGCATCATCTGCTTGTCTCCTAACTTGAGCCTCTTCTGTTGTTTTTTCTGGCATTGATCTTCTATGGTTCGCATCATCTGATTGTCTCCTAACTTGAGCCTCTTCTCTTGTTTTTTCTGCTCTTGATCTTCTATGGTTCGCATCATCTGCTTGTCTCCTAACTTGAGCGTCTTCTGATGTTTCTTCTACTCTTGATCTCCTATGGCTAGCACAATCTGCTTGTCTCCTACTTGAGTCTATTCTGTTGTTTTTCTGGTCTTGATCTTCTCTGGTTCGCATCATCTGCTTGTCTCCTAACTTAGGCGTCTTCTGATGTTTCTTCTACTCTTGATCTCCTATGGCTAGCACAATCTGCTTGTCTCCTAACTTGAGCCTCTTCTCTTGTTTTTTCTGCTCTTGATCTTCTCTGGTTCCCATCATCGGCTTGTCTCCTAACTTAGGCGTCTTCTGATGTTTCTTCTACTCTTGATCTCCTATTGCTAGCACAATCTCCTTGTCTCCTACTTGAGTCTATTCTGTTGTTTTGTTCTGGTCTTGATCTTCTCTGGTTCGCATCATCTGCTTGTCTCTAACTTGAGCGTCTTCTGATGTTTCTTCTACTCTTGATCTCCTATGGCTACAATCTGCTTGTCTCTAACTTGAGCCTCTTCTCTTGTTTTTTTTCTGCTCTTGATCTTCTATGGTTCGCATCATCTGCTTGTCTCTAACTTGAGCGTCTTCTGATGTTTCTTCTCTTGATCTCCTATGGCTAGCAACAATCTGCTTGTCTTAACGCCTATTGTTTTTTCTGCTCTTGATCTTCTATGGTTCGCATCATCTGCTCGGAGAGCGTCTTCTGATGTTTCTTCTACTCTTGATCTCCTATGGCTAGCACAATCTGCTTGTCTCCTAACTTGAGCCTCTTGTTTTTTCTGCTCTTGATCTTCTATGGTTCGCATCATCTGCTTGTCTCCTAACTTGAGCGTCTTCTGATGTTTCTTCTACTCTTGATCTCCTATGGCTAGCACAATCTGCTTGTCTCCTAACTTGAGCCTCTTCTCTTGTTTTTTCTGCTCTTGATCTTCTATGGTTCGCATCATCTGCTTGTCTCCTAACTTGAGCGTCTTCTGATGTTTCTTCTACTCTTGATCTCCTATGGCTAGCACAATCTGCTTGTCTCCTAACTTGAGCCTCTTCTCTTGTTTTTTCTGCTCTTGATCTTCTATGGTTCGCATCATCTGCTTGTCTCCTAACTTGAGCGTCTTCTGATGTTTCTTCTCTTGATCTCCTATGGCTAGCACAATCTGCTTGTCTCCTAACTTGAGCCACTTCTCTTGTTTTTTCTGCTCTTGATCTTCTATGGTTCGCATCATCTGCTTGTCTCCTAACATGAGCGTCTTCTGATGTTTCTTCTACTCTTGATCTCCTATGGCTAGCACAATCTGCTTGTCTCTAACTTGAGCCTCTTCTCTTGTTTTTTTTTTTCTGCTCTTGATCTTCTATGGTTCGCATCATCTGCTTGTCTCCCTAACTTGAGCGTCTTCTGATGTTTCTTCTCTCTTGATCTCCTATGGCTAGCACAATCTGCTTGTCTCCCTAACTTGAGTCTATTCTGTTTTTTTTCTGGTCTTGATCTTCTATGATTCGCATCATCTGCTTGTCTCCCTAACAGGCGTCTTCTGATGTTTCTTCTACTCTTGATCTCCTATGGCTAGCACAATCTTCTTGTCTCCTAACTTGAGCCTCTTCTCTTGTTTTTTCTGCTCTTGATCTTCTATGGTTCGCATCATCTGCTTGTCTCCTAACTTGAGCGTCTTCTGATGTTTCTTCTACTCTTGATCTCCTATGGCTAGCACAATCTGCTTGTCTCCTAACTTGAGCCTCTTCTCTTGTTTTTTCTGCTCTTGATCTTCTATGTTTTGAAGTATCTTGAGCCTCTTCTGCTGTTTATTCTGCTCTTCTCTTCCTTTGCCTTAGAGCTGTGCCTTTTGCATTTTCCTTGGCATTTTAAAGAAATATCTTTGACTTCCTCAATCACTCCATGGAAATTCAAGACCACATGAACTCGACTATAATCCATGGAATCGACTATAAGTCCAATTCCGGCCAAAAGACAGATTTGGCCCGAAATTCCAGTTCAGGTCGAAAACTGAATTCTTCAAATCACAAACTCTGCAGAACTTCAAAACTTCACGTTACAAAACGTTTCCCTTAAACTCTAATTCTTTGACATTTTGAAGAAATAAAATTAATTTCCTCAATTCACAAAGTTTGGAGATATTTTAAATTTAAATTACAACAACAATTTTTAAATTCCCAAAGTTTTTGAGTTACTTTAAACTTAATATAAATTAAATCTTTTAAAATCACTAATTTTTTTCAGTTATTTTAAAGTTTGAATTTTTTTACTGTTTCCTCATCATCCGTGCAGAAATCCCAATGCTGGATGTTCAAGCACCAGATGAAAGTCAGATTTCCTGTCCCGAGATCATCCTGATTCCAAAATGGTCAAAGATCTCTATGTAGTCCAGAGAGGTTTTCAGACACACAGACAGACGGTCAGAATTATCCGTTTATTTATTTAGATAGACTAACAATACTTCAAAATAACCAAAGTCTTTTTTCTCGGTACGGTATTTAATCCATAGATTAGTTTCCATATGTTAGGATTAATATTAGGAATAAAGAGAAAAATAAAACTTATCTTAGCCGACGCGTTTCAGTATCTGAGACACTTTATCAAGACAAATGAAAGTATTTTTGTAACAATTATTTATATACAAGAGCAAAAATGTTATTGGTTTTTCAAAATATTAAATTTAAGAACCTCATAAATATTTATCAGGTTCATTCAGTCAGGTGAATTATGGAGGACGCGAAGTGACACAATTCATTATCTAATAAACGAAATGGTGTGAGTGATGTTCTTTCAAAAAGAATTCGCTTTAATGCAAATTACTATTTAAATTATTTTACTTTGGGATGGATTTATGTGTTATACATTTTAAATAACATGAGGCTATGAATTTAATCCGTTTCTGTGTATATCTCTGAGACGAGGTATTATGATTACTTTCATTATTTAAATTATTCCCACTGTTATTCCCATCTTCATTGTCATATTCACAACGTTTCGGCCTCTATATCTCTGAGATGAGGTATTATGATTACTTGCATTATTTACATTATTCGGACTGTTATCCTCATTTTCATTGCCATATTCACAACGTTTCGGCCTCCATATCTCTGAGATGAGGTATTATGATTACATGCATTATTTACATTATTCAGACTGTTATCCTTATCTTTATTGCCATATTCACAACGTTTCGGCCTCTATATCTCTGAGATGAGGTATTATGATTACTTGCATTATTTACATTATTCGGACGGTTATCCTCATCTTCATTAACCCCCAAACTGGGATAAAATTACTATGAAATTGTAAAAATAAGTTTTAATACGAGAAATACTTTGTAAATAAAATGATTAGCAGGAATAATTTTTTGAAGGAAAAATTATTACCAGCAATACTTTAAAAAAATATTACCACCAATACAAACAGCTATACATTTTTGAAATAATATTACTAGCAACAGATTTTTGAAGAAAAAATATTCCCAGAAATACATTTTTGGAAAAATTATTATCAGCAGTAAAAGTTTTGTCGGCATTAAATAACCCATTGAGTTTCATATGCCGTTAAATAAAATAAACCAAACGAATCTAAACCAAAGAATACATATTCTATTCATACGAAGCTATCCTAAAAATGTCGGCATTAAATAACACATTGAGGTTGATATGCCGTTAAACAAAATAAACCAAAGCAATCTAAACCAAATAATACATATTCTATTCATACGAATCTATCCTAAAAATGCTGTCGGCATTAAATAACCCATTGAGGTGTTGATATGCCGTAAAACGAAATAAACCAAACCAATCTAAACCAAAGAATACATATTCTATTCATACGAATCTATCCTAAAAATGTTGTTGGCATTAAATAAACCATTGAGGTTGATATGCCGGTAAACAAAATAAACCAATCCAAACCTCATCTTCATTGCCATATTCACAACGTTTCGGTCTTGTACGCCCCGGCCTTCTTCAGGTGATTGGAATTTTGAACTGAACTCTTTACTTCTTCCACAGGGTAGAGTGTTCTAGTTCCACGTTTCATGTCTCTTCCGGGTGTCTCAGTTATTTCCCTTTAACTCAACTCTCTAAGTTTCGTTTACCACTGCTTCGGGCTGGTACTGAACTCGAAACTTTCGGACTTAGTCAGTGGATCTAACCAACGTCTTTATCCACTGGGTCATGTGTCCTTGAATTCATTCAATACCAGGCTACACCGTAAATGGTGGAATGCATTGTCCACCGTAAATCATTGGCGTTCACTGTCTTTTGTCAACGCTTGCTAGCAGCAAAACTGTCTGCTTCTTCGAGCGAATACTTAAATGCACATTGATGAATATTCATCAGCCGATTCTATTATAAGGCTATCACTCACTCAGACGCACTGCATATGGCCCTCTACATGCATGGCTCACGAAACATCAGATAAATTGTCGCGTGACTTCAGTTATTGTCAAAAATTTAAAAAGACATGAATATGAAACTGTTTTAAATATAATTTTGCAGTTATTTTAAAGCATTTCTTTTTATTTTCTCGATATATCTACTTATAATTCTATTTCTTTATTGTGTACGGCAGATTTCAATCAATCCAACATCGTATTCAATTTCCTTTCTTTTAACAGGTTTTTTTTTGTCTCTGATCTCATCAATAAACCCATCAACCTGAGGCTTTTTCAAATAAAGATATTTGAATCTCATGACAAATAGATTATAAGTTCACATGTGGTCACATATTATACAGGTTATCGATGTTACATTGACGATGTAAAAATTCACTGATAAATTCGAAAGTACTCAAAAGAATTTTTATGAATATATTCGTACGGTATTTCTATGTAAATATGGTGCATTAGCGTGCTTATATTCATGTGGCTCGAACATTTTTCTCATACTTACACAGATTATATATATGATATAACGATATATAATTTTGTATATCAAAAAACAATACTTAAAAATATATGACAAACGAGAAAGGTTTTTTTTGTGATGCGTTTTATCCTTTAGGATTTCATCGGATTTGTCTTTGATGGCGTTGTCACGTCTACGCATGCGCACGAAACGTGAGACAACGGTAGTTTCAAATTTTTTTTTGAAAGAATATTTTTTGAAACAACTTTTTTTTCGCAATCTAACCGAAATCATCTGTATTCTTATATTTTATCTCACCACCACCTTTTTTTTCCTGATTATCCCAATTGTGACAATATAAAATCTACCAAGAATAGTGATATATTATAAGAGCCTGGACACAAATTTATTGTGGCTGAACTAGCGATCAAGGCACTTTCCAGACATTTTCATCTCAGTAGATTATTTTCTCTTTTAATCAAAGTAGCATTCCCTATGTCAAAACTGTGGTGCGTTTTGTTACGGTGAACAACCATTGCGTTTGATGTGTTGTTATTTAAAATGTCCCTTTTGTGTTCATATAGTCTCTTGTATAAACTACTTGAGGTTTCTTCAATGTAATCATTCTGGTAATTTCTTCATTTGATAGAGTAACTTCTTCCTCCAAGTTTTGGCTGCTTGTTTTGTCTTTCATTCTTTTAGATGCAGCTGTGACATATTTTTATGTCGATTTAGATAAATTCTTTTCGGTTGTAGTTGTGATAGAGTTTGTCGGTAGAATAATATATTTTTGGGATTCGTTAGGTTTGTTTACAACAGATCACCAGCAGCAGCCGTTAAAACTTCCCTTTTCCCCATAGTGATCAATCGGCGAAGGAGTGCACATATATATATATATATATATATATATATATATGTGTGTGTGTGTGTGTGTGTGTGTGTATATATATATATATATATGTGTGCGTGTGTGTGTGTGTTTGTGTGTGTGTGTGTGTATTTTGAACAATAAAAAATATTAAAAAAATAAACTCTTTAGACACACTTGGTTGTAGATTAATATTCTTTCGTTTTTATTATTATTATTACATTTAGATTCCTCGACTAGTTTCGGCCAAAATGGCCATCATCAGGAGAAGAAATATTTCTACTTGCTGGTAGCAGTAAACTACAGAAATGAATGTCTTGCTGAAGAAAATGAACTTTTGTCTGTAGTTTTCATTTGTTTTTTTAACATGAATCTTTTAACATTCCTTGTGTTGGTCAAACAGTCTCTTTTAAGTTGTTATTTGAGATACGAACTAGATGGATCCATGCTGCTCTGAATTCCCGTGGTCAGTTTGACAGTTTTATTGTTTCCTGGAGAGGGGATGTGTCTTTGTTAAGCGCGCGCGCGCGCGCGCGTGTGTGTGTGTGTGTGTGTGTGTTATTTGATTCTTAGGGAGTGAGTGAGTATGATATGTATAAGCGTGTATATTGCTGTGGGTGGGTGTTATCATTTGGCTCATTAGGGAGTGAGTATGATGTGTGTAAGTGTGTATGTTCGTGTGGGGGTGTGTATAAGTGTGAGGCCTCAACACCTCCGTAAGCATGTCTGTCTTGTGTGGGTGAGAAATGTGGGTAGGTTTTGATTTGTAGGGTTATATATTAATACTATCTATATTGTTAAATTCATGGTTTAGTCCGGGTGGATAGTGTGTTTTTAAACGTTGTATCCACTTATTTTCATGGAACTCTAAAATCTTTCTAATGTTATCTGCTCTGAACTTTTCTATTCTCTCAATTATAATGAATTTGGCATGGGTTTTGAGATCGTGTTTTTCTAGGAGAAAATGTTGTTCTTCAGATAATAATTTTTCATGGAGAGTCGACTTAATTCTATTGCGATAATTATTAATTCTGTAGTGAAAGAGCCATTCAGATTTTCCTACATATTGTTTCTGGCGTAGTGTGCATTCTAAGAGGTAAATTATGTTATGACTTCTACAGTCGTGGTAGATTTTGAAAGTAGATTTAGTTACTGAGGTAGTGAATGAATTCGTGTGTTCAATGTGGTTGCAGCATAAACTTCTTTTGTTGTTACATGGTTGGAAAAATCCTGTTGTTTTTGTTGTTAGTTTATTACGGATTACCTTGTCCCCTGAAATGTGGTTACTACCTATGATTTCTTTTAGGTTCTTAGGTCTACGATATACTAGAAGGCCGGGTTCCTTAAACAATATTTTAGGTCTGGTTTGAGATGTAGTATTTCCCAGCGACTTTTGATTATTTGGGATAGTGGAGGCAGAGTGGGATTGAAAGTGGTTACTAGAGGAATGCGGCTAGATTTATTTTTAATCTTGTACATTAGGGTGTATTCTCTAGGTGTAGAAATTGCTTTATTTATTTGTTCCCTGATTAGGTGTTGTTTATAGCCACGTGTTGTGAATTGATGATCCAGATTTTCAATGTATTTATTTAATTCTTCATTGTTGGAACATATCCTTCTGAGTCTAAATGCTTGTGAATAGGAAAGGTTCTCTTTTAGGTGTTTAGGGTGGGAAGACTTAAAGTGTAGATAGTTGTGGGTGTCGGTGATTTTAGTGTGTAGTGTCGTTTGTAGTTTCCGGTTTTCATCTATGTAAATGCGGGTGTCTAAAAATGTTACTGATGTTGTGGATTTTTCATAGTCAAACTTAATTGAATCATGCATTGTGTTTAGGGTCATAAGGAATTGGATAAGTTTGTCATCACTACCCGTGTATACAAAGAATATATCATCGATATATCTTGCATAGAATACACAGTCACTACCAATGATTGGATAGATATGGGTCTCCTCAAATTTTCCCATGAATATTGTAGCATATGATGGAGCTGCAATGGTGCCCATGGCACAACCTCTTATTTGAAGGTAGTGTGCTCCATTGAAGTTGAAAGTATTCAATGTAAGGACATGCTCCATGAGTTTTATGATAACTTCTGGGGGGGGGTCTTGTTTTCTTCTTTTCATAAGCGCTTCCTGAAAGTCGGTTAGCCCTTCGATGTGTTTAATGTTTGAATAGAGTGATCTTACGTCCATAGTCACTAGAAAATCATTCTCTGGAACTGTTTGTATGTGATTAATTTTGTTTAGTAGATCTGTTGTGTCTCTGATGTAGGATTTTACTTCCTTAGCTAGGGGTTGTATATAATGGTCTATGTATTTAGAAATTTTGGTGGCAGTTGAATGATGAAATGACCGGCCTTCCTGGGTTGTTGCTTTTGTGTATTTTAGGAAGGAGATAGAAGTGAGCAGGTGTGATGTTTGTGGGTGTAAGTCCTGTGCATGTTTCTTTGTCGATTAGATTGTTGCGAAGCATTATGTTTAGTGAGCTAGTTAATTCTTTTTGGTATTCAGGAAAAGGGTCTGTAGGTAAACTTTTATAGGTTTCTTTGTTGGTTAGTTGATTGTTAGCCTCCTTAATGTATTCTTTGATTCCCCAGATCACTGTGGCACTCCCTTTGTCAGCTTCTGTTATCATTAGGTCATCTCTGTGTCAGCGTGTCAAGGGCTATACATTCCCCTTCAGTAATATTGTCACGTGGCAGCTTACGTGATATTGTTTTCTTTATGTCATTTGCCACGGCAATTTCAAATGTCGGTATAGTAATGTCTATGTTTTGTGAGGTGAATATAGAGTCCTTCTCTTTTAATGTATCAAATATGGAATATGTGTTATCATCGTCCTCGTACTGGGCTTTTAACTGAAGACTGATTTCAGGTCTTTTGCCAAGGTGTCTTTATCAAACCTTGGGGGACTAGGGCAAAAGCTTAGTCCTTTATTTAATACCCTGAATGTGTTGAGTGAAAATTTATTGTTACTTAAATTTATAACTCATTCGTATGGGTCAAGTTTGAATTTGCAAGCATGGCGAAGTTCTTTTGTAAAAGCTCGAAAGCTTGCATCATATATTAGGGATGCTATACTCCCATCCAGGTGTCCTGGTTGGGGACTTATTTGTTTTTTGTTGATATATATATATATATATATATATATATATATATATATATATATATATATATATATATACGTGGAAGTATATGTGCGTATACGTATGTTTCTGTCATAACGTATCTCTCTACCGCTCTCTCTCTCTCTCTCTCTCTCTCTCTCTATATATATATATATATATATATATATATATATATGAGCAATTTATATATATATATTATTTACATATTATATATGCCCGGTACTTATTGAAAAGTGCCCAATATTAGTAAAAGAGCTAACGTATTATAACATGCATGGAACGAGAGACGCAGATAGCTTCGAATTTTTTTAATCTAGCTGAAATCATACTTTTTTTTTCTTGATCAGCATCTATTTTCCTCATTATCCCACACTTTGACAATATAAAATCTACCAAGTTTTAGCCTGTTGTTTTGTTTTTTATTGATTAACCCTTTGATTTGAATTTCGTGTTGAGTATAAATTCTTTTCGGTTCTAGTCGTGATAGAGTTAAATTTGCATCCAGGCTCTTACAATATATCACCATTCTTGGTAGATT